>CAJHZI010000667.1:280000-350000 GCA_905160935.1 Enchytraeus crypticus | reverse complement strand
GCACAGTGCATTGTAGGAAAAATGTGGTAGAAATTGGGGCAATGCTTCATTAAATACCTGCTCTTCATTCTACCCACCATCGTACCATCTCAAACATGCTGTGTCTTAGGAGACGCTTTAGAGAGGCTTTTGGAGTGGGAATACGGCGCAGTAGTTAAACATGTTCGTAAGTGAACGAGGTTAAGGCAGTGACTTCCTTTATGAAGCTGTACCTTCTCGTTTACTGTTGTTATCACTTTGGAAACATGGGCATCACATGGGCAACCACCTTAGAAGACTGAGTGCCAACAGCAAATTTAATGTAACCTCTAGCTCACACAATACTATTAAGATGACTTTGAAGGAACTGAGGAATGAAATGGCCTTCCTCAGTTCGTTCACATCCAGCTCTTATGACATGCAATGCTTGGTGTATGTGGGTGAACAAGTCACTAGATCACAGATCATGATAAACTCTATAACTATAATGATAATCTATATACCTGTGGACTATAAACAAGGACTCTAAAATATTCACCCATATAGACGAAGTTAGACAATCTGATAAGCCAGCAGCATATAGGGTTAAAGAGGGAAAAGCATATCGAATTGGAAGAATTAAATATAAATACTAGAAACCCAACCTTTGACAAAACATTGAGAAAGAGCGTTTTAAGAAGATAGAGGTTTGTAAAGAAGTAGAGAAGTGTTGAAACCTTTGGGAGTAAAGGTCACCGGTGACTGCGCATGTTCTGAAGTGAACCAGTATTCATTGTTCTTGTGCTTAGCTGTCGCAGCATGGTACTTAAGGTCTGCGTAGTGAGCTCTCAATGTACAACCACAATACTTACACGCAGCCTTACATCTCTCTCCCATCACTGGTGCAATCCAATCTACACACATTAGAATTACACGCAGCCTTACATCTCTCTCCCATCACTGGTGCAATCCAACCTATATTAGAATTAAAATAAAAATATTTACTATAAATTAATGAAACAGCCATAATACTAATAATAATAGTAAGTACATTTATATACACGCAGCTTTAGGCAGCATGCCACAGTAGTGCTAAAATTAATCGTATACTCGATCGAACACAAATGTTTTGAGTTTCCTCTGTAAGCTATAAAGGGATACTTTATTGTGTCAGACTGACGAGAAGATTATTTCTAACAGTTGGTCCAGATGTGTAGTATGCCCCGGCACCCATATTTGTTCTAGCCCGTGGAACGCAGAGAATTAGATATTCAGCAGATCTCAAGATGTTGCGCCCCTCTAATGTAGAAACTGTATGCAAGTATCACTTTGACTGTAGACCTTCTAGACAAAGGACAAAATCTTATGGCCATTCACTGAGGTTTTCTATTCTTTGGGATTTTCTATTCTTTTGAGGATTTCTATTCCTTGAGGTATTGATAGCCAGTGTAATTCACATAGAACCGGTGTGATGCGGTCTATTTTTTTCTTCCAGATATGAGACGCGCAGCAGCATTTTGTATACTTTGTAGTTTATCTATCGAACCTTGACCAATACTACAGAGAAGACTACTACAATAATAAAGCCTGCTACCAATAAAGGCATTCGCTAATACTTGGATAGATTCAGGAGGAAGATAGCGCTTAAGAAGACGAATCTGTTGAAGTTGAAACAGGCAAGACCAGCATATTGAATTAATATGATCGCTCATTGTCAGACTAGGGTCAACTTTAACACCAAGATCTTTAACTGTTTTTGACAACGGAACAACGGCACCCGAAACATACATGTCTCTTATAGTTATCTTAGTAATTTTCCTATGACCTCCAAGCCATTTGAACTGCGTTTTATCAGCATTCAGTTTTACTCTGCTGGCATTCATACACAGTTCTTTATTGTCTAGGGAGTGGCTAATGCGTTCAACAGCAGAGTTCATATCACTAACAGGAACACTGGTATATATTTTAGTGTCGTCAGCATATGAGCATATAGCCATGTATGGCAGCATGCTTGAACAAGAAAACGAATGTTTAATTATAATCAGTATTAAGTAAAAAAGTTAATGTTAACGTCAGTTTCCTCGCACGAAAGTGATGTCAGTGATCGGCGAGCCCAGGATTTGAATCTCGCACATACTGATCCACTGTCGATTAACTTACCGACATCACCACTTGCACCAGCCCAACACTGGAGCCAGTGGTGATGTGTTTAAGTTATTAACACTGTTATTTATATTTATTATATAGTACCTCAGCAGGTCGAGTCATATGACATTTGGGAGTGAATGAGTATGAGACAGGATACATTACACATTTGTGTGCATTATGTAAAGACATAAACATAAGTGCGTGTCTGTGCGTGCAATATATGTGAGACACATGGCATGTACGTATGTGTGTGACATGTAATGTATGTGTAAATACCACTGAGCATGTATGTATAAATACCACTGAGCATGTATGTGTGAATACCACTGAGCATGTATGTGTAGATACCACTGAGCATGTAAGTGTAAATACCACTGAGCATGTTATTGAAAAGTTTGCTGATCTGGACATACCATCTTGCATCCATAGTTGGTTTGTTAGTTTCTTTACTGGCCGTCAACATTGTACTAAATTTGATGGCAATGTATCCTCTACTGCAAATATTTCAGCCAGTGTTGTACAAAGTTCAGCTATTGGTCCCGCTTCATATTCCATTACTGCTTCGGATTTAAGACCAATCCACTCTTATAATGACATTATTAAGTTCGCTGATGATACATACCTCATTATCTCATCTCAGTATCTTTATACCACTGACGATGAACTTGCTAACATTGACTTGTGGTCCAGTAAGAACAATCTACAGTTGAATAAGTCAAAATCCCGTGAACTTCTTTTCCATCCTCTGCGATCTAGATTTCTAGCAAGTTCTGTGCCACCGCTCCTAGATGAAATTGTCAGAGTCAACACCTTGAAGTGCTTAGGTGTTACACGGCAATCCAACTTCTCTTTTTCTGTCCACGTGGACGATATAATTAGTAGTTGCTCTTCTAATCATTTTGCCATTCGCACTCTAAAATCAAAAGGTCTTAATTCTGACCTAATTGTCACTGTCTTTAAATCTATTGTACTCTCCAAGTTAACATATGCATCGCAATTTTGGTGGGGTTATGTTGGTTCCTCCGAGAGTGAACGCCTTGAAGCCTTCCTCAGGAAGGCTAGATGATAGTTACATCAGGAAGATGTAACTTCTATGATGGAGTACAATCTTTTGCGGATATCGCTGCCGATGCAGATGAGAAATTGTTTAACGCTATCATCAGTAACAAACAGCATGTCCTGCACCAGCTTCTTCCGCCACTTAAAGATAATGTTAACTTTAAGCTCAGGGAGAGGGCTCACCATTTCTTTTTACCATCTAAGCGCACACCTTTGATGGATAAGAACTTTATAATTAGAATGCTATATAAAGACTCTTAAGTTTTTTTTTAAAACAATGTCTGCTTATGTTTATTACTTTCTATATTGCCATTTGTGTGCGTGTACGTTTTCTGCGGTATGTCAGATTTCATGTAATAAACGAATATAATATATGTATGTGTAAATACCACTGAGCATGTATGAGTAAATACCACTGAGCATGTATTTGTAAATACCACTGAGCATGTATGTGTAAATACCACTGAGCATGTATGTGTAAACACCACTGAGCATGTATGTGTAAATACCGCTGGGCATCTATGTGTAAATACCACAGAGTTGTTCATCCAGCTCCCACTCTCTTCTATAACATTTGACATAATCTTTCCACGTCTTGACCGCACTCACTCCATTCCTCTTCCGTCTTCTACTACAACTCTGCACCAATAATAACAACAATTAGAGTGCTACAGTCATCAATGACAACATCGAGCACTATTGAGATAAAATCAAGCTGGTGAGCAAAAAGAAAGTCTAAAAATGGTGCAAATTTCAAATTCCAGATAATCAGTCCAAAGTAAAGGGAACTAAAGAAAAGGTGGTTTAGGCTCTGGTAGCAAAAAAAAAATGTAAAAAAATCGCAACTCATGGACACTGGATGGCAAAGAGAAACGGAAAAGATAGGTCTTCAACTGCCTATGGACCTGTACATAGGAAAGCTGAGGCTGATGTGATTCAAATGAAGATTTGATTTGATTTGATTGGATGGAAGAGAATTCCAGATCTGTGGTCCAGCATGTTGGACGTGCTGTATTTGTTTCACTACAGTATGCTCCAGTGAAACAAATGTTTGTTGGAAAAGTCTCCAATAAGTTGTTTTGAAGAGAAAGGCAGAGGATAGAAATATGTGGAGAAGTTATAAGAAATGGGCCTGCCATTAGGCATAGCAATAAGTGAGAGATAGAGAGAGTCTCTAATAATACAGGACTGACCATATAGCAGGAATGATTAGTTGTGTGACTATAAATTAAAGGTTGTAGGGTTCAAACCTGGTGCTCATCTCTTCAATAACAACCTTTCAAGGGAGTAAACTGACGACGAACTAGGATTAAGTTACTTTTAATAAGAAAACACAAATGTATTTAGTATTATGTATAATACATGTAACATATAAAACATAAATAGGATTAAGTAATTTTTAATAAGAAAACATAAATGTACTTAGTATTATGTATAATATATAAAAACATAATATAAATATAATACATGTATACTGTATTGCACATTTATTTTAAATGATACATATTTACTTTTATTTGTATACAGATAATCCGAGCATAGTTATTACTGACTATTTATGCTTTTCTTTTGCCTTTTGATAAAATGCTGATTTGCCAACTCGCTAATAAATCTTGTCATTTAGAAGACTTTGCAGATCACAGGGTGATCAATCAACTAATTGAACACAGGTCTGCATCCACGCCCAAGCCTGAAAGCCTCGTTCACGTACAAGGAATGGAACATCTCTCCCGGAACGAAATGAGTTGGTCTCCCAAATACTTTCATACAGCATATCTCTCTCTCTCAGTATATTGGTAAATGGTAGGTTCACGGAATAACATATGAACGTATTATCAAGTTGTAAATATTATTGTATAGCTCTGTCACTAATTCCTTGTGGCGTGTGGTTCTGAAATAAAATGAACTCTCTCTCTTTCTCTCTCTCTCTCTCTACTTGCCCTTCGTTTCTTTTTTCTTTTACTTATATAGAGTATAATTTCTTAATTAAAGCGAAAACAATTTTACCTTCTGCTCGTTACAGTTGACTTCCGTTGTCTCGTCATGTTGCGACAATTCCTCCTGCTTAATATCAGCAATTCCTGGATGAAGAGTAAAACCTGCAAGAAAGCAGATATAATCTAACACCACTAATATCAAGATATAAAGATATAATCTATTACAACTCAAACACTTCGACTCAAAACTCAACATCTTTATTATTTGCTCTTAAACGAGCAAGCGTTAATAAAACTGAATCTCAAGACATAGCATACGTATGTAATTCATGCAGGCCTATCAAATGTCTTATCCTAAAAATTAAATATCAGCGTTACTCTTTGTTGTTGTCAGTGTTTTCACTGGTTTGCTATAGCACAACAATTACTAAAAACTGTATATTTGAAATTTTTAAAAACTATTAAGTTTATTATGATTTACAATAAACTATTATTATTATATTAATATTAAAATAAAAAACAATTTAATAATAATAACCTATATTATCATGCAATATTTTAAAGAAAGTTAAATTTTAAGTATTCTTTATTCAAGATTTTGGATAATTTCGCACAGATCAGGATCCTTTAATTTTTTTACTCACTGGCTTAGATTTGGTTTAATAGTGCTCGATGTTGTTATGGACAACAGTAGATATTTAAGTTCTTCCAAAAACCCTCTTAATTCAATGCTGTTAGCATTCAGTCTATTATGGTGGTTGTCCATGCAACTTTGAGCCCAGCATAGCTTAACTTTCTTTACGAAGCTGTACCTTCTCGTTACTGTTGATACCTTAAATATCTAAATGCCTTTCATGTTGGTGTTAGTGCAATACGAAAATACTGAACACGTCAACAGAAACTAATTCAGAACTGCTGAAAAATTAGAGCACTTTAAAATCTAATTGCAAGTTAAAAACTTAGAATATATAAATTCATTAATACAATAAGATATTTCATACTTATACAAGCTGAGATACGAAAATTTATATGCAGAGAATACATACACACCTTTACTCTCTGAACAACCTTCAACAAGTTCAAGATTGTTTTCCTTACAAATCTGTGACTTGGACCGACAAACCTGAGCAATACCAATAACATATCTTAGATTTTATTTAATTAGCAGCTGTGGCTGAGCATCACAAAAGAAGTCAAGCAATGTACTAGTTAAATGATCAAATGGATAGCATACTTGCACGGGAAGCAGGCGGCCATCACTTCAAATCTCAGTTAGACCGTCTCTGAAAATATCCTTTGCGAAAATGAAACGGACATCAAACTTAATATATGCAGAAGTCATGAAGATTGATTACTAAATGTCCTTGGAATACTGAGTAGTAGTGTTACACAGAGTATTATGCTCAGTATTAATATCATACTGAGTATATTATATTACATTATGAGTATATTATATTACATTATGAGTATATTATATTACATTATGAGTATATTATATTACATTATGAGTATATTATATTACATTATGAGTATATTATATTACATTATGAGTATATTATATTACATTATGAGTATATTATATTACATTATGAGTATATTACATTAGTGTAATACTGAGTATATATAGTATGACACTATGATTAAGTTCAGCAGGGTGTTGGAAGATTATTCTTGATCCATGCCAGCTGCAACTATTTAATCAGCAATAAAGACACTGACTACTAATATTCTAATAATTACAGAGAGAGTATAATACAATGAAAACTACAAA
The DNA here is from genome assembly GCA_905160935.1 of Enchytraeus crypticus. Lineage (NCBI taxonomy): Eukaryota > Metazoa > Annelida > Clitellata > Enchytraeida > Enchytraeidae > Enchytraeus > Enchytraeus crypticus. The sequence goes on along the minus strand of CAJHZI010000667.1, from coordinate 343,127 downwards.
AACAGCAATTAAGAGTTATAACTTTGTAATAAGTGCAGTAGGTCAAGTGTCTTTCTCATGATCTCTGCAATAGCAGGTCCAAGTCTACATTTTTAGTCGAATTTTAATGACCAGTAAGGACATTCCACTTACCAACAAGTTGATCCTAACACAATGGCTATGCCTTTAACCTAACTGTAGTATGATCCTCAGGTAGGGGAAATAAAGCTTCTGAGGTGGTGTTCCATTGCCTTCCTCAGTTTCCTTACTTGTCTCTTGAAACATACCATTTCTGGTTGATTTATTCTGTACTGGCCTGCATCCAACATGGGCCTCTTCTATAAACTTCAGCTGTTACCTGTGTAATTAAATAAGTAGAGACCGCGTATGTAGAAGCATATTAGTATATGCAGTATTTTAAACAGCAAGTCCAAGACGTTTGTTAGGCAAATCAAAGCGAGAGTTCAACCTTAGAAGTTCAATGGACATTGGACAAGCAAACATGACCTTAGTATGGGCAGGAGACTGATAGACTGATAAGTCGATAGGGGCACAGTGCCAGAAGACTGCAGAGTGCAAAGTCAAGCCTAGGATTGACTAAAAGCCGGTAGAAAAGTAAAGCTGATGTTAACGTCAAGTTTCCTCACTCGAAAGCGATGTCAGTGATGGGCGAGACCAGGATTTGAACCCCGCACATACTGATCCGTGGTTGAGTATCCTATCGATGACATCGCCATTGGCTGGAGTGGCGATGTCTCTCTAATCTCAAAACAATACCACTGTACAGCTTCAGTTAGCGCCTGAGATAATCCGCTCTGTTGTTTTTAAAATACTTCGCATACTAAGTAATAATACTAGTTATTCAAAAACTACAATGAAGACATAACGTCTGGTTCCTTTTCGAGGGTGACGCAAGGGACGTTAATTATGAGTTGAATTCAGGGACAGTAATTCTGAATTCTTAAAATTCAAAAATTAAGCAGGTCAGTGATCTGACATGGTTAAAAATTTATGGCACAGAAGTTAGAGTAATGTCAGTGACCCATGGACTCAGAACCTTAGACCTTCTACTTACCAGGCAAATGTGCTTGCTAACTCAAAGCAAGCTACCAGCTGTAAGCTGAGCATTACATTTCTCAATTTATACTAATAGAATGGCCGAATGGAAAGCATGCTTGCTCAGGAGGCCATCAGTTTGAATCCAAGCCCTTAAAACTGCTGTCTGTTTTGTATCCCTTGCGATACGAAACAGACAGTAAACTTAAGATTTATTTAGATATATCAGCCAAAATAAGATGTGCTCAAGCAAACCTCGAGTGTGATTAACTTAGAGACACTAGGCTGACTAGTCTTCTGACTACAGTCAACTCTCAGCTTCTTTCTGGAAGACGGGTTGTCATGTAGTGTCTCATCTGTTCTTTCAACCACGGAATCTTCTAGAATTCTCTCCCACTGGACCTCTTTGACCTCTCTTCCTCTGCTTCTACTCATCCCTCTGCCTCTCTTACACGCCACCATACGCACCTTCGACTTGCTAACTGGAACACAATTACTTGTGAGCTTATCGCTGTTCAACGTTCTACCTATCAGACTAATATCTATGTCATCCGATTCACACACCAATTCTAAACTATCGGTGGACAACATCGGTGATGCTGCACTAGTCTTATCTTCAGTCCTACCTCGCTCAGACACAAATAAATTATTTTTAGTGGAACACTGAGTGACATTGGAAGTAAATATGCTTTCTTCTGGTGAAGTGATATCAGAAGGAGTGTTATTCAAAAGTTGCCCAGTACCTCTGACCAAGGACTGCTGTCTCACAGGAAAGTGAGCAGATTTAGAGGGAATTTCTTCCACAATGGTATCAACCTCAGCCCTGGTGTCATTGTTATGTGGCCCAGTGGATCGGGCTAACTGCTGTATGTGTCGTGCTGCACAAGAGTGCCGCAGTAGTGCTATGTGTCGTGCTGCTAGCACCACATCGCACGCTACACAGTGTGCCTTACTATCATCCCCTTCAACAGCCATCAACCATCCTAGCAAACACAAATGTAATTACCAGATACATGCAATAAGTCAATAAATAGATGTTGATCAGCGAAAAAGTCTGCAGGAACTGTCAGTCAAATACAGATTGAGAGAGAGATATATGTTTATTTCAGCATCAACACCAAATCACTGACAAATACAAACAGAAAAACATTTAAAATAAATTAAATTAAATTAAAAATTTCCAGAAACACAGGGTATTAACCAGTCTGTAAAAACTAGAACAACATTGCATCATAGAGGCTTAGCCATATCATCATCTTCCCTTGAATCACTTGTGGTCTTTTACGACACGTGCTGTTCACGGTTGGTCTATTCTTCATCAACTCGGATACAACATGGGTAATCAGAGAAACTTAGCAAATTAATTATAATTCATAATCAACAGTCAAGATAATCCATCATGTACATGACCAATATCTACTCATATCAGTGAAAATTACAATATTTCTTCATTATTAACAATGGCTATCAGATCAATAAGCATATTATAAATTCCTATAATCAATTATAATCTTAATCCCATATAAATCTTGATTCAAAAGATGAAAAATTTATGAAAATTAATTTAAGAAATTGTATTGTACGAAACTGCTTTAAAACCTACCTCTCACATCTCTTCTTCTTCAGTGCATGGCCAAGTGGGAGGTTCAAGGTACATATTCATACTCAAAGTCTGTTTGTTTTCTCACTCCATAAGAGCACTCCTTAGATCAACAAGTTAATCCCTTCACAAAGTCTATGCCTTATCTATACCTTATGTAGCCTATAGCTCGGCAAAAATATGGCTTCTGACGTGGTTTCCCGTTGCCTTCCTCAGTTAGGTGGATTAATTTCTATTTAATCCTGGGGAAAATATTTCATGGTGAGGTGGGTCCCCTTTTGACATCCTCAGCTCCTGCCTTTAGTCGCCTCTTACGTATACACGGCAGGTTGTTTGCGGTTGCCCAATTCTGCATTGGTCCAACCACACCCGAGCACAATACGGGATACCTCTCACATATTCCTACTTAAATAGGGAAAGTTATTAATTATTTAAAGCGGGTACAAATACCATTAAACTTGGGATCCATATGCCATCTCTTCTGAAATTTCGCTGACACTGCAGTTTTTCCCTTAGTGAGTGATGACTGAAAAGAGTCGAGACTTTGTTGACCTGAAGTATCATCTGAATGTCTGAGCATAGAGTAAAGCTGCAATGCCGAACCAGTATGATTGGAGATTGCAGTACTGTGATTAGATGGTAACACTGTACTATGTAACATGACACTGCATGCACTTAGTGAAATTGAGCGCTTTCAATATATTATACTTGAAATTTCTTGTCAGCTTATATCTGTGTAACCCCATAAAGTATGTCATCATTATTTGTTTATATTACTAATAATTAATTTTTATTTATTTCAATAGGATAATAGTAAAAGTAATAATATCAATTAAATAATAATTTTTAAAAAAATTAAAAAATTATTATAAATGAAGATTTAATGCATTCTGCTTCAGCAACTCCTTTCTGGATGACCTTAAGTCCGGACGACTATTATACAAGTATTGCTTGAATTATTCTTTTCATACCCCGGGTTCCTTACGCTCGGGACTATAGTAATAATTAAATAATAGTAAGCATCTGTTTCCTCATTCAAGGATGACATAAGATGCACTACAAGTATCTGCATGTATCAATTCATCAATTTCAAGTGATTTAAAAAATTATATAAATATAAGAAAGCCTAAAACGTGAAGTGCTATTCGAAACTAACATTAAACTTGACCTTTAAGTAGTCTTAAAGTGTGGGTCAGGATGATCAAGATGGTCAGGAGATAGTCAGGTTTGTAAGGTGACATAAGGAGACAACGAAGATCAGGCCTTATCTTAATCACACCCTATGGAGTGTGATGAAGATTTGGCTCACCCTAAGAAACTAGAGAGTGCCTGAAAAAGGCACTGACAGTTTTAATTAACTGTTATTAATTTTACTTTTATACTTTAATTATTAATCAAATCATTCATAATGTTCCACCTTTATAACCTTATCTTTTACTATCTGATTCAATATTACAGCTACTACACTTTTCTTCTTTTTACCTCCAGAGTATATAATTCTGTATCTGTCGCTCACAAAATCACCAATCTCCGGCCATCTCACTTAACATAGCCCTAATACATTTATCTTGTTTTTCTTCATTTCTCTCTCTAAACATTCTCCAACTGCCCCCTATTAATTATTCTTATGTACCAGGTACCTAGTTTCATCCTTTCCTGGGAATTTCCATTCTTTGACATACTATTGGGGAACCCCCGGTGCAGACTGACAGTGACATTTTCGAAACCTCTCCCCACTTATGGGGTGCACGAGACTGAGGGCCGTTTCATATAGTTGTGTACGCCATTTAATAATGAGGAAAAATTACATGGTCAGGTGGCTCCCCTTTACCTTCCTCACTCCTGCCTTAGTCGCCTCTTACGTACATGCGACAGTTTGCTTGCGGTTGCCATAGTCTGCAGTGGTCAAATCCACAACCCAGCACAATGCAGGGAATATTAATACTATAGCTATAATATAATAATTAATATTCTAATTATTATAATTAGTTAATAATTATATATATTATTAATATCATAGTAATAGTTACTAATTAATATTAATATAAATATTGTTTATCTGTTATTTAGAGATTATCCAAATATTTCAAAACCATGTGCATGTACAGTTTGTGTACATGTAGCTTCTTCTTCAGTGCACAGCCAAGTTTCAGGTTCAAGGTACATATTCATACTCAAAGTCTGTTTTCTCGCTCCATAAGAGCACTCCTTAGATCAACAAGTTAATCCCTTCACAAAGTCTATGCCTTATCCATACCTCATGTAGCCTATAGCTTGGGATAAGCTATAGGTTACATACATATAGCTATGTATGTGTAAATGTATAGTATTTGTAAATGTATATGTGTGTGCCAACTGATCAAAATTTGTAGTTTTTTCCATTATAATCCTTCTATGATGAGGTATGAAATTACGACTAGGCTGGTGATACAAGCCTTCTCGACTTCTGAACCAGTATAACTAACTTAAGTTAAATTGTACTAAATAAAAATAAAGTTAAAAACTTATAGTTAAAAGTCAAGTGTAACGTCATGAAGTTTTCAATGACAGATCCTGATGTGAATTGAACCCTCGCGGGTTCGAATCCCAGCCGCGCTGATCTGAGAGTAAAATCTCGGACATTCACTGGACTGGTTATACCGAAATTGGAATAAATTGCCTAACGGTTTAAACATGTGGTATTACAAAGTGATAGATATCAACATAGTTGATCATTTCACTATAATGCGTGTTTACTTTTAAAGACTGAGTTTAAAACAAAACAAAAAAAGTTAATGTACACTCTACTTCATATCGCTCATTCAAAACAATGATACCAGGTCAAGGACCCTGAAAATAAATGTGAATTCTTTGTATCAGATATATTAGATTTATATATTTAAATTTATATATTAGATATTCTGGAAATATTCATAGAATAAAGAAAAACCGTCGAAGTGTCAAAGGCAATCTCAAACATTGTAAATATTGAGTTCAAGAAATTGCAGTGATGCCAACAACTAATTTTGCTAACCGGAGATAAACAATATCAGCTGATCGTTATTTAAAGGCATAAAATAATTGAGTTTTTGAACATTTGCAAAGCTTTTGAACGATAATGAAACGCTTTAGTAGCACTTATGTCGTCACATCTATCCAATATATCATCACGACAAAAAATTATTTTGAAACGAATTCCTATTAATTGGTTGTATATTTTTATAATACAAAAATTGCAAACAAATTTTATTTAAAATCTCTTAAAGGATATTCCCCGTTCTTTAGTTTCCAGATTTCTGGAATTTGTATACCCAAACGCGCAACAATACATCATCTTAAAAACGTTTAGAGGCCGAATACTATGAAATAAATCTGAAATTACAGAAATTACTATTAAATACACATATGAAAAAGGGGCTATGTTTACCCTCACGATTGAATGGAGCATGCTGGAAAGCAAGTCGCTCTTGTTACAAAACTGGTATCGCTGTAACAACAGTCATGCCATATCTACTTATTTTAAAGATCTTTGGAAATATTAGATAAATTAGTCTTCGCGACTCCCTGAACCAGTATAATTTAGCTAAATTCAGTGGAGTGATGAATTATGAAATTGCGATTGAAATTGAGGTTCGGTCGAAGATTCTATTTGCATAATAGTGCGTATTTATTAATTTTGACTGTACCTTTGCTTTGTAAATTAGCATTAGTCTATGATTTATAACTTCATAAGTGAACATTGGTTTTGCTCATTAGTAGCATTATGAATTTTGACTAAAAACGGGTAGGTGGTAACACTGCTCGTATTTACATTTTGTTGCGGTATTAAACTTCATTTATTATGAAATAAACTTAATTTAATAAGAAATTAACTTAATAATAATAAATTAATATAATTTCATATTTGAACTACAGAAAATTACAATATAGTATACTGTTTTATTTTATTTATTAAGTTGTATACTTTCTTTTTTAATTTAGCCTTTGTGTAATTTTGGAATGTCTCAATAAAAAAGTAAACACACATTACGGTGAAATGATCAACTAAGTTGATATCTGTCACTTTTCATACTACATGTTTAAACCGCTAGGCGATTTAATCAGTTTTCCGTATCACCAGTCCAGCGAATGTAAACGATTTTACTCTCCGATCAGCGCGGCTGGGATTCGAACCCATGAGGGTTCAATTCACCTAAGGGTCTGTCATTTAAAATTTCATGTCGTTACCCCTACGCTATGGAGACATTCAAATAGAGCAGTGGTAGAGGCGTCACGTAACGTCGTTACGTTTTAAATGATAGATTTTGAGGCTAATTGATCTCGTGGGTTCGATTTCCGGCCACGCTGATCTGCAGTTATAATGGAGATTTACAGGACTGGTTATGCTGAAAATGGATTACATTGTCCAACGGTTTAAACATGTAGTATTAGGCGCGATATATATATATATAAATATATATATAAAATCATCATCATCATCATCTTCCCTTAAATTCCAGTTTAACCAGAGTTTGGATGCGAATAAACTTTCTCCAGTCCTCCCTGTCCCACACCGTATCATCAGTCAATCCCTTATTTTCATGTCATGCTAAATCTAACATAACATGTTAACATTATATATATATATATATTTACCTTTACCTGCTAATCTTTGCTCGTGCTCTTCTCTTTCAACATTCTCCAGCAAGCTTACTTAAAACTTACCTTTTCCCACCATAGACATAATCAATCTACCTTGACCATTTTTTGATCACCGGACTGGATTTCGTTTAGGACCTTACTTCTCCTCAGCACATTTCTTTTAAAGATTGGTCTGGTGAATTGATCTGTGGTGATGTGTGCTGTTGGGGACGTTCCTGACATCATCCCTGGATGAGGAAACGGACATTTAACCTTTATTATATATATATATAGATATATATATATATATATATATATATAAATGATATATATATATATATATGTATATATATATATATATATATATATATATATATATATATATATTAAATGCTGCTAAATGGATGTTGTTGAATGAGTCTCATTTTAGTTGAAAGAATTTTTTCTAATTTTCTACATTATATTTGGGAGAGGTTTTGTGCTTTTTGTCAAAGATACAGTAAGCTTTTCAATTTTTGACATTTTTAGATTGCTAGTGGGTGATTAGACAGTAATTGCCAATATGAGCTCTAGACCAGGATTTGACATGGAGAACTATAATCGGGTGTTTGTGTTGGGTGTGAAAGATTGTTCTGTGGAAGAGGTGAAGGAATGTTTTAACAGATACGGCAATGTCAAAGACGTCTACTTTGTGCATAAATCTACTAAAGGTATTGATTTAAATATATACATATTTATTTTGAGCACTGAAAAGTAAGATATAGTTCTGTGTCTCTGTAAAGGAATATGGAGTTACATAAATGGAAAAATCTCTACACTAGAACTAGCTTTCTCTCTCTACAGACCTCTTATCTTTCTCTATTTCTCTGTCTCTTCTCTACTGATCGCTCATCCCTCTCTATCCCTCTCTCTCTACTGATGTCACTCTCTGTCTCAGTCCCTCTCTCGTGCTCTGTACTGATCTCTTTCATTATCTCTCTCTCTCTCTCTCTCTCTCTCTCTCTCTCTCTCTCTCTCTCTCTCTCTCTCTCTTTTTTGAAAATATTGGACTAGGGGCCCATATTTGGTATACTAGGAGCCTTGTAAATGGAAGGGAGTCCGAAAAGTGTTGACCACTAGCTCTCAATTTTTCACTTTAACTACTGTATAAGAGGAAAAAAGGGTACTAGTAAAAATGTGAACTCTGTACCACACAGTGGTGCAAGCAGCCTTGGCTTGGAAGGGCTTAAGCCCCCCCTCCTACCACCAATATTAGGACACTTTTGCAACTCGTCCGATCTGCTGAGTTTCTTCAGAGGTGAAAAAATTAAACTACTATTTTTCCAAACCAAATGTAGGATTTTAGGCATTTAAGGTTTTCATCTCACTTTAGTAAGGATATGGGGGGGGGGGGGGTAAGATTCACTCACAGCATTTTTCTTATTGCGTCTCACATGTCCCAAAGAAGGCAAAAAATGTGTACCTTCTACAAAAAAATATTTCGGCCCACACTTAAAAAATTTATGGATCCGCCACTGGCTGCTACTTATTTGTTTCTCCTACCTCTATGCATATATTATATCACCACCTCTTAGAAACAGCCAATGCGCCTCTACCTCAAGTGGTAGAATTTGTAGAAGTTGTGTTTTACTGGAGAAGTTTTTTATTATTAACTGTAACTTTTGTTAAATTTTGCAAATTTTGTGTTATGCTGTACTGCAGGCATCTGCTACATAACATTTTCCAAAGCCTCTGAAGCGGCTCTCGCTATAGAAGAGATGAACGGTAAAACTCTGCCAGGTCGTGAGAACTCACTGAAGGTTGTACATGATACTATCAGTATTGTTTGTATTAATTAGTTGTATGATTTGTATTCTTGAAATTATTATTCTTGAATATATTTTATACTCAATGGATGTATGATTAAATACTTTCATAGTTCTAACATTGGATATGGCCTTTAACGCCATTCTACATAATTTAGAGCTGTAGCATTTAAATTTATTTAGTGCTGCTGTGGTATTTATATTAGTCCTTGTTTTTGTGTTTTTATTTTGTAGTTGTTGTTAGCTGTTATTTGTTTGAAGTGACTGAGAAGTGTTTTGGTGTAGTATTAACATAGATGTTTCAATGTATGTTCTTTGAGACAATGCCTTTATGTAATTATATGTCTTCATCATCATCTTCCCTTGAATCCCTGTTCAACTATGGTCGGGATACGAATAGACTGTCTCAAGTCCTCTCTCTCCTAGGTCATATCATCAGTCAATCCCCTATTTGAGACTTTTCCATGCGTTTAAATTTTTATAGCAATATCTGAAGCCTAGGCGCTCACCAACCAAATGCCCAAGTTTCTGACGTTGGTATGGATCTTTGTGCTTTAGTCGGCTTCTACGACACGTGCAGTCACCAGTTGGTCAACTCTTCAAACAAACTGGACACAACATGGGGACTTTATGTAATTACATGTAATTGCGTGTTGTTACGACGTGTGTGCAGGTGATCCTAGCTAACTCGCGCAGTGAGGGCAGTGTGAGAGAACCTCAGGAAGATGAGAAGATGAGACGACTGTTCATCATGGTGGATAGGAACATGTTGGAGGAGGATATAGAGAAAGAGTTTCAGGTAAACAAATCATTTTTCTTACTATAATCCTGATTTGAATGTTTATGTTTGCTTGAACTCAGATATGTAGGTTTCTCACTGTTTTTTATTTATTTATTTTTCATTTCTGTTTATGCTTATGATTTCAAATTGAATTGAATTGAATAAACCTCTCTCTCAATTTATAGTTTATGTCACAGTTTTATGTCCACTGGTGTGTCTGTCGTTTGCATCCTTCAACAAATTGTTTTACCCTTACAGCAGCATTAAATTAACATTTACCAAGGCAAGCTTTTAACTACTGCCTAGTCATCTACTACCATATTTTCCTTATTGTAATAGAATGGCCATGCTTTGAACAAGGTTTAAGAACTTACACTAAATGCTCATTATACCATTGTATTGGGGCCATCTTCTGTCCAACGTAAGAAAGCACAGTTGGTTGGTGAGCACCTAGACCCTAGAAATTGCTATAAAATTTTATAATTCCAGCCCTTGTTGAACTTGGATTCGGGTGAGGATGATGACGATGATGATTGATATCATCGTCTGTGTTGAAATGATTGATATCATCCTATGTTCTCAATGTCTTCTCTGGGTGAAGAAGCAGACATTAAGAGTTTAATAAATGCAGTCTTGTTGTTGTTGTTATTGTATGAATGTTCTATTATCATCTTTGTGTGAGATAATGGCAGTAAAGGTCTTGTTGTTGTTGTTATTGTATGAATGTTCTAATATCATCTTTGTGTGAGATAATGGCAGTAAAGGTCTTGTTGTTGTTGTTATTGTGTGAATGTTCTATTATCATCTGTGAGCTTCATAATGGTAGTAAATGTCTTGTTGTTGTTGTTATTGCAGAAGTATGGCCAGATAGAGAGCGTAAGACTTGTTAAAGAGAAGAGTGGAGCGAGCAGAGGATTGGCCTATGTGAAGTATGTGAGAGCCTATGACGCAGCTGTCGCACTGGAGACATGCCCTGGACGTAAGTGTGCTCATGTTTAGTGTGTGTGATGTATTTCAGAGTGCATAATATGGTATTAGTTAACCTGCTGTGAACAAAAGTGTACTCATGTTTAATGTTTAGTGTGTACAAAGGTGTAAGCTGCATTTAAGTCTCGCTTTGTGTTTATTTTATTCGAGACTGTGTGCTACAATTAATTGCACCTGTGTTTACTTTGTTAAAAAAATAAGCATATATATCTCTCTCTTAGTGCACTGCCTGCTGGCAGGTTCAAGTATATAATGCCTCCACTCATCTCTATCTTCATTTTTCCTCTTCATGTTCGCATACAAGTGGATCTTTAAATCATCTATAACATTCCTTTTGATATACCATTATTCTTGGGGGACTCTGCTTATGACGAGGTGGGCTCCCTATGCCTTCCTCAGCTTCGACTAACATTTACTGGGCAGGGGCGACATTCCCCGATAAATCTGTCCTGTTTACCCAACAGCATATATATATAAATGTTTATTGAATATATAAGTAGGGGGTCCACTATCGTTCTGAAATTATTATTGACGAGATGTACCTGTATACAAAATGCACACATAAAGGAGTCAGGTATGGCCATTATACCTGAATCACCTGACACTCCTGACACAACTGAAACACCTGACACATCTGACTCACTAAATGGCCATACCTGGCACGCCTGAATCATCTGACACACCTGATAGAATGTACCCGTGTGCAAAAGTGAACACATCTAAGAATAGTGGCCACATCTGACACTCTTCAATCAACTGACATACCTGAAACACCTGACCCATCTGACACATCTTAAACACCTGACACATGATACACCGGTCAAATCAGTCACATCTGATGCACGTGATATATATGACTCAAAACCTGACACACCTGACTTACCTGATACATCTGACTCAAAACCTGACTTACCTGATACATCTGACTCAAAACCTGACACACCTGACACGTGATACATGACACACCTGATGCACTGGATAAACCTGACACACCAGAATAAGATGTATTTATATTCGCCGGGCGCTTCAATTTTAGTAATATATTAAAATTTTCCGGTTTGTGCAATAGCCAGTGCCGCTGCGATCAACATCAATTCAGACAGAACCGGGCCATTATATTAGATATTTGTTCATATCTCTATCCTAATTTGATAATCTTATTAATTAAATCAGCAATTGTTGTAGGTTGTATAACACTGTGACTCTTTAGACTTTTCGTGTATTCTGGTTTCTTGAGAAATTTCAGTGTATTGTCAACATTTAAACTCAGTAGTCTTAGATATTATTGTGAGAAGAGAGAAGTTAAATGTATTAGCATGCTGCAGGCACCTCTTATATCACTTGTATCGTGACTCTTTGTTTAGACTGCCTTAGTGATGTTAGTGTGTGCCCCCATGTTGTGTCCGATATGTTTGAAGAATTGACCAATTGGTGACTGCACGTGTCGTAGAAGGCTACTAAAGCACTAAGATCCATACCAATTTAGAAAGGGCATTCGGTTGGTGAACGCCTAGGTTCTAGAAATTTCTACAAAAATTTAAACAAATGGAAAAGTTTCAAATAGGGAATTGACTGATGATATGATGTAGGAGAGAGAGGATTTGAGACGGTCTATTCGTATCCCGACCCTAATTAAACTGGCATTCAAGGGAAAATGATGATGATGAGGAGTGATGTTAGTGTACACTTTGCTCCACCACAATCTAAGCATTTGTCGTGCCACTGATTGTCTATATATCCGTTTAAATTAGGATTTAAGTAGTAGTTCACTTACATTGGTTTCCTTAATGATACTCATTGATTGATAGACTGTAGAGTAGATGTATAAAAGAATTCCAGCTGAATAGATCGATTGATTGATTTCAAGCTATAATGCTTTTTATATTTGTACTGATTAATTGATTGATTTAGGGCTATAGAGCATTCCATAGCTCAATTGATTGGTTGGTAGATTTTAAGCTGTAAAGCTTTCTACAAACAGTAGTGATGGTTTGATTATAGGCTAAAAATTATATTAAATGTATTAGCATGCTGCATATTGCAAATTATATATTTTTTAAAATAATTTCGTATATCACATCTCCTCCCACCATAGACTTTTTTCATCCTGCCTGACTGTTTTTTTATCACTGGACGTCCACCGTTTAAGATTTATTTCGGCACATGTTTTTTCAGATCGTTTGGGGTGAATCGATTTGTAGTGACATTTGATGGGGGAACTTCCTGACATCATTCTTGTATGAGGAAACGGACATTAAACCTTTATTATTCTTATTATTATTATTATTGTTGTTGTATATTTTTTTATATTGTTATTATTATTATTATTATTATTAAAACTTTCTGTAAAAGTACTGATTGATTGCAGACTACAAAGCGGTCTTTGCTGCGGCTAAGCCATCGAGGGAAGATTACGGTTCAGGTCGAGGCAGTCGTCGCGATGACTTTGGAGATAGGCGTCACTTGGGAGGGGGTGGAGGGGGTAGTCGTAGAAGTGGTGGAGATTTTTTTGAAGCTGGGGGGCTGCTGTCCCTGGCCGCTGTCTCAGCCATGGCTGACAGAGCCCGAGTGGGGAGTGGAGGTACTCTATCTTATCATTAGACCTCTTCAAATAAATAACATCTGATTCTCTCTTGTATAGATTGTCTGATTCGCTCTGTATTCTTACTATGTCCAGTACGAGATTAGTATATACATACAGTTGAATGTCTTGATAGCGTAGGGGTAACGTCATGAAGTTTTAAATGACTGATCCTGAGGTGAATTGAACCCTCGTGGGTTCGAATCCCAGCCGCGCTGATCTGAGAGTAAAATCTCGGACATTCACTGGACTGGCTATACGGAAAATGGTCTATAAATTGCCTAACGGTTTAAACATGTGGTATTAAAAAGTGATAGATATCAACGTAGTTGATCATTTCACTATAATGCGTGTTTACTTTTTGTAAATTTGTACAGTTTTTAAACTCTAGATAAATCTTGCTTATTCTCGAATTGGTAGTTCATATGTATAGAAATTCTTACCCCTTACTTTTACGGTGGCTAACTAGATAGGGCACTGTTCTAAACTAGTGTCCGATTGGTAATGGGTTTGCAAGCATCAAGTATTATGTTTGTTTGAGTTTTTGCTGTTGTGTGTTATATATATTTATTTTGTATATTGCTATAAATAATTTTGATTTAGGTGAAATTGATCACATTATATACTACACGTTTATTGGAGAAAGTTGTGTACCTGTATGTGAGTAAACCTGACTTCATCATCAGTGATGAGCCCAACTTCAACATTTTGTCTTTGTACTGATTAATTCTGAGGATTTGAGGAAGTCTATTCGTATCCCGACCGTAGCTAAACAGGGTTTTAAGGGAGTATGATGATGATACACTGATTAATGTTACGTTGTATAGTATTTGATAGTATTGCGTGATATTGCTCCCCATGTTGTGTCCGGGGTTTTGAAGAATTGACCAACTGGTGACTGCACGTGTCGTAGAAGGCGACTAAAGCACTAAGATCCATACCAACGTTAGAAAGGGCATTCGTTTGGTGAGCGCCTAGGCTCCAGAAATTGCTACAAAAATTTAAACGAATGGAAAAGTCTTAAATAGGGGATTGGTTGGTGGTGTGATGTAGGACAGAGAGGATTTGAGACAGTCTATTCGTATCCCGACCCTATTTAAATTGGGATTCAAGGGAAGATGATGATGATTGCGTGATATTGCGTTGAATCGCTTAGTATTGTTTTGAAGTACATTGTATCACATTATACTTGCATATTATTGCACTGTGTTACATATCATTATCTTGTATTTTATTTTAGAGTAATTCATTTTATCGTGTAGTAGTGTGGATCCATTTTTTGAATTTATGGTATTTTTTACATTTTACACACGTTTTCTGTACATATACAATAACGATGATATACCAACATATAATATACAACATTACGTGTATGTAAATGTATGTGCACTGTGTTGTTAGATGTATTGGAACAGTTGCGACACTATCCACACAATGGAGAAACAGTATTAGAAGTATCTTTTCCTAGTCTGTCGTTGAAGGATATGGTTACAAAACTGTTTGAGATAGTACCTGGCATGGAATATTCCACTTTTGATAGACAGCATGGTAAGTTAGGACTTCTGTCATTCAATATCTTGTATACACAGTATTACATTATATTTATAGACTCCCTGTTAGGTTAAACTATCAGAACAATATCATCCTTTAAGAAATCAGGATAAAATATGTAATTACTCTATTAGAAATCAATTATAATATATAGAAACAATGAGTATTGTTTAAGAGTAAATAGCTTACATCTGAAGTGCTGTGTTAAAGACATTGGGAAAACATTGAAGTGTTGTAACGCTACAGACTCATTGGGGCGTCTTTTGCTGCAGAGTGGCAGAATCCCATTTTGCCTATCATAGATAAGTTCTGTTGTCATCCGCTTAATGAACAATCAGATATTTAATTTCAGTAGCACTCTTTAGTTCTAACTCTTAATTTGGTGAGAGCCAAAGCTGTATTTAGGTGTAATTAATAGGAGCCAAAGCTGTAATTAGGTGAGAGCCAAAGCTGATTTAACCTGATAGCCTATCAGCTGAGGGTGAGCCAGAGAACCTTTGATTAAGAAGTTTAAAGAAAAAAAAAAAAGGAAAAATGAATGGTGCTAAATTTAGGAGCCACTGGATAATTACATTTCTCACTTTATTTTGAAAAAAGTAAGCGCTTAAGTGTATTTAATAATAAAACTATTTATTAATCCATGCGTTGAGCCCGGATTGCTTGAAGAATAGACCAACCGTGTACTGCGTATGTCATAAAAGGCGACATAACATAAGATCAAACCAATGTCAGAAAAGGCATTCGATCAGTGTGCGCCTAGGATACAGAAATTGCTACAAAAATTTAAAGGAATGGAATGATATGGACATATTGTGATTGGTGTGGGACAGAGAGGATTGGAGAAGGTCTATTCGAATAGACCTTTCATAATATGTAGCGGTAACTCTGTTCACATAATAAACAAAGCCTAGTGGGAGAGTGGGGAGGGGTGTGTGCTTCTATTGACAGCTGGCAATATTACGATTTCTTCATTTATTCACAGAATGGTATTTTAAATAATTACAAAAAAAATACATTTCAATTTCTTGTAAAAAAAAGATGATAAACATGTCTTAATTTACAGTTAATATATGTCTAGATTGAATATCTAGAGAGGATATATTACATTTTAAGGATATATTTCATTGCAGTTGCCTTCCACATAACAATCAATTTTATGATGCACAGTGGCGCCGCTCCAACGAATGAAAAAATACACAAGGCGATTTTCAAAGTAGACACCTTTTATAAAAGGTCTATACCGACCGGTTATACTGGGATTCTGGGTAGGACGATGATGATGATGATTACTCTAATGCTTAAATATGAATGTATACTGTAAATAATGCAATATATCCTCTCTGCAGGTACGCTAACAATCCGCTACGCCATTCCCCAGATGGCAGCCTATGCCAGAGACAAGCTGGACAGATATGAGATCACGCCAGGCTCGTTTGTCTCTGTGCGCATGGGCAGAGATGGGTCAGGCTTTATGCCCAGGTATGACGTGTCGATTGCTTTATGAGATTACCCTTTATGATAGTTTCTCTGATGACATAACAATGATGACTTCTCTTGTGATAATTTTACCTTGTGGTAATTTCTCTGATGACGTAACTGGATGAACTGTGTGATTGTTTTAGATTGCCTATAAATTGTTCGATGGTTCTGGACAATAGATTGTCTTATGGTAGAAGTGGGTATTTAATTTATGAAGCGTTTCTTGCTAGTGCTGGAATTAGTAGGAACTCTAGTTAAGTTTCTTATAATTCACTTTTTATTGGTCTATGTTCTTATGTGTATGTGTGTATGTTTGTTATATATGTATATGTGATGCATCTTTTCCTGTCTGTTTTTGACAAATAAAGAAATGAATATAATAAATAGTTTTTATATATTGACTTCGCCAATATGTGCGGGGTTCAAATCCTAGGCTCGCCTATCACTGACATCACTTTCGAGTGAAGAAACTGACGTTAGCCTTAGCTTTTAGCTTTCTTAGCTTTTATTTCTGTATGGAACCCGCATATTCCTGAGCGTAATATTTATGAGGGGGGACCTTTATATATTGAATTTATCGTGGTTTTCTAGAAATGCAAGCTACTGTTTCTGTTACGTTTATCTTTTCTTTGTTTGTTGCGAATTTGATTATATTTTTGCGTTCTATGTGTGTTTTGGTTGCCAAAGTGACCCAGTAGAGATAAATATATATTTATCGACACTAATATTTAATCCAGGGAATCCGTTCTCCACAACTTCATTAGATTACGGTGGTTTTGATAAAGTTACTCGCATGTGTACTGGTTTGTAAAACCTATTTTGCTTCGGTGCAAGCTTTGTGCAATAGTTTTGTTATGGTTCTAAGATTTACAGTTATTAAATTATCTAGTTGCTTTCAATACTTTCGTTGAATGGATATTCATTTATAATTATTGTTTGTAGAGACACAATGGGACTAGGTGGACTCTCAAACAGCAGTCCTGACATCACAGCTCTCTTCAAAACTATTCAAAATGTGAGTTCTCTTCTATTAAATTCCCTGATCACACCATTTTAAATTCCTCTCTGAAATTTTTCAACTACAGTATTTGGTTTCAGTATATTGTAGTATTTGTTCAGAACTCTTTACCTACTAATCTTCTAATCTTTGCTCTTATTCTTCTCTTGCAACTTTCTCTGGTAAGCTTAATATATAACTTTTTCCACCGTAAACATACTGTATCTATCCTTATTAATCCGTATGATGATAGAGGTACAGTTAATCTGTGTGGTGATAGAGGTACAATTAATCTGTGTGATGATAGAGGTACAAATAATCCGTGTAATGATAGAGGTACAGTTAATCTGTGTAATGATAGAGGTACAGTTAATCTGTGTAATGATAGAAGTACAATTAATCTGTGATATAAAAGGTACAGTAATCTGTTTAATTATAGAGGAACAGTTAATCTGTGTGATGATAGAGGTACAGCTAGTCAGTGTGATCTTTTATTTAGCATCCACTAAGCCCATCTCTATCTAAATATATATTAGTTGCTGAGTTTGTAGCATGCTTGCCTGGTAAACAAGATACCGCTGGTTCTAAACCCCTCTGGACCGTCTCTCTAACAATACACTTGAGCGCTTATTACTGATATTTAGTTTATTTGTCATACTCATATGTAACTGAAAACTGTACAAGAGGTTGTCATGGATAAGTTTAAGTTGGCTCAATTCAATTGGCTGGAGCCAGTGGCGAAGTCGGTAAGATATTCGACCGAGGATCAGTAGGTGCGGGGTTCAAATCCAGGGCTCGCCCGTCACTTACATCACTTTCGAGTGAGGAAACTGACGTTAACATTAGCTTTATCAGCTTTACCAACTGTTGTGCCTTCCAGGCTACATCTATACTGAGTCAGGTGGGAGCTCTGCCGGGTGGACTGGGGGGAGGACTGGGGGGTGGACTAGGGGGTGGGGGGCTGAGCCAGCAGAGCATGGAGGACGGGAGCTACTGCAGCGTGCCCCTGCCTGGTCGCTGTCCCACACTGGACGAGAACGTCCCCACTGCTGAACGACTGTTCATCGTCTCTACGCCTGAGGCTTTCTCCGATGAGCTGCTCTCTGATCTCTTCTGTCGCTTCGGCTCCATGATCAAAGCATACTTCATGACTGGTGGGCTAGTTGTTTAATTGTGTGGATGACCGGTGGCTGTTTATTGAATTGTATCAATGACTGGTGGGCTGTTTATTTAATTGTGTGGATGACTGGTGGGCTGTTTATTTAATTGTGTGAATGACTGGTGAGCTGTTTATTTAATTATGTGAATGACTGGTGGGCTGTTTATTTAATTGTGTGAATGACTGGTGAGCTGTTTATTTAATTGTGTGGATGACTGGTGGGCTGTTTATTTAATTGTGTGAATGACTGGTGGGCTGTTTATTTAATTGTGTGAATGACTGGTGGCTGTTTATTTAATTGTGTGAATGACTGGTGGCTGTTTATTTAATTGTGTGAATGACTGGTGGCTGCTTATTTAGTTCTAACAATGACTTATGGGCTGTTTATTTTTTTGTGTAAATGACTATTTATCTAATTTAAGTTCACATGTATACATGTATATATATATATATATATATATATATATATATATATATATATATATATATATATATATATACATATATATATAATATATAATTATATATGTAATATATATATGTTATTATATTAGATTTTGTCAGTTAGATATTCGAACACGGATCAGTATGTGTGGGTTCAAATCCTGGGCTTTCCAGTCACTGATGTTGCTTTCGAGAGATGAAACTGACGTTAACATCAGTTGGCTTCACTTTTACAACCATTAGTTAGGATCAGCTGTACGTGTTTCTATGTGTTTATGTGTAGGTAAGAAGTGCGGCTACGTGAGGTATGGAAGTAGAGAGGCAGCTAACAAGGCTATAGACACGCTGTGTTTCTATGTGTTTATGTGTAGGTAAGAAGTGCGGCTATGTGAGATATGGAAGTAAAGAGGCGGCTAACAAGGCTATAGAGACGCTACACGGCGCCACGGTGCTGGGTAATCGGTTGAAGGTGATGCAGGCCGACCCGCCCCGAAATGCCGGGGGGGCGAGTGAGAAGAGAGGGTGGTCGGGGGAGGACCAGGAGGAGGGGTACGTGGGGGACCCTAGCAGTAAATACACGAGGTTCGACTGAACGATGCGAAGATCAGGTTAGTCGATTTCTTGTGATGTAAAAGCTGGTAAAGCCATTGTTAACGTCAGTTTCCTCACTCGAAAGCGATGTCAGTGACGGGCGAGCCCAGGATTTGAACCCCCCACATACTGATCCGCGGTCGAATGTCTTACCGACATCTCCACTGGCTCCAGCCAGTCAGTCAGTCAGTCATGTCAGTCTCAGTCTAATAGTCTCAGTCATCATTTGATGTTATGGTTGTGGAAGATAGTAGTTATTTAGTATTAATACTGATATTAAGATACTGTTTGATATTATAATAATTTAATAATATTATTAGAATAAAATTGTTTGAGTTGCGTTGTATGGTGTTGGGCAATGTATGGATTATGGTGTGCTTAGAATCTGTGTTAGAGTTTCTCTAAAGTGTGATGGGGGATTTCAACATTTATAACATGGGCTAAAAATGAGAGAGGAGGTCGAATCCTTGAATTCTAACATCCTTAGAAATGCTTTGAAGTACAGAGTGGTGTTATTGTTGAAGATTTCCTAGATGATCGTGATTCATGTGTTACTTAAATCTACAAATGCTTCGTTTATGGTCTGCTGGTAATTAAGTCGACATCTCTGCCGTTCTAAGTTGCTATAGACTATGTAGACTTTATTTCACCAATACTTGGTAGATTCACACAAACAAAAATTTCAATTTAAAAAAAGTACAGTAAATGAAAAGAGATATCACTTAGCATACATGTACAGTTAAGCAGTGCAAATCTAGTCATTTACAAGTGACAAACAAAAAAAAGCAAAAAGCTAAGGTTAATGTCAGTTTCCTCCCACAACAAATCAACAGACCAATAGATCAGGCGCCTGTTGCGCTCATCCAGGCTTCTCTCAGTGTTCCAGTGATCACAGCTGACTGCAAAGACTTCTGCAAGACTGGAATGTGAGCGACCTGTTAGTCTGGTGAACACACGTCATGATGACTATTGCTGTGATAGTGAAGTAGCAGGTTGTTTGTCGTGGTTTGTTTGAATAGTTGCTTGTTGTTTGTACTGGAAGACTGTTGCTTATTGTTTGTACTGGAAGACTGTTGATTGTTGTTTGTACTGGAAGACTGTTGCTTGTTGTTTGTACTGGAAGACTGTTGCTTGTTGTTTTGTACTGGAAGACTGTTGCTTGTTGTTTGTACTGGAAGCCTGTTGCTTGTTGTTTATACTGGAAGACTGTTGCTTGTTGTTTGTACTAGAAGACTGTTGCTTGTTGTTTGTACTGGAAGACTGTTGCTTGTTGTGTGTACTGGAAGGCTGTTGCTTGTTGTTTGTACTGGAAGACTGTTGCTTGTTGTTTGTACTGGAAGACTGTTGCTTGTTGTTTGTACTGGAAGACTGTTGCTTATTGTTTGTACTGGAAGACTGTTGCATGTTGTTTGTACTGGAAGACGTTGCTTGTTGTTTGTACTGGAAGACTGTTGCTTGTTGTTTGTACTGGAACACTGTTGCTTGTTGTGTGTACTGCAAGGCTGTTGCTTGTTGTTTGTACTGGAAGACTGTTGCTTGTTGTTTTTTGGTTGAATCCTTTGCGGTTTGGATATAAACATTTGACTGTTGAACATTAATCATGAGAGTTATGATTCAAACCTCTGAACAAGGTTTTAATGTACGGATTAAGAAACAAATATTGAGATTGATGAAGCCTGATCCAGGGTGTAATTAGCTACTCTGTGGATCTCTAGTAGGCTAATTGGGGTTTAGACTTTTGTTGATGGCAAAAATTCTTATTCAAATTCTCAAGTTAATAAGATTGGTTGAGATCTGCGCGATGCCCTGAGCTGTCGTGGTCGATCTAGAATTATGACTGGTCTGGAGATCAGACAGGATTAATAAATGCGGTGTAGATTTTTGTAATGTTAATATGGTATGGAAGATATTAGCAAACTGGAGGCATTGATAATGTGGATTTGGAGAAAAATGGAGAGAATTAGCAAACTGGAGGCATTGATAATGTGGATTTGGAGAAAAATGGAGAGGATTAGCTGGACTCAAAAGGTTACAAATGAAGAAGTTCTCTAGAGAGTTGGTACAGATAGACAGTTGATAAATGTGTTAAGAAATAGGAAGAAGAGTTGGATAGGACACATTGTAAGGGGGGAAAGTATATTAATAGAGGTCATAGGATGACCTCTATTAATGGTAGAATGGAAGGAAAAAGAGGCAGAGGCAGGCCGAGATTAAGAATGTTAGATAATTTAAAGACCCACTCATATATGGACATGAAGATGAAAGCGGAAGACATAGAAGAGTGGAGGCGTTATATACCTTGGACCTGCCAGTAGGCAATGCACTAAGAAAGAGAATATGTCATGGATCGAATAAGCCTTATTTTAAGCCTCATTAGACGCAGAAGTCATATGATTATTAAACTCCCGTTCACTATGACGGTCGTAAGATGCCTGAAACCAGATTATACTATCATATGGATATTATTACGGATAGGTGCATTTTAGAGTCATGTCATGCCACAATTGACGTTTACCTGTCTAAAGGCACTGCAATACTCTATTCTATAAGACATTTAACTGTGTGTATATGTTGACTGCTCCAGGCTACCAGTGACTCGACATTCAACATTGTAACCTGACCTACAAACCTGAGTGACCTACATACTGACCTACATGGATGAGTGACCTATGAACTGACCTACATGGCCGAGTGACCTGCAAACTGATTACGTGACATTGACAGTTGGCAGAATATGGGGGACATTAACAGGACTGAACAGCTCTTCAGTGTTTCTGTTCTTCTATAGTGTTCTTACATGTCTTATATTATTGTCATTAGTTTTGTTGCATAGAATAAGTGTACTCAGCTATGCACCGTGCTGTGTACTCAGCTGAACACTGCTGTGTACTCATCTGTGTACTCTGCTGTGTACTCAGCTGTTCACTATGCTGTATACTCAGCTGTGTACTCAGCTGTGTACTCAGCTGTGTACTCAGCTGTGTACTCAGCTGTGCACCGTACTGTGTACTCAGCTGTACACTCAGCTGTACACTCTTCTGTGTACTCAGCTGTGTACTCAGCTGTACACTCTGCTGTGTACTCGCTGTACACTCTGTTGTGTACTCAGCTGTACACTGTGCTGTGCACTCAGCTGTAAACTCAGCTGTACACTTTGCTGTGTACTCAGCTACTCAGCTGTGTACTCATCTGTGCACTCTGCTGTGTACTCAGAGCTGTGCATACTGCAGTGTACGCTGCTGTGTACTTATCTCTATAATCAGCTGTGCTCTCCGCTTTGTTTTCGGTAGATCACTTTATACTAAGCTGTAAATTCAGCTATGTACTCCTTTATGCACTTAGCTGTGTTGTGATAAGACTCCTAATTTTTACTGGATTGAACATTTCACAAATGTGGTGATATCTTGGACCCGTATTCGATTTGTAAGTTGGAAAACTGAATGACTACTTAAGGCAGTTAATGTCAGTTAAGTTAATATAGGAGAGTAGCTGGTGACTAGTTTTGCCCGACCAGTAGCTGTGGCATATCTTTAAGCTGAAGGACTGACTGGAGAAATGTCCTCAGAGTTTATGATATAATTATATTAATATTCGTTTATTTGCAGTCAATCTGACAACGGCATGTCTTCAGAGCTCATGTTGTTGTCGCGATTATGGTATGACAGTAGTTGAAGAGGTTCAGTAGAATCTACTGTCACAAATCTTGTAGCTTCACGCTTCATTTGTTAATAGGGTGAAAAGATACTAAAGCTTAAATCATTCTAGTAACTAGAATCGATTGCGTCTTGAACTGCAAACATTTAAGGCCAGGATAAATTCTTTATTGTGAAATCACTATGAATTTATTAAAAAACAGAAGTGTAGAAATTTAAAGGTCCTATGCAGTTGCCGAGTAGTATACATGATAAAGATAACGTTGTAGAATAAATTTGCGGACCTTCGACTGAAAGATTGTAGTCGGGTGAGTAGAGTAGAGTAGTAACTTGCTAAGTTCACTGAAGTTAAGAAAAGACAGTTTGTAATTTACGTTTATTTCCGTTGTCTATGTGTAATGTTCTGACTAATACAAAAGTTGTGCGATCCATCTGACTTATTCTTCTACTGAGATTCTTAATGTACTAATCTGAGATTAGTATTTTCAGTTTACAAATCATAGATGAGTAGTTTTATATACAAAATTTGACGCCTTTTGCCTAATTGGCTTCTGACAATAATATAACATGATACCCATTGGTTCTTCCTCTATATACTATATCTTAGTAGGTCAATATCTGAAAACTAAATAATCGTTATCATCTTCCATTGAATCTCAGTTTAGCTAAGGTCGGGATACGAATGGACTTTCTCCACTCGACCATCCTCTCTGTCTCACACCATATCATAAGTAAATCCCCTATTTATCAGCTAAATAAATGGAAATAATTAAATAAAAACTAAAAGCTATTCGATAGTATACTAAATGTACAACTATATTGTTACGTCTGTTACGAAATAAAATTCCATGATAATTCATTATTGCAAAAAATGTTACTAGTTATTTTAAGAAATGAAATATAAACAGAGTACTGTCCGATATTCTTCAAATGGTTGAAAGGATAAATTGTACATTGACTACATATGATGTACAACATGTTTTACCCTTAAGTTGTCCATATAATTCTCCTCAGAAATCTAAATTTCTGGGTTTTTGCTCATCTATTCATCTATTTACTTCGCCTGCCAAATACTGGAGATTCTCCATTATTGTTTAGTATACACATGTATACATGTATCTTTTAAGATACATGTATACATTTTTATCTTTTTTACATGTATCCCAGCCGCGCTGATCCGAGAGTAAAATCTCGGACATTCAATGGACTGGTTATACGGAAAATGGACTAAATTGCCTAACGGTTCAAACATGTGGTATTAAAAGTGATAGATATCAACATAGTTGATCATTTCACTATAATGCGTGTTTACTTTTTTACTTTTAAAGTGACTCGGATTTTGCAAACAGTTTTATTATAAAATGAACACCCGTGCGATCTAGTGCAAGGGGGTGCATGGGAATATTCCATTAACAAAACCATTATTACTATTACTCCATGTACTATTACTCCATTACCATTAATACTTTTACCATTAATACTATTGCATTTTTATTATTGAGTTTCGAATATTTGGGTTATACTATAACCGATGACGGGAAATGTGAGTCTGAAATATGCAGTAGGAGTACACATCAAAAGCGGCCTTCGGTAATAGAAAAGAACTATTAACAAAAAGTCTAAAGAAAGACATAAAGATAAATATAGTTAAAACTTTGGTATGGAACACGCTATTGTATGGATGTGAAACATGGACCATAAGGAAGGAAGATATATATATATATATATATAAGAAACTAGAGGCATTGGAAATGTGGATGTGGAGAAGAATGGAGAGGATTAGCTTAGCTGGACTCAAAGGGTTACAAATGAGGAAGTTCTAGAGAGGGTTGGTACAGACAGACAGTTGATAAATGTATTAAGAAATAGGAAGAAGAGTTGGATATGACATATTCTAAGGGGAGGAGGTACATATATATTAAAAGAGGTCATAGAAGGTAGAATGGAAGGAAAAAGAGGCAGGGGTAGCCCGAGATTAGGTATGTTAGATGATTTAAAGACCCACTCATGTATGGAGAAATGAAGAGGAAAGCGGAAGACAGAGAAGAGTGGAGGCGTTATATACCGTGCACGTGCCAGTGGGCAGTGCTCTAAGATATATCATACATGTATATATATATATATATATATATATATATATATATATATATATATATATATATATATTCTAACTTTTTAAATTCATTACGCAGGGAAGATATGGATGAAGTTGAATAGGTTGCAGTGGAAGGAAATAGTTTTGAACTAAATTCTAGTCAAAGAAGTCAGTTACGAAATAAACTTTTAATGTCAGCCAGAGTTCCTTAATAACGAGAATTAATGTTCTAAATATTGTCTCTTAATTTTTATCGTTGTCTGGGTTAGCATTGGATACTTAGCGGGTAAACAATCAACTCTGCTAGCAACATTGTAATCCAATCTTTGCTGAACTGAATGTTTAAAATCGAAAGTTAAATTTTATTTTAGATAACTAGTGTGGAGACAATCTACTGTAATAGATATTTACTGGGTTTTAACTTAGCGGTTTATAAACAATTTGTGAGTATCACGTGACGGGAACAAGCCTATAGTAGACGGCAAGTTGAAGTAGCCATGTTTTCAGATCATGTTTTGTTTGTATAGCGACATGATCAGTGAGGGGTATTCTGAATTTGAAGTAGCTCTCGACCTAGTGCGGGTACTAGGTTACGTGTTATAGCCGATCTTATAAAGCGAAGATCAGAACGATATCGACGCCGATAGTCGGTTTTGCATCTTGTGAACGAGATGTCGCTCGGCATCTGAGCTGATTTCAGCTACATGTGACGGAACTATATCTTGTCAAGATAATGTCACCGTTAGATTAAAACAAAGTTGTCGCCAGGAGGCTGACTTTCAACCGTCGCAGGTGGCTCCAGCCAATAGGAGAGCGCGAAATCCGCGCAAACGTTTTGAATTCTTGGAAATATGGCATAACAGGCTCAAGATAAAGTTGAGAATAGAAAAGTTTCATAGGATGCAAGAAGCAGATTTGTAGTTATCTCGAGGATAAAATCAAATGGTAGAGATTGATATCGGCGAGAATATCTTTCCGTTTATAAGATTGGGTATTGTAAATTGGGTATTGGGTATTGGGTAAAGTAAAAAGTAAAGTTAGTGTTAACGTCCGTTCCCTCAGTCGAAAGCGATGACAGTGACATAGAAGTGTTAGAAGTTGAATAAATCATTTAATATAACAATGAGCTAATGAAAAATCTCAACGAGTTATTGAAGTTAATTAGGATTGTGAGTTGAATAGACCACGCTGCAGTATAGTATGGTAGAATTTATGCAGCAGTTTGTAATCTAATTTTAATTCTTAAAAAGTCATATACGAAGCGCCGGGATGTAAAACGATTCTAGCATACTGTACTGCAGCGTTGTCTATTCAACTCACAACCCTGTTGCTTGATCTATACCATACTGCAAAGATTATCTCACACAGTGTGCTGCCCAATGGCAGGTCCAAATTATTCTTTCACATATTTGTAATCTCATGCTTTTCTTTCTTTACCTTTACGCCAAATCTTATAGCATCCCAAATCTCGGTAACCCCATTCATTACATCTTCCTTCTCTATTAGCTAACAAACTTGCACCTCTCGTAGCATGCCTTGTACCTTTATAACCTAAATCATTTAATATTGTAATTTATCTATTATATTATAATTTAAGAGACACTATCGGCGTTACACCAAAAGTTGGCGGTTTGTCGCATTCTTCAAATATTAAAGCATCAACATTGTCTTAACAGCGTCCCTAATCGTCCAACACAGCGACTGTTTGGCTAAACATCATTGCAGTGTCTGCACTCATTTATAAGCACTAGTCGGAGTTGATAGCCAACGTTTAATGCTTATTTTATGCACGAGCTAGTGCAAGATTGTTTATAAAAGTTTAGGCCTCAGAACTTTGCGCCACACATAACCCTGCGCATTTCGCATAGGTCAGGCGAACCCCTGCTGGTAACCCTGTTGCATCAGTTATCGGGTTAACTGTCAGCGCTCGTGTGGGGCTGCTGATAACACTGGAGATGCTGCTGTAGCTCGCTACAGGGCTTCCGTCACTTCTGACTAGCAGACGAGAATTTTTGAACCTTTGCACTGATGTTCTAAACAAACCAATTGTACATATATGTAAGTTATATGTATGGCATGTATGTAGGTAACATGTATGTGTAGGTAACATGTATGTGTAGGTAACATGTATGACGTGTATGTAGGTACCATGTATGGGTAGGTAACATGTATGATATGTATGTAGGTAACATGTATGACATGTATGTAGGTAATATGTATGTGCACATGTAAGTGTAGGTAACATGTATGTGTAGGTAATATGTATGACATGTATGTGTAGGTAACATGTATGAAATGTATGTATGTAGGTAACATGTATGAAATGTATGTGTAGGTAAAATGTATAACGTGTGTGTAGGTAACATATATGACATGTATGTATATAGGTAACATGTTAGAAATGTATGTATGAAAGAAATTAACGTGATTAAGTCACAGATTTGTGCAATCAGTCGGGGCATAAGCTGAATCCAAGCTTAAATTATTTTTGCACTACTCATAAAGTAGGCCTATATTTGCACTTTGGAGGCTGATGAATAATTACTCAAGCATGAGAATAATTTATTTGCTAGGATTGAACGAACCCGTACATCAGCCGCTTAAATATCTATGTCTATTTATGACCTACTTTATTGAACCTGGTAGTCCACGTAAATGCATGTAGCATTCTATGAAGAAATCGATATTCAAAGAAATTCATTTGTCTCTGTATCATATCATCATCGTCTTCCCTTTAATCCCAGTTTTAGCTAGCTTGGGGCAAAATAGTTAGGCCTACTATTATTATTTTCAAAATGCTTTCGTTCAATGAACTCCTTGGTTCAGCATTTTGATCACTATATGTAAGTGAAAAATGACATAGAAATTGAAACTGTTTAAAATAAGTTATACTTAGGTCTACCTGTATGCTGACTTTGAACTGATTTTCTGGATTTTGGAATTTGCACCGTTTTTGGACCTTCTTTTTTCCTTTTACTTTGGACTGATTTTCTGGATTTTGGAATTTGCACCGTTTTTGGACCTTTTATGCTCGCCGGCTTGATTTTGTCTCTATAGTGATCGATGTTGTCATTGATGACTGTAGCACTCTAATTGTTGTTATTGTTAGTATTATTATTATATGAAAATTTTAACCGCCGTTGGTTTGACTGTTGTTTAAAAAGTATAAACAAATTTCAGATGGTTGCTAAACTCTATGCACCTTGTAATTTTAAAGTATGTACATTTTATTTTATTATTTTAAAAATGTTCTATGACAAAATATATTTCTTTATTAAAGAAATTCTGAAAGTAGTACGCAATTAATTGGAATTAAACTGAAAGTTTAGAATGATGTTGTTAGTTTTGCAATATCCAACGCATTTTATAATATTTAGTCGTAAAACACATTTTCTTAAATAGCTGGAGATCTATAGGATCTATAGGACCCATGCACAATACGCGCTATATCGTATTCGCACATTTTTAACTAGCACTAATCATTAATGTTTAGACGAATATACCTGCGAATCAGAGTTTACACGAGTCAGCAGAGATTAGGTTTAACGGATTGTGGCGGGTTCTAATGTTAAAAATATCAGGCGTCGTAGTTTGTAAGACTAATACTGATAGGAAGCCGCGATAATCTTACAAGATGCAGACAGGTTTTCATCATATTCTGTAGGAAAACAATTCTGCTCCTAACTGTTCACTTGTTGTATCTGCATCGCTTGAGAATGTAAGCGCGTGTGGGTTTATACCCTCTGATGTGATCTTCTGCCTAGTTAGAATTTAGATATCAGATAGTTATTATTTACTTTATTAAAATTAAATGATAATTATGATTGTATTAAGATTTGCACTGAGCACACATATAAAGTCACTAAAGTGGGTGTTATCTTAATTTAGCTCTACAGCCTCCACTTGGCGTAGATAATTTCTTGCTACCATTTATGTAGTCTGTGCTCTGTAGTTAATTGTTACTAAAGTTTCTGTTACTGATGTTGACGAAAACGGAATCTAGTGTCATTAAGTGGATGGGTTATCTATAGAATTTCGTTAAAGTGGTTTCTGAGTTATGTTGTTTGTTCGTTAGACGTCCTAAGGCGATACTGATTGACATTCTTTACCCAGCTGTAGCTCTGAGGTGATCTTGAGGACAGAAGAGTTGGGCTGTCAGTACTTAACTATCTCGTTTATCATCATCATCATCTTCCCAGTAATTCCAGTTAACTAGGGTCGGGATATGAATAGACCTTTTCTACTCCTCTCTGTCCCATACCATATCATCATTCAATCCCCTATACTCTCTTACATTCGTTTTGTAAACTTTTGTAGCAATTTCTGGAGCCTAGGCGCTCACCAGCCGAATGCCCTTTCTGACGATGATTTGGATCTTAGTGCTTATGTCGCCTTCTACAGCGCGTACAGTCACCGTTTGGTCTATTCTTTAAACAAACTGAGCCCAACACGGGGTCTTTGCTATCTCGTCACCTGACACACGTCACACTCATGACTGCTCTGAGCCATCGTTTTCTTTACCCTGTTAGGTTCGGGAAAATTGAGAATTGAACCTACCGACAACTGCACGTGTTCGTAAGGGGCGACTGATGAAGATATGATAGTGAAGAGACTTGTAACCACTTGTGATGATTTCTGTGTATTAGACCAATCGGTCGTTCATACTCCAGTTTTTGCAGAGTTCTAGTCGCTACACCGATTGTGACATTATACCACCGAGCTACTTGACCTTCTCTGTCCTTTCATTGCTACTGTGGCATTTAGAATTGAGCGGCACTTTAAACATATACTTGTTGATTGATCGTTTGCTAAAGACCATGACCAGACTCTGTATCAGATGTCTCAGTTCATGACCGTATATTCATAAAGGATCGTTCTGAGGGTCAGAAGTACGATCTGTAGAAGAATAGAAGACACTTTTATAGAAGAATAGCAGACACTTTTATAGAACAATAGCAGACACTTTTATAAAAGAATAGCTGACACTTATAAAAGCTTAGCAGACACTTTATAAAAAGAATAGCAGACACTTTTATAGAATAGCAGACACTTTCATAAAGGATACCAGACACTTTTATAAAAGTATAGCAGATACTTTTGTGTAAAGTGATTGATTGGCACTTCTGAAGATCTCATTTCTTTTAAAAATGTAAATTATACGAAATTCATTTAAATCATTTTACGATAAAAATTATGCACAAAATATCATTAAATAAATTTGATTTTGATTTGAGATAAAATTTAAAACTGTAATCAAAACGCTAAAGCTCTATGACATTGCCGATGGCAGTAGTATGTTGTTTCTAAGGCTCTATGATTAATATTTAATGTTTAATAGAGTATATCATGCTAAGGCATCTCTATACTTGACAACAGTTACAGGAAAAGCAAGCAAATACAATAAAAAGCACTCAGTAAAAGCACTACAATATCAAATAACTATCAGATGATTATATATAGCTATCAGATGATTATATATAACTATCAGATGATTATATATAGCTATCAGATGATTATATATAGCTATCAGATGATAACACGGGATTCTCTAGATCTCTGGACTACATCAGCAGAGTCTGTTGTAGTTGAGCTGCTGATAACTTGATCCACTAGTGCTGGACCCCTGTTGTATCTCTCGCTGTGTTCTCATCTTCTCTAATCATAGAGTCGATTGCTGTACGAGTAACGTCACGGCTAGATTGGGTTACTCTAAAGGAATTCTATTGACTGTGGAGGATTAGGGGGTGACGGGTTTTCACCCGTAAAAAGGCTAAAGTCGAGTTTAATGTCGGTGTTTTCTGTCGAAAGAGGATATCAGTAAAGGATTTGAACCCCGTGTTTGATTCTCAGTCTGAAACCGTTGTCTCACCCTACTAGCTGATCATACCGTTGTCTCACTCTTTTAGCTGATCATACCGTTGTCTCACGCTGCTAGGTGATCATTCCGTTGTCTCACTAGCTGATCATACCGTTGTCTCACTCTGCTAGCTGATCATACCGTTGTCTCACCCTGTTTAATTCAGTGGAGGCAGTATTTGTGAAAAGTGTCCCTATTATAGCATTGTTCCAGACCCCTCGATGTTAGCGTGGTCTAAGTTATCTCTCTCTCTCTCTCTCTTAGTGCACTACCTTCTGGATGGTCCATGGTATATAACGCCTCCACTCTTCTCTGTCTTCCGCTTTCCACTTCATTTCCACATATGATGAGTGGGTCTTTAAATCATCTAACATACTTAATCTCGACCTAAGTTATAATTCCATTATAATAAGAAACACGCTAAATAGCGAGTACTTCACCTCCTTATACAATTCCTGTTCAATCTTCTACCCCAGGTTACTAACAGACCACACTGTTGTGGATCCTGCTTTACCTTTGGTGTATTCAGTGATGTGGAGCTGTGTGCCGTTCTATGTTCCACTAGATACTATTATGACACCGTCTTCGAGTGATGAATAGGTCGTTATATTTTTGTTATATTGTATGGAATTTTAAGTTTTGGCTGTGACCTCAAAGCGTGTCATTTATAAAGCCAGTTTGGTAGAGTGTAAAATGTCTCAGAATTCACTGAATTGAACCTGTAATTGTTGAGTGGCTAAGTGCGTTAGGTAACAATATGAACTTTTAAATGGCTATTCCTGAGGTACTGGGATCAATTTCCGGTAGAGCTGATCACTGAGTAAAATCTCGGACATTCACAGGACTGGTGAAATGGATAATTGACTAAATTACCTAATTGTTAAACATCTGGTCTACTAAAAAGTGATAGATATCATCACAAAGATCATTGTGTGTTTTAACTTTGCACTCTGAACTTTTAGTTATCGTATCTCATGTGTAACGCAGCCTCTGATGATAGGCTCAACCTTCACCTGATTTTTATCTTCCATGACGATTGTAACACTGGCGCTGATGTGTTTGTTACTGGGTATTGAAATGTAATATCTTAGGCAGTAATGGACGGACCTGTTGTATAAACAGTTAACCTGGGGATTCTTGCCAACATCTGAGTTATTAGATAAAATACGAGATGTGCGTTATAGCTTATAATGTGCGTCGATTCCCTTGAAATGTTCCCGGATGCATATGAAGCCTTTGGCCTTGATATATTTTATTCTTATATGCGAACACTTTTATTGTTATTATTTATTGACGGCAATATTTCACAATTTATAGCCGGTGTTGGGTTTCATTGTTGTGAAACAACTCGTATTTCGATTACTTGCCTTTGGTTAAAAATTCATCATGATCATCATCTTCCCTTGTATCCCAATTTAACTAGGGCCGGGATTAGAAAATTGATTAAAATTTAAATAAAGTATTGTTCATGATATCATTTCATATTGTTCACGAGATCATTTCTTCAGCTCACCAGTCCGCCGTGACACCTTCTGCAAAGTTCTGACTTCAAGTTGATGGAAGTGAAGCAGCCACTTCATGAATGGAGCATAACTTTTTGTAAGACTTTTTGTTTTGTAAGAACTTCATGAGTGAAGCAGCCTCTTCGGGAATGGAGCAGAAGCTCCATTCCCGTTAGGAATGGAGTTATTTAGAGGTCGATTATGATATATAACAGGGATGGTCAACTAGATAGGTGCTTGTGACCTCTTTGACGGCCTTGTTTGTGTGTGTCACTTATATTTTGAGTGTATTGAAATAAACATAGTTCTCACTCGTTAGGAAGTAATCTTCTTACTCTGGTTTCCCGGGGATTCTGATTCGCTCAGTTTGTTTCATTTTGTGCTCATTCTATGGACACTGATTTATGAAAATCTTAACGAATACTTTGATTTGACATTATGGTGGGGATCAGTTGAATTTAGAAAAGGATGCGGTAGAATAGAAGCTATAGTATTAATGCGTGTCATATGTGAGCGCAGCTTAGAGCAGGGTAATGAGGTTTTTATATGTTTTGTAAATTTTTAGAAAGCTTTTGATAAGGTAAGCTGGGTGGAGATGTTTGAAATTTAGAGAGAAATTGGAGTGAACTGGAGAGATAGATGATTAATTATGAATCTGTACATGAACCAAAAAGACAATTACTGAAGTTCAGTAGGAATATTGAAAGAAGGAGGTTAGTTAATCTTCATATTAACTTTTCATCGTCAAGAAGAAGGGGAAAGTAGTTTTATGGAGATTAAAAAGGCGATTACTCTTGACACTAGAGGAGTAGACGAGACATGGAACCAGATAAAAGAAAAGCTTCAGCTAAAGAAGTTTACGGTTTCAAAAAAGCAAGGAGAGACGAAAAGCCTTGTGAAATGATAGTGAAATGATGGAGAAGATGGATGAAAGAAGAAAATGGAGAAATAGTCAGATAGACTATGAAAAAGGGAGTATGCAAGACTACTTAACGAGCTGAGAAGAGCAACGGACAAAGCAAGTGGCGAAATAAATACTATGCAAAAGCAAAACTGCAAAGCCGATGTTAAAAAGTCAGATTCATCTCGCGAAAGCGATATCAGTGATGGGAGAGCCCAGAATTTAAACCCACACATACTGATCCGCTGTCAGACATCCTACCGACATCGCCACTGGCTCAAGTCTGTGGTCTGGGATTTACGCAAAAAATGTCTACCGTTACGATCCATTGAAGAGAGCATTTTATAATGGATTAAAGAGGCGAGTGATGTAGAGAAATCGGTTCAGATAATAACACGGCTGATGTGGGGAACTTGAACATAAGTTGGGTAGACGCAGCTATCCACAATGCGACTGTGGTCATACTCAGTCTATCACATTGTAGAGTCACCTGATTTATACAAGTGTCCTGATGGCTCAAGGCAGTTAACGTGGCGAACCAAGTGCAGTTCAGTGGTTAGTGAATACGTTAAGACGAGGCTAATAATTATGATCTGCTTATCCGTCAATGTTATTCGACATTCAACCGTATTCAGATTATCCTACGTCCATTTTTCTCTTCTGCTGTGGGCAGAGAGGAGCAGAAATTAGCACAAATGTTTTCATACAACAGTATTCGACTAAACGTTTCTGTTTAGCTGTTAATCGTCTTTCGTAGGCTTACTTATCCATTGTAGAGTGGGCCTGTATGTAGTAGTGTACACGAGTGTGTCTGCAAGTATACGCTAGTGTGTATGCGTTTGTGTGTATGTGTGTGGGTGTGAATGTGTAAGTATATGTAATGATTATATTTATATATGTGTTTGAATGTGTTTATATATATATATATATATATATATATATATATATATATATATATATATATATATATATATATATATATACATGTTTATTGAACCGTAGAACTGGCCACCTAACAGCCCTCACCCTGATTTGAACCCGATTTACTATTCGATTGTTTACTATTGTCTTTAGCAATTAGTCTATCGTGAACCAATTCACGACGTTGAACATTTGAAACAAGTCAATGTTCTCCGCTGGAACCAGAGATCAGTCAGGCACTCGTGGACTTGGCAATTGATCTGTGGTCCCAGCGGGTGAATGCAGTTTTTCGGGCACATGGTGGACACATTGAACATTAGTTCAATTAATTCTCAATTCATTTAGGACATGAATAGAAACTGCAATGCGCTTTCTGAAATAGTTGAGGCATAAGGCTTATAATGTTCAATTCTTTATTTTCATATCCTCAGTTTTCAAGCAATTTAATTGAAAATTACATATCGGCGACTAATGATAATTTCTCAAACATGTGTAATAGTATCTCTTAGATATTTAGCAAGTTAATAGAAAAGAGAATTGTCTTTAATTTAATGTATCAAGTAAGATGTTTGGATGAAAATTGTCAAAGTTATTAGCCTTCATAGTAGTTTCATTTATTCTGGACCATCCTGTATGTATGTATGTATGTATATATATATATATATATATATATATATATATATATATATATATATATATATATATATATATATATATATATATATATATATATATACATGTATTAGTGTGTGTGCGTGTGTATGCGCGCATGTGTATGCAGCGCAAAATCGTACGTAATGTTATGTGAAAGTTGATACTCGTGGCAAAGTTATGATTTAATTGTGTAAGGCTATCTGCCATCCAGTAGGGCTCGGAGAGCGAGGCAGACAGAGCTCGTTAGATGTAGTGTATGCAAGTGGAGAGGTACAGAGAGAGAGAGAGAGAGAGAGAGGGAGGGAGGGAGAGAGGGAGAGATGTAAATAGAAAAATCTCAGAAAAGAGAGATGGAAGGTTTTTCAAAACTTTCAGTTAATTCATAAGCCTCTGTTTTAGCGAAGTAAATATAGTGTATCGTTTTTTGTCATAATGTGTGAGAGTTAGAACTTAGAACAATGGAGCGAGAGAGAGAGAGAGAGAGAAAGAGATAGAGATTGAAATAGAGAGATAGGAGAGCTGAGGCTTAAGTTTGAAAGTAACGTTGCAATTGGAAATATCTGAGATCTTGCTGCTAAGAAATTTATGAGTGTTTTAGTACACATTAAGTTACAGTTGAAGCTTATTTCTTATTTTGATGTTGTCATTTATTGCTCGATTAGTTAACTTTGATATAATTAATTAGTCAATGGTTGATTATTGTTCGGATAATGAAATATATATTAATTGACAAAGGAATTGATAATATTTTCCTTATTGCTGAAAGAGCTAGATTTATTATTATTATTATTATTATTATTATTATTATTATATATTCCTGGGTAGTATTGGATCCTGGGCTATAAATTTTGATAAAAGAAGGATTTAATGTAGCCATGGGTTGTTGTTGTTAAATGAATCAACTGTAAATGACTTGATTGGCTGATGGTGGAATGAACAATGTAGCCATGTGTTATTGTTGTTAAATGAATGAACTGTAAATGACTTGATTGGCTGGTGATGAAATGAACAATGCAGCCATAGGTTGTTGTTGTTGTTGTTAAATGAATCAACTGTAAATGACTTGATTGGCTGGTGATGTAATGCACAATGCAGCCATGTGTTGTTGTTGTTGTTAAATGAATCAACTGTAAATGACTTGATTGGCTGGTTATGGAATGCACAATGCAGCCATGTGTTGTTGTTGTTGTTGTTAAACGAATCAACTGTAAATGACTTGATTGGCTGGTTATGGAATGAACAATGCAGCCATGTGTTGTTGTTGTTGCTGGTGTCACATCGTAGATCAGCACTGCACTGTACTGTCAGAGCTAATATATCGTTTAGCTACCAATTAGTGGCTGACTGATAGACAACGGAGATTTCACTATCAGTTAATTCACTAGAGAACGAAAGATTTAGAGACAGACAGACCGAGAGAGAGAGAGAGAGAGAGAGAAATATAGAGTGGAAGATACACTGTTAGACTGAGAGAGAGAGTGAAATGCATGGATAGAGAGGGAGAGAGAGAAAGAGATGAGTAAGAATTAAGAGAGAGAGAGAGAGAGAGAGAGAGAGAGAGAGAGTGAAATAGATGGATAGAGAGGTGGAGAGAGAAAGAGATGAGTAAGGATTGAAAGTGAGAGAATGAAATATATGGATAAAGAGGGGGAGAGAGAAAGAGATAAGTAAGGATTGAAGGAGATATATATATATATATATATATATATATATATATATATATATATATATATATATATATATATATATATATGAGAGGGAGAGTGAGTGATAAGAGGAGGTGTAGCTATTTTTTACGTAGAGTATACAGTTATAATGATGTTAGGTGATTTAAAGATCCACTCATTTGTGAAAATGAAGAGGAAAGCGGAAGACAGAGAAGAGTGGAGGCGTTATATACCATGGACCAGCCAGTGGGCAGTGCACTAAGAGAGAGACAGTTATAATAGATGGGAGATTTATGTATTTAATGAATTAGTGTCTGTGCGTTTCCGTGTTAGATTTAATCAGAGTTATCTGTCGAGCTGCAGTAACAGGATATGAACGGCATTATCTCTCTCTCTCTCTTTCTCTCTCTCTTCCCCCTCATTCTCTCGCTCTCTTTCTTTCTCTGTGTTTCTCCGTCTTTCTCTTTCTATTTATCTCTCTCTCTCTCTCTCTCTCTCTCTATATATATATATATATATATATATATATATATATATAATATGTATTGATCTCTCTATCTCTCTCTCTCTTTCTCTCTCTCTCTCTCTAGCGAGATTTGCATTTTTCGCTTTACATCCATGTATATTTTTAATTTCCGTTTTGAAATGCATAGTTTACACAAATTACATTAGTTACATTATTAATAATAACAATTAAATTCCAAAAGCAACAGTCAGTGAAGGTTATAATTAAGTACAGCGATGGAATTGAGCTTTTGGTTCACTTCTTACTAGTTTTGTAGTTATTTGGCATTTTATTTGGTTATTTAAGAACAATGTTGAATACTGCAGAGATTCCTGTTATCGTGCAAGGTTTAACACCTGCATATTTCTTGCTGTTGTTAACAAGTAGCTGGTAGGTTGAATATTCTTAGCAAGCGATTTAACAGAGAAGCTGAAAATGTTAACATTAAATCAGAGATATGACCCTAAGATCGCAAGTAGACGGGTTCTAGAATGTTTGATTGCGTCTTTGCTGATTGATTTAACATGTCATAGTGACATAGTGTCAAGGTCTCTAATATTCCTTTAATTATTATAATCTTAAAAACATTAGACCCCCGGCCTCGAATAGCTCTCTGAATTTATCCTAAAGGTTTCAATCAAATACAGCAAATATGTGATCCTGACACATTCTATCTTACTACTACTGATACTCGACCGCGGATCAGTATGTGCGGGGTTCAAATCCTGGGCTCACCCGTCGAGGACATCGCTTTAGAGTGAGGAAACTGACGTTAACATTAGCTTTACCAGCTTTATCTTCTATGACATCGTCAAGGCAAGTTGTTAGTGATGTGGAGTGTTGAACCTGCACCTACTGATCTGCAGCAGATCTCGTTATCAACCTGCTGCCGGTAGCACTAGAGATGACTTTTAGTTGTGTATTGATAAAGAGGTACTAGTTTAGTTGTGTGAGGCAGTTCACGTTGCTTTTGTTCTCTTTATGGAAGATTTGTAAGCTTGGTATCGAGTGGCTCCATCTATTCCAGCCCTGAGCCCAACACTCGTTAGACGCTGAAAGTTGTCGAGTGGTATCAAAGAAGAGCAGAACGATGGCAGTTATTAACAAATAGTTGTCTATTGTTCTGTCAATGGAATGATTTGACGAAGTAACTTAACGAGTAATTTTTGAACCTCAGAGTGTCTGAATAGAGATCTGTTACCTTGCTTATGAAGCTAGGAAATCGACTAAAGATGTAGGGATGTAGTGTGGCGTTGTATCGCTGGCATAAGAAATTATTACTGCCTTGCGCTATATCCTGCAGTGGATAATGCTATTATGTAACACAACCAGAGTTTGGGTTTCTATGATTTGATGAACTACTGTGATTATTCTACGAGATGTAGTACTAGCCACTTGTAAATTGATTTAGTATAATGTATCAGATTCTATTAGCTGGAGTATAGTTGGATGTAAATTGAATTATTTTATAACAGATGGCAGAGGATCGAGTGCTGGTGGGCTGTAAATTACATTAGTTTGCAACAGATTTTATCGGATCAGATGCTGATTTATGACATTGGATTAACTGATTAGGCTATCAGATTCTATTATAGTATTAAATGAATGTATAAGTGAGCATGTCAGTCATATTACAATCCTCCGAGCGTGTTGAAGAGATTTGTGTTGAGCCAACCAGTCCTACAATACGAATCACTTCCAGCAGACTGACAAACTCCCACAGCATGACCTCTTCTAATGGATCTGATCCCGTGCTCGACACCCATTCCAACTTGTCATCTAGTCAGCCTCAGAAGCGTGGTTCTACATCTGAACTATCCTCGAAGTACAGCAGTTCTTCCACAGCTCGTAATTCCTCTCAACCTCTCTGTGTTCCAGCAGGGCTTGCTCGTGGAGAGCTGAGAACAGACAGCCTGATATCAGAGTGTGACGAAGTGTTCGAGTCTAGCACTATTGAGGTGAATGGAGCGAAGTCGAGTGACGTGGAGAGAGGGTCTAAGCGAGAACACCGTTCCAGCAGAGAGGAGAGTGTTTCAGGGTTACATCATGAGAACAACGGGAGTGGTGCAAAGGTTTGTTCAGCCTCAAAAGTTCACAATCAGTCAAGTGTTCCTTCAATCTCTAAATCCTCGGCTCATATCAGGCTGCGCAGGCAGGATCAATTGAGAATTCTCTCTTCCGTCGTTTCTCCCCCAGCGATTCCTGTTCCTGTCCTTGCTGTCCCCACTGCTGCCTCAGCTGTTCCCACTGCTTCCCCAGCTGTTCCCACTGCTGCCCCACCACCGCTCACTGCTGCCACAGCTGTTCCCACTGCTGTCCCAGCTGTTCCCACTGCTTCCCAAGCCTCTTTCACAGCTTCTGTTATTGCTTCATCAGTTGCATCTACGTCACAGTCGGCTTCCAGTAACTCAGTTCGTTCAGTTGCAGCTACTGCTGTCACCTTAGTGTCTGTCACCTCTTCTCCTAGGTTGGGTTTATCTGGCAATGCTACAGGCCCCGGTACTGGAGCAAAGATGACTTCCGAGAGTTCACGACTGGAGAGAGTTGAAAGGTCGCAGGACTTTGGATCAGCGAGTGACTCTGGGGATGAAGTTTTTCTTACAGGAAGCCATCAGGTGCACGTGGCAGAAGTTCATAGAGATCCTTCTTTCGTTCAGAGGAAGCCATCTGGCTCCGTAGAGAGGATTGACAGCGAAGCAAAGTCATCTCAACAAAGATCTGATAAGAGATCAAACCATCAACTTGAGTCTACTTCTATTTTAAAGCCATCTAACGATGATAGTGGTCATGAACTGGCTGTTAGAAAAAGTGTTACTAATGAAGCAGTGGTCGGTAGAACACCTGTGGATAACCTTAAACACTTATCCCACGAGTCAAACAGCACGACATTTTCAGTGGAAGACCGGCCTACAACCCCTCCACAGTCAGATCTAGAGGCAGGCACAGAGAGACTTCTAAACGAGTCGTCACGTGCGGCAGAGGCAGATGATAGTCAAAGCTCCTCGGGCGTGTCTCCCTTCCCTCCCGTCCATCAGTCCCTCGCGTCAACTCCTGAGCCAGCCCGGCCCGTCTCTCGCAGTCAGACGCCCCCTGACGGCGACTGGCTGGTGACCTCGCAGTCTCTCAACGAGTCCCAGAGATCTGACGTGCTGAGGGGAACCGATGGCAGGCTGATAGTCGTCGCTATTGACTTCGGTACAACGTTCAGCGGATATGCGTTCAGCTTCGTGCACGACACCTCTCAGAGTGTCTACGTGATGAGGAAGTGGGAGGGGGGAGACCCGGGTATTGTCAACCAGAAAACACCCACTGTTCTGCTACTCAACCCTGCCGGGGAATTCCACTCGTTCGGATTTACCGCTCGGGATTTCTACCATGATCTGAGCGCAGCGGATGCGAGGAGATGGCTGTTCTTCGACCGGTTCAAGATGTCGCTGCACCACACAGCTGTTAGTAACTCTTCATAGCGTCCTTTATAAAGCTCTAATACAGCCGGTAGCGATGTCGGTAAGATATCCTACCGCGGATCAGTATGTGCGGGGCTCAAATCTTAGGCTCGCTCGTCACTGATATCATTTTCTAGTGATGAAGCTGACGTTAATATCGGCTTTTTACTGGACGGTCAAAAGTTAAACATGTTTTTAAAATGACCTTTGGAGTTCTAAGGGGTACTTAAGAAGTTCATTTTGGTTATTTAAAACGCACTACGGTCTTTTGAAAATTTACTAATTTTCCTTGTAAATTAAAGTGATGAACTTTTTGCTCAATATCCAGTTGAGACACTAGTTGTCATTTTTCACTGGGAGGGGGAGGGTTTCTGTCACTGAGGTTAGAAAATCTAATTACTTTTGACATTTGTGTCTCTTGGAAAGCCTAAAGCCAAACGTCGGTATCCTACTCGATAGCATGTCAGTGACCGATTATTGGGGAGAGTACTGGATTTAAACCCGAACCTACTGAACCGTTGTTGAACAACTTGTCATCAAGTGACCAGCTCAGCCCGCTCTGATAGCAGAGGCTTTCTGTACAGTTGCTGCTGTGATATGCATTATGCATAACGCCGATCATGTGCTACTTGTAGTTTTATATGACACGTGACATTTCAGTTAATGTCTTATACAATTTCGTTGTGATGTTGTAACGAAATTGTGGCTAAATTGGCAGTGACTAATTATAATATGTTTAGTTTCTTGTTAACATCTTGTATCGCTGGTAATTTGTACGCTGAGTCAGTTGATCTATCGAAAACTGTACCCAATATCAGAAGCCAACTAACTCAATGACTGGGGAAAGCAATGGCAGATTACCTCAGAACATTTACTTAAACTGAACATTTGTCTGGGTATGCAAAAGTATAATTTAGGATGTTTATTTTACATTTAAATCACGATATTTCTATTAATTTTCACTGTAAATAAAATGTACTTTGTATGTGCATTAATTATGAAAGTTATGCACTCTACTATCACCATTTAAAATTGGTCATCACGCAAGGCATCTCTTTCAACCGTCGATGTGAACTTGTAGACACTAAATTGCAAAAAGCTACTGAAACCACTAGTGTTCACGTGAAGAACAGAATGATTTCGTAGTAAAAACGTTAGTTGCAATTAGATTAAAACGTTGCAAGAGCAGAGAAAGTTTTAACGATATTTAGCTTAGTTTCAGACAATATCATACATAAACTCTTGCAGAACTTGTGAGAACGTCTGAGG
Source organism: Enchytraeus crypticus (assembly GCA_905160935.1). Lineage (NCBI taxonomy): Eukaryota > Metazoa > Annelida > Clitellata > Enchytraeida > Enchytraeidae > Enchytraeus > Enchytraeus crypticus. The sequence goes on along the minus strand of CAJHZI010000667.1, from coordinate 301,048 downwards.
TTGTGAATGTCTGTTGAAACAGTTTTAAATAGAAAATCTGCTGCCTAATTTTCTGCAGATTTTCTCAATCGTTTACTCGCATTTCAGTAAGCAGGAGCATCACGTATTGATCATATTTCATACAGCTGCCGATGTTATTCTTTTTGTTGAAATTGTAATGTATACCATTGGCTACACCGCACAGGCAGTGATGGGCAGTAGTGAACTGCAATGTAGTTGACTGCTCAGTTTAATTACTTAAGAGTAATTAAACTTCTAATTCATTAGAATCTGAAGTTCTTCTGATTGCTTTAAAGCGAGTAATTCATTACAAATATCTAACTCTGAATTTCTACCGAAGGAACTTACGTTGGTCTTAGACTCATCATGAAAACTGTGTGCACTGTATCAAATTGCTGTCTAAGCTATTGAGAAGCAACTAAAACCATATTTCGATTATTTAGTATTCAAAGCATTCATATAATTCAGTTGCTAATAAGTAGTTTAGTTACTTAAAAGTAGTTCAGCTAAAAAATAATTTAACTTCTCTGACTAAATAAGTAGTTAGCCGAAGAGTTCGACTACTCGAAAGTAGTTATAAAACTAGCTACAATTTAACTATTTAAAGGTAGTTATGTACTCATTACTGCATAATCCAATTATGAAATATAGCTAAGATGTATATGTACACGCCGCTGTAGCAGTTAATTGTTGTGCCCATGTCATGTATCAACAGGATTTGAATCGCGACACAACGGTGTGTGCAGCCAATGGCAAGCCGTATCCTGCGCTGAAAGTATTTGCGCATGCGCTGCGCTACTTCAAGGATCTCGTGCTGCAGGAACTGTCTGACCAATCAGAGACAGACGTGTGTCTGCAGGACATTCGCTGGGTCGTCACAGTGCCCGCTATCTGGAAGCAACCCGCTAAACAGTTCATGCGACAGGCTGCTTATGATGTACGTAAACACGCAATATAGTGAAATGAGCAACTATTATAAATGATAAGCTACAATCGAGCTGCTATCTCATCTTAGATAGATTATGTTATCACGACAAACACTACAATGACATTGTACATTAATAAAGCAAAACACGCATTGTAGTGAAATGATCAACTATGTTGCTATCTATCACTTTTAATACGACATGTTAGAACCTTTAGGCAATTTAGACCATTTTCCGTATAACCAGTCCAGTGAATGTCCGAGATTTTACTCTCAGATCAGCGCGGCTGGGATTCGAACCAACGAGGGTTCAATTCACCTCAGGATCTGTCATTTAAAACTTCGTGACGTTACCCCTACGCTATCAAGACACTCGGTGTCTCTCAACGTCTGCTGTACAATCCCTACTAACTGTTTCATTTCCTCTAAGTCTTGTATAATTATATTTCACAGTATGACTGTGGTATTGTGCTTCTTCTCGTTGAATTTACGTCCCCGAGCTGTGCCCGGGTCACTGAAGAATGGACCAACCATAAACTGCACGTGTCGTACAAGGCGAAGCAAGAACAGCTGATGGTAAAGGGAAACCACCTCAGAAATCAAATTTTTCCCAAGCTATAGGCTGCATTAAGGTGTGATTAAGTCCTAGCCTTTTGAGAAGGGATTAACTGATTAATCGATGATGTGCTCTTTATGCAGCGTGAAATTTGAATGTACATCTAAATATGTGCTTGTAATCTGCACCTGCCATTTGGCAGACCACTAGCGAGGGAGAGAGAGATAGTTTATTTGTTGGTGTTTATTTGAATGTGTGTAGTCAGGTTATGTACACTTGTTTTAGTGTCATGCACGTGTGTAATCAGGTTGTGTACACTTGTTTTAGTGCAATGCTCGTGTGTAGTCAGGTTGTGTACACTTGTTTTAGTCTAATGCACGTGTATAATCAGGTTTTGTATTGTACGTATGTAGGCAGATTTTGTATTATACGTGTGTAGACAGGTTTTGTATTGTACGTATGTAGACAGGTTTTGTATTGTACGTATTTAGGCAGGTTTTGTATTGCACGTATGTAGGCAGGTTTTGTATGGTACGTATGTAGACAGGTTTTGTATTGTACGTTTGTAGACAGGTACTTGTATTGTACGTATGTAGACAGGTTTTGTATTGTACGTATGTAGGCCGGTTTTGTATTGTACGTATGTAGGCAGGTTTTGTATTGTACGTTTGTAGACAGGTACTTGTATTGTACGTATGTAGGCAGGTTTTGTATTGTACGTATGTAGGCAGGTTTTTTACGTATGTAGACAGGTTTTGTACGTATGTAGACAGGTTTTGTATTGTACTTATGTAGACAGGTTTTGTATTGTACGTATGTAGGCAGCTTTTGTATTGTGCGTATGTAGACAGGTTTTGTATTGTATGTGTGTAGACAGGTTTGGTATTGTGCGTATGTAGACAGGTTTTGTATTGTATTTATGTAGACAGGTTTTGTATTGTAGGTATGTAGACAGGTTTTGTATTGTACGTGTGTTGACAGGTTTTGTATTGTATGTATGTAGACAGGTTTTGTATTGTATGTATGTAGACAGGTTTTGTATTGTAGGTATGTAGACAGGTTTTGTATTGTACGTGTGTTGACAGGTTTTGTATTGTATTTATGTAGACAGGTTTTGTATTGTATGTATGTAGACAGGTTTTGTATTGTAGGTATGTAGACAGGTTTTGTATTGTACGTGTGTAGACAGGTTTTGTATTGTACTTAAGTAGACAGGTTTTGTACGTATGTAGACAGGTTTTGTATTGTATTTATGTAGACAGGTTTTGTATTGCACGTATGTAGGAAGGTTTTGTACGTATGTAGGCAGGTTTTGTACGTGTGTAGGCTGGCCTGGCTAGCGAGGATTGCCCCTCTCAGCTGCTGATAGCCCTCGAGCCTGAAGTGGCTTCTATCTACATGAGAAAACTGCGCATGTATCAGCTAGCCTCCGACACGCCCGTCCTCCAGCGACCCCTCTCTACCTACACGGAGGCCTCCACCTCTCTCAGACCTCACTCGGCCTCGAGGGGCGACACCCTGGTGCCCAGGACCAGGGCGCTAGGGCCCAGCAGAACTGACGACGACTTGACAGTGGAGGGAGAGGCGAGTGCCTACTCGTACAACACTTTCCCCTCAGTGAAAGTGTCGAGGAGGGCTGCAGGGAGTGGAAGTCATACGCTGGGTAGAATAGCCTCGAGTCAGCTGACTGTGGGACAGCATGTCAACGTTCAGGGTACTCTTCACTTCTTGCTTGTGCTACATAAGTGCTTGTTGCTCTGGATAAATAGGTGTTCAACTAGATAGAACGCTTCTAGTTCTCTTTGATGGCCTATTGTTTCTGTCTCTGCTTAATTTGTATGATTGATGTTATATTTCCCTTTTCAAATTTTATTTTATATTATTTTGCTTTATATTGAATTGGACTATGTCCGTGTGTTTGTTTTCATTTTGTATGGTATAGAGTGTGTTTGATCTAATTAAAAAACATTTCTCTCTCTCTCTCTCTCTCTCTGATTATTGGATGAATAGTGACTTTTGTTAACATACAATTTAGTTTTCGATTGTTAAAGCGACATGTCGCATAAGCTACTAATTATTCAATAGTGACTTTTCCACAGTTATTAAACAATTTGAAAACTCTGCTTCAAAGAAAAGTATTTATTCACTTTTAGGGCCTCATGTTCGTTTACGTACATGCTTGTAATATTTGGTTTAGTTAATTTTTCAATTTTCAGACTTCTTTGAACTACAGTCGTATTGTTGCTTGTATAGGACTGCTGTATACGAGAGTTGAATGGGGATATCATGGAATATTATTACATGTCTAGGACTGCTGTATATGATAGTTTACTAGTGATATCTTCCATGATGGAGGAAGCCATGGAAGACATGGAAGAAGGAATAAAAGTAGGAGGAAATTTATTACAAGATGTACGATTTGTAGATGACCAAGCAATGGTAGCGGACAGCGAGATTGGACTGCAGAAGATAATGGATAGGCTGAATGATACGGCATTGAGATATGGCATGAAGATTAATATAGAAACGAAAAAAAGTTATGAGAGTGTCTAATACTAAAGGTGAAGTTAATATCATAATAAATGGCACGAAATTGGAACAGGTAAGGAGTTTCAAATATTTGGATCATACTATAACCGATGACTCGAAATGTGAGACGGAAATATGTAGTAGGATTGCACAAGCAAAAGCGGCCTTTGGTAATAGAAGAGAACTATTAGCAAAAAGTCTGAAGAAAGATACAAAGATAAAGATAGTGAAAGCTTTGGTTTGGACCACGCTATTGTATGGATGTGAGACATGGACCTTAAGGAAGGAAGATATTAGGAAACTGGAGGCATTGGAAATATGGTTTTGGAGAAGAATGAGAGGATTAGCTGGACTCAAAAAGTTACAAATGAGGAAGTTCTGGAGAGAGTTGGCAGAGATAGACAGTTGATAAATGTATTAAGAAATAGGAAGAAGAGTTGGATTGGTTGATGAAGAGTTGGTCTATTAAAAGAGGTCATAGAAGGTAGAATGGAAGGAAAAAGAGGCAGGTGCAGGCCGAGATTAGGTATGTTAGATGATTTAAAGACCCACTCATGTGAAAGTGAAGAGGAAACGGAAGATAGAGAATAGCGAAGGTGTTATATACCATGGACCTGCCTGTAGGCAGTGCACTAAGAGAGAGAGAGAGACTAGTGATATCATGTGATATTGTTGCCCGTGTAGGACTGGTGTATATGATAGTTGACTGTGGTGGAGGTACGGTTGATATCACTGTACATCAGATGGACACAACATCTCGTGGTGGACTCAAGGAAGTCTATAAAGCCACTGGAGGACCCTACGGATCCACAGGTATCCATCGCTGATCTAATCAATATTAATGATGATGAACTAAATAGGTCTGCATGAAATGATTCTTTTGTATCAAATTAGCTTGAGATCCAAATTAAAAATGCAATTTTCGACATTGTCTTAAATGTGGGTGTCAGGGAAAGTACCAATGAAGATACTATCAGCCTAGACATATCAGGAAAATGAAAATATATGAGAATATTTACAAAGTCCTGGACCAGGTTCAAATCTCAGATAAGTCAGTCAGACAAATGACGGGAGATCTAATGTAACACTCAGCGTCTATCTATTTAAATACCTACGCTAAGATGTATTCAGACAAACTGCATGAGTTACTAATTAAAGGAATATCAATTCCTTAATTAATGTTTTATTATGAACAAAACAAAATATAAAATGTGGGAGAAACTATGACAAGTTAAACGACGTGAATGTAAAACTAAATTACAGTCAAATTAATAATAATTATAATAGTAATATTTTAAATAAATAAATAAGCATAAATAAGATGTTCATAAATTACTATATCGCCTTTTAAATTACTCGGGACGAAATATAGTCACAACAAATACGAAAGGGACGTTAAACGGTACTTCCTCACTGGTTGTACATTATCTGTAACTAATACATATGATATGCTATGCACCAATGTATCAGTACATGGAAACCTCACTACAGTAGATACCCCTAGAAACTGGTCTCTAAATTATCCCTCAAACCAATGTGTAGTCACTCATATACTTAACAGATGAATTGGCCGCCTGTTTCTAAATCCCAAGGATTTAATTAAATAATCACACTGGCTCTGTTTAATCTTACACCCAGGCTAGAGTCTCTGAGTCTTGAAACGGTTTAGCCGTTTTTTATACCTTGTAAACAAGAACCCCCTAGAAGCTATGTTAGCCACACGTGGTAAATTTCACTCAGGCCACAGTACTCTCTCTTTTAAATACCTAGTACTGGCCGATAAATTGATATACAATAAAGTCTGCTCGAGTTAACGATGCTAGCTTCCCCTCTCTCAATAGGGTTTTCACAAACAACACTTGAGCCCCTCCTCTACTCAAACAAGCTTCAACACCGGGCAAATAATTGTCACCAAAATTCTAAAGACTAAGAGGGAGAAATTACTACTGTATAGAGTTTTCCCTGATTCAGCATTAGACAAGCATACTACACATACTCACATATTACAGACAACGAACTCGCAGCGCCTTCCGGACCTGGTCATTAGTATTAAAATTCAGTTACTACTTATAAATAAAGTTGAAGCTTTATAAATAACAAAATAATAGAAATAATGTTTTAAAACTTAAAACTTCCAATGTTGCATGTTTAGCGTATAAAGGACCCAGGCCGGAAGTGGGAGTAAACCAAAACAAAGCTACCAAGAGACATTTGAAAAATGCCCTGTAACCTTAAATGTAAACACATCATCCATAACAACATCAGGCACATAAAGCAGTCTTCAATCCGCGGCTGACAGTGGGTTAATTACATTTATTTATAAATGTAATTAACCCACAAATTACATTGTCTTCAATATTTATTTATTTGCTCGCTATTGCTAAGAGCCTACGAAACCAATTTACATTAATTAAGTGCATACTGTACCAACAAATGGAAACTTCATATTGACTGTAACATCAAGCCAGAGCTAGTCCACTCTGGAAACATATCACAGCCTTTTTGGATTTTGGTGCATTATAACTCGCTTATATTAGGATCCTAGCTAAAAGGAGATTCAAGAGAGAATGATAATGATAACTCGCTTTCACTTTTAGGATTAGTATTAATACTTAAATGTATTGTTATTTTCAATTAGCATTCATTTATTTTGTAGTATTGTTTTATGAAGTTGTTACGAGTGTCTGAAGATTATTAAAATTTCAAATAAGAGTTGATATCGAGCTTGAGGTGTTGATGCAGAGTGTGAAAGATATTATTTTTGTATTATGCAGGAGTTGATGCAGAGTTTGAGAAATATTACGTATGTATTATGCAGGAGTTGATGCGGAGTTTAAGAGATGTATTACGTATGTATTATGCAGGAGTTGATGCGGAGTTTAAGAGATGTATTACGTATGTATTATGCAGGAGTTGATGCAAAGTTTAAGAGATGTATTACTTATGTATTATGCAGGAGTTGATGCGGAGTTTAAGAGATGTATTACGTATGTATTATGCAGGAGTTGATGCAGATTTTAACAGATGTATTACTTACGCATTATGCAGGAGTTGATGCGGAGTTTAAGAGATGTATTACTTATGTATTATGCAGGAGTTGATGCAGAGTTTAAGAGATGTATTACTTATATATTATGCAGGAGTTGATGCAGAGTTTAAGAGATGTATTACTTATGTATTATGCAGGAGTTGATGCAGAGTTTAAGAGATGTATTACTTATGTATTATGCAGGAGTTGATGCAGAGTTTAAGAGATGTATTACTTTTGTATTATGCACGAGTTGTTGCAGAGTTTGAGAGATATTACGTATTATTATGCAGGAGATGATGCAGAGTTTAAGAGATGTATAGTATGTATTATGCGGAGTTGATGCGGAGTTTAAGAGATGTATTACGTATGTATTATGCAGGAGTTGATGCAGAGTTTAAGAGATGTATTACTTATGTATTGTGCAGGAGTTGATGCGGAGTTTAAGAGAGTATTACTTATGTATTATGCAGGAGTTAGTTTAGAGATGTATTACTATGTATTGTGCAGGAGTTGATGCGGAGTTTAAGAGATGTATTACTTATGTATTATGCAGGAGTTGATGCAGAGTTTAAGAGATGTATTACGTATGTATTATGCAGGAGTTGATGCAGATTTTAACAGATGTATTACTTACGCATTATGCAGGAGTTGATGCGGAGTTTAAGAGATGTATTACTTATGTATTATGCAGGAGTTGATGCAGAGTTTAAGAGATGTATTACTTATATATTGTGAAGGAGTTGATGCGGAGTTTAAGAGATGTATTACTTATGTATTATGCAGGAGTTGATGCAGAGTTTAAGAGATGTATTACGTATGTATTATGCAGGAGTTGATGCAGATTTTAACAGATGTATTACTTACGCATTATGCAGGAGTTGATGCGGAGTTTAAGAGATGTATTACTTATGTATTATGCAGGAGTTGATGCAGAGTTTAAGAGATGTATTACTTATATATTATGCAGGAGTTGATGCAGAGTTTAAGAGATGTATTACTTATGTATTATGCAGGAGTTGATGCAGAGTTTAAGAGATGTATTACTTATGTATTATGCAGGAGTTGATGCAGAGTTTAAGAGATGTATTACTTTTGTATTATGCACGAGTTGTTGCAGAGTTTGAGAGATATTACGTATTATTATGCAGGAGTTGATGCAGAGGTTGAGAGATGATGTATTATGCAGGTATTGATGAATAGTTTGAGAAATATTACGTATTTATTATGCAGGTATTGATGCAGAGTTTGAGAGATATTACGTATGTATTATGCAGGAGTTGATGCAGAGTTTAAGAGATGTATTACTTATGTATTATGCAGGAGTTGATGCAGAGTTTGAGAGATGTATTACGTACGTATTATGCAGGAGTTGATGCAGAGTTTGAGAGATTACTGACAGATATATTTGGGGCGGAGTTGATGAGGACGTTTCGCAGTAAGAGACCGGCGGGCTGGGTGGACCTGATGATGGCCTTTGAGTCACGCAAAAGAGCTGCTGCTCCCGCTAAGACAGCTCCTCTCAACGTATCACTGCCTTTCTCATTCATCGACTACTACAAAAAACATACTGTATGCATCCATAGCATTGCATTTGCGCGTTTTTGTGTATTGATTGACTAATTGATTGATTGTTTGATTGATTGATTTATTGAATGATTGATTGAGTGATTGATTGATTGAGTGATTGATTACTTCATTGATTAATTGATTGCTTGCTTGATTGATTGGATGCTTGCTTGATTGGTTGTTTGATTGAATGATTGATTGCTTGCTTGTTTGATTGATTGATTGGTTGGTTGGTTGATTGATTGATCGATTGATTGATCTGTTGTTTGATTGATTGATAGCCTCTTGATGATGGACGAGCCCTGGATATCAGTGATAAATGATCATGCTATTGGCTCCTCCCAATGTATTGATTGGTTGATTGATTGACTGGTTGACTGCTTGATTGATTTATGTATTGAATGATTTATCTATTTGCTAATTTCTTTATTTGATTGATCGATGCATTAATTATTTTGAAGGGTAAATGACTTATTGATCTTTTGTATTATGCTTTTATATAATGATCGCTTGATTATTTTATTAAGTTTGCTTGATTGATGAGACTAGTGATTGATTGATTTGACTGATTAGCTGACTGACTGATTCTGCAGGGTAGCACGGTGGAGGTGGCTATAAAGAAGTTTGGTAACGAGGGGGTGAGATGGTCCACTCAGGGTATGCTCAGACTGAGCACTCAGGTCATGAGAGATCTCTTTCTCTCCACACTGGCCGGGATACGTCAGGCTATTGGAGACGTGCTCAATGCTCCCACTGTTAAAAGTAAGGCTTTCTTCCGCTGTAAAAGTAAGACTTTATAATAGACTTGCTCAATGCTCCCACTGTTAAAAGTAAGACTTTATAATAGACCTGATGCAAATGATCGATTTTATATACAGTAAGACTTTATGATCTCTCTGTGTAGGGATTATAAGTGATATTATTACATTAATCTTCTTACATTAATTCGATGTTCTATATCGAATTAATGCTGCATTACAACACGATATGAAGAATGATTTAAATGTTCCTTTCATAAAACCATGTTTCCTATGTTGTAGATGTATAGTACATGTTTCCTATGTTGTAGATGTATAGTACATGTTTCCTATGTTGTAGATGTATAGTACATGTTTCCTATGTTGTAGATGTATAGTACATGTTTCCTATGTTGTAGATGTATAGTACATGTTTCCTATGTTGTAGATGTATAGTACATGTTTCCTATGTTGTAGATGTATAGTACATGTTTCCTATGTTGTAGATGTATAGTACATGTTTCCTATGTTGTAGATGTATAGTACATGTTTCCTATGTTGTAGATGTGCAGTACATGTTTGTGGTGGGAGGGTTTGCGGAGTCAGCTATACTACAGGCTGAGCTACGCAAAGAGTTCAACCACATTCTCAAAGTTCTCATACCTCAGGAGGTCTCGCTCGTCGTACTCAAAGGTACTGCAGTCTTTATTCCTACTGATTCTAATGTTCATTTAGTCATACGAGAGGAAATTCTCTTAACGACTATTATCGTGATAAAATGCTTGTGATGTGTGATTATCACTATGATATGATGCTTGTGATATGTGACTATCACTATGATATGATGCTTGTGTTATGTGACTATCACTATCCTTAAAATGCTTGTGAGACGTCCCTGACATTGCCTCATAGCGAGTAACCGGATGTCAAATTCTTATTGCTTGATTGATTTATAATGAGATGTTTGTGATATGTCATATCACTGTGATAAAATGCTTGTGATATGTGACGTTTCAACTTTGTTACGTTTTTGCATTTATTGATGTTTCTCATAATTTGAGAATGTTTCTGAGGAAAGCTGTATGTAGGGATATGTTGATTGACAACCGCAGTCAATGTTTAAATTGTCGATAATGTATTTTTCGTTTAAGTAAAGATATCATTGGAAGTGTAAGAAACTGGTTGGATACCCCATGGATTGCACATTTGACTGATAAGCCGAAGGCTTTTAGTTTGAACCACAGCTGGACCGTTTCTGACAATATCCTTGATGATACAGAAACAGACGATAAACGTAGATTTACAGCTTTTTAAAATCTTTACGATGGAATCAAGTTTAGAGGTCGAATTCGTGAATGAATTCAAGAGTTTATGAAAGAGCGACAAGAAACAATAAAACAACGATTAGTTAGGAGTTATATTGCTGTTTAATGAAACCTTACTTAGGAGTGCATTTGTTATTTAATGAAACCTTACTTAGGAGTGCATTTGTTATTGAATGAAAGCTTACTTTGGAGTGAATTTGTTATTTAATGAAAGCTTACTTAGGAGTTAGAGTGCTATTTAATGAAAGCTTACTTTAACTTTAATTTACTTTAGCGCTTCGTTTGTATGATCAGGAGCAGTGTTGTTTGGCCTTGACCCAAGCATAGTGGAGGTGAGAAGGTCAAGGTTGACCTATGGGCTAGGGGTGCTCAACCGTTATGATCCTGTTAAACATCCGTTGAGTAAACTGTGGAGGAGAGACGGTGTGGATTGGTGCACGGATGTGTTAGATAGCATCGTGATCATAGATCAACCTGTAGCTCTAGGTATGTGTCAAAATATCTGTATCTATCTAGTTGTATCTCTCTCTCTCTTTCTCTTTCTCTTTTATCTGTCTTACTCTTTGAGCATAGTCTTTCTCACCTAACTCTTATGTTTTTCCTATTTATTCTCTTCTAACTCTTCAGTGTTTTCCTAATTTTTTCGCTCTTAACTCGTCAGTGTTTTCCTAATTTTTCTCTCTTAACTCCTTTGTGTTTCCTAATTTTTATGTCCTAACTCTTCTGTGTTTCCTAATTTTTCTCCTCGGTGTTTTTCTAATTTTTCTCCTCTGTGTTTCCTAATATTTCTCCTCTGTGTTTCCTAATTTTTCTCCTCTGTGTTTCCTAATTTTTCTCCTCTGTGTTTCCTAATTTTTCTCCTCTGTGTTGTCATAATTTTTCTCCTCTGTGTTTTCATAATTTTTCTCCTCTGTGTTTCCTAATTTTTCTCCTCTGTGTTTCCTAATTTTTCTCTCCTAACTCTTCCTAATCTTTCTACGGCATTTTATACCGTATAGCACAAATATGACTGCAGTGTGAACAATTAGAATATTGATTAAAGAATTATATAAGCCAGTGCACTGAGTAATTTCCTCGACCTCTGTAACACTAGTGCCGTATCTTCATCGACTAGCTAGTCGTGGCTAATTCTTTATCCACTGGAGATCTTTTGAGAGATCCGTGTTGTCGCTTAGGTAACGACTCACAAAGCTAACCGAAATCACCAAGGATATGTATCCGCTGAAATACATAACCACATGCCTCAAATTTCCTTATTTTATCGTTCCATAGCGCTAACAGAGTGCTGTTATGGAGCGAGAAAGCAGACTTTGAGTATGAATATGTACCTTGAACCTGCCACTTGGCAGTGCACTGAAGAGAGAGAGAGAGAGAGAGAGAGAGAGAGAGAGAGAGAAAGCGCGCGCTAACGTTCCATTTCATTAAAGGATTGTTTGCTCATCTATGTTTTCACAATCTTGATCTTTGTGGTTTTTCGTGCCCAGTTAATCACTGCAAGATGTTGAAATGGTTTCTAGGTGACACAGTAGTGCGCAGCTACACACCGGCCAAGCCCGGTCAGAAATCAATCCTCATTCACGTGTACTGCAGCGAGAGACCTGATGTGACCTTCACCTCTGACCCCGGTGTGCGGCGCTGTGGAACACTCTGCCTTGACCTCAGTGACCTTCAGTACCGAGGGGAGGAGTCCCAAGATGTAAACAAACCAGCGACCAACAGCAGTCTAGAGGAGGAGTCTCGAGATGTAAACAAGTCGACGACCAATAAGAGACGAGAGATTCAGGCGAGATTGACATTTGGAGATACAGAGGTGCACGTCAGTGCAGTGGATGTGTGCAGTGGAAAGAGTGTGCGAGCGACTATAGACTTTCTCAGTAAATGAATAATATCAAAGATAATATCAAACGTTTTAATGGAACGACCATGTGAGTCATAGAGAGATATGTGTATATTTCAGCATCAACACCAAATCACTGACAAATACAAATAGAAATAAACATTTAAATGAAGTAGAATTTTTAAAAAATTATAAAAAGTTTCGTAGTTTTGTGAATACTGAGCGGAATCCTCAGAGGTACAAGTTTGTGTCTTCATTTTGTCAGTTTGGTTGACTGGATTAGTTGAATCCATTGTTAGGGCTTTACATTCTTTACTCTTCTCGCTTAAGAAGAAAATGGTAAAACGTTTGTTAAAAGGCTGTTATTAATTCTGATTGGCAGTTGCGCATACTTTTCGAGACTTCAACAGGCAGATTTGATAGTCTTAAGTTTTCATTTAATTTAAAATGATTAGATGGCCATGAAATTAATTAATTACATGTTGAATAAATTGCTTTGTCTGAGATTGAAATAAAATAATTTAGTATGTAATTTAGTCTGACGGGTGGTCAACTAGATAGGCTATTTGTGACCTCTTTGACGGCCTTGTTCATGTATTTCACTGTATATTTTGAGTGAATTGAAATAAACATAGTTCTCTCTCTTTCTCTCTCTCTATCTCTCTCTATCTCTCTCTCTCTCCCTTTCTCTATTTCTCTCTCTCTCTCTATCTCTCTCTCTCTCTCTCTCTCTCTCTATATATATATATATATATATATATATATATGATGACGCAGAAAATTATATATTAATTTCATGATAGAATAAATTGATTAGCAAATGGTGGTGCGAGAATTGAGTGAATTTATAATTTGATAATTAATGGAATGAAGTGATTGTTCGGTGTTGTAGTGGATTGATTGGCTGATGATGGAATGAATTAATTACTAAACTAAATGATTAATTGGTAATGACTAGTGAAAGAAATTTCAGTAATTCTTCCAGCATCTATATCATTGTCCGTTGCCTACATTTCTGGAGTGAGTTGTTATAAGTTGTCGTTAATTTTACTCTATTTATTATGGTTTTTACTGATTTACAGGTAGGAATTTATCTTAGCTTTATGGAGTATCGGCTAGATATGAAAAATATTGTTGCATTATTTTTTTTGTCGAAAAAATATCAAGTCTTTGCTATCGATATTTTTATAAACTAATTTTCCTGCACTAAATTTAACTTTTATTAGGCAGGTGATTCTAAGGAAATTATTCTACAAAATTGTTCTTAAATATCAAAATTGTTATCAAAAACGTGTAATATTTATTAGACAGGAGAAGAACGGCCTAATAGCGTTAGTTAATAAACGATATCAGATCTTCCAAAGCTATGTTATTTAAGAACACCTAGTTTTGCTAATTTCTGGCCTTTTTATTCTATTAATTGCGTAATATCATTATGTTAGGTCATTGATTTAGCTGGAATTGAGAAAGCCCAATGAGATGCGATCTCAGAGGCCGGGTGTTCCTAACTTGTTTGCGGTTTAGTATAGCAATCGGTTTTGAGATGCGATCAAGATTCTGGTCAATGGAATATATCTTTAGTTCGCGTGAAAACTAGCTAAAGAAACCTACTCTGATTTTTAAAAATGTACCTTGAACCTTCCAACGAGACGAATAACAGCCCCGATAGTTCCTGAATTGAGCTCACACGTTTATCATATTTTACAAAATATTCATCGTTTAGTGTTTTTAAATAATTCTCCTGTCTGTGGCCTCTTCTTACGGAAATGGGTTGTGAGAAGAGATCAGGCAAGCTTCGCCTGTGAAGACATCAGTTGCGTTCTGCTCTGATAGTGGTGGGCTTCTGTTTGGTGTACCTGGTAGGGAATCTTTGTATTCCATATATACGTAGACTCTGCTATAGTTGCTAATTATGGTGTTACCGCAAAGAGCTCTGGCTCTTTATTGTAGTCTCTTTCGTATTGTTGTTTGTTTATGTAACTTAATGCACGTTCCTATTGTTTGTATAACATATAAATAAATAAATAAATAATCTGTGCTGAGATGAACGTATAAACGATATGTGTTATATACACTGTATAGAGCACATTTTAAATTGAATTATTAAAAAGCTGGTAAATAACAATAATAACAACAATTAGAGTGCTACAGTCATCAATGACAACATCGAGCACTATTGAGACAAAATCAAGCCGGCGAGCAAAAACGAATGTCCAAAAACGGTGCAAATTCCAAAATCCGGTCCAAAGTAATTAAAGTAAAGTAATTAAAGTAAAGCTAAGGTTAACGTCAGTTTCCTCACTCGAAGGCGATGTCAGTGACGGGCGAGCCCAGGATTTGAACCCGCACCTACTGATCCGCGGTCGAATATCTTACCGACTTCGCCATAGGCTCCAGCCAATTAATTGGACAACTATTAAACAGAACTGTTAAATAGACTGAAAAGACAGGGCTGAACAACTTTCTACTCATATCGCACATAATATGTATTAGGAGTCTGATGCATTAGTAGACTTTGATGTGGCATTTTCTTGATCTGTAGAGTGAATAGACTGGACTGATTTTTATAGCTTGGCCGGAGACAGTAGTAGTAGTAGTAGTAGTAGTAGTAGTAGTAGTAGCAGTAGCAGTAGTAGCAGTAGTAGTAGTAATAGTAGTAGTGGTAGTAGTGGTAGTAGCAGTGGTAGTGGTAGTAGTAGTAATAGTAGTAGTGGTAGTAGCAGTGGTAGTGGTAGTAGTAGTGGTAGTAGTAGTAGTGGTAGTGGTGGTAGTAGTAGTAGTAGTAGTAGTAGTAGCAGTAGTAGTAGTAGTAGTAGTAGTAGTGGTTGTAGTGGTAGTAGTAGTGGTAGTAGCAGTAGTAGTGGTAGTGGTAGTAGTAGTAGCAGTAGTAGTGGTAGTATAGTGGTAGTAGTAGTAGTAGTAGTAGTGGTAGCAGCAGCAACAGCAGCAGCAGCAGCAGTAGTAGTAATAATAATAGCAGTAGTAGTAGTAGTAGTAGTTTCAGTAGTGCTTTACAGTTTCCAGTCACGTTTTGTCTTTTATTTCAATTACTTTTATATTTAACTCTCGAACAGGATAATTGTATGCATTTTCTTATTTATTATTTAAGTTTGATTGTTAAATGAATAAAATGTAGAAATGGTTTGTTAATAAATTACTACAAATAATTATTTATTAAAATTATTTTGTATATATCCTGTAAATCTTTAGTCAGAACGCAATATTTTAGAAGAGTTCCAGCTAGCTAGGCGATTGATTATAGCTCACTCATCGTCACTGCCTGAAGCCATTGGCGATGTCGGTAAGAAATTCAACCGCTGATTAGTATGTGCGGGGTTCAAATCATGGGCTCGTCCGTCGCTGACATCGCTTTCGAGTGAGGAGTCTGACGTTAACATTAGCTTTAGCTTTTTTACTTTTTTTACTTTAGCTTTTTTTTACTTAGTCGGATCTTCTACCTGTAGTCAGCTAGACATAATATTCTCTCTGTATACGGGACTTATAACACAGTCGTTAGATGGATTCCGTGTAAATCAAAGTTATTTATTTTATGAGAAACAATCTCTCTAGCGTTCTAAGTGTCAGGTAAAAAGAGCTGTAGACCTAAAGCTGATGTTAACGTCAATTTCATCTCTCGAAAGCGATATCAGTGATCAGTGACCGACGAACCCAGGATTTGAACCCGCACTGATCCGCAACCGGATATCTTACCGACATCGTCACTGGCTACAGTCAGGTCTAACGTACATATTCATAAAGTGCATTTCATTGATCAATAAGTTAATGCCTTCACAATGTGCAATGCCTTACTCAAAGTTTATGTAGCAAATAGCCTGGGTAATAATTAGGCTTCTGAAGTAGCTTCAGTAAAAAGTCTAGTTAATGCAGCTCGAATCATTACCATTGTCAACTTGGACAGGGTCACCTTACATGAGTATAGTGCTATGAGAATGAGTCCTTCATGGTCATTCGAGCCTGCTACGTGAAAGTGATAGGAAAATATCGTAATAGTCCTACAGCTGTAGTGTTTAATTAAGATAACTGTAGTGGATTTCTTACTTTGGATATCTGTGACCGTCAGAGATGGGCAGTAATTTGAATAATGTTATTGAATTACTTAATTTAAAATACAATTGTAATTTGTAATTCAATTACAATTTAATTTTTGTGTAATTTGTAATTCAATTTAAATTCGCTGTAATTTGTAATTTGAAATAATTTTTCTTGAAATAACTTTATTGGCTCAAAATTTACTGACTCAAGTAAGTATTGAATGCTTCCACAAAAGTTTAAAAGTGACATAGCCTAAATGAGCTTCCTTTAAAGTTACTTAAGAATGCCTTATCTCTGATTTAAAACTATGTTTAGATCTAATTAAACAAAGCCCGCTTATCAGTGTATCTACATGTATTTTTAGATTCAAATATACCAATAAAGGTATGAAATATGCTCGTGGACTATAGACATCATGCCGTACTCTACATGTATATCTATTGCACCATATAGATATTTGCATATGCTTGGCATGTATTTCTCATTGAGAATTAACTGAAGTCTAGTCTGACTGCTGCTTTGGTTGTTCGCTCAGTTGATCAACTACGACGATGATCGGGTTAGACATCTTGCAGAGAAGCCCTTTAGGCTTCTGACCTTCACATTAAACTCATTAAAACTATAGTAAAATAGTTTATTATGAAAATTCTTTTAAAATTCTATCAAATGGTTAAATTTCTATAAATGGAGGAAGTAACTGAATAAACGAACTTCTGTGCTCAGTGTGCTGCATACACATGTGCAGCAGTGCAGGTGTGTATTGCTTGTCGTCCAGTGTAGAATGAAAATTTTATTTAGCAGTTATTCAATGCAATACGTTGTGGTATACAAACTTAGCAGACTTTAAAGTTATCCAAAATGATTATATGGCTAGGAGAGTCGAAGTAGCTATTAGGGCCTACTTATAATATGCCGGGCGGCCATCGACAAGCTGTTTCATTTTCAAATTATTCTTATTATTTAATATGCAGGCTCTTTTGAGGAAGTCTGCTAGTTAGAGGAATAATTAGTGCGAAAATTAAGCACACATGCGAAGTATTAACGAACCTATTGAATTTGTCAGTAGTGAAAAATCGGTTGTTTAAATTGTAATTTGTAATTTAATCTAATTTGAATTACATAATTTGTAATCTGACCAAGAAATATATTGTAATTTGTAATTTAGTTTCATTTTACCAAGTAATTTGTAATTCAATTACAGCGGAGCATGTCATTTTCCCACTTCTGGTGACCTTCTAAACAGAGCATATAACGTTTAAAGCACAACAAATACCAAGATTGTAATGAATTTATCTCTGCTCCAGGATGTATAACACAATATAACTAAAACTCACTACACCGTGCTTTTAATAACTGAAACCCCTCATTTTTTGCAATAAAGTCGTAAGGAGTTGAACGATGTTATTGAAATTTACAGTACTTGACCAGCAGCCAATTCTACCAAACATAGAGAAATTTCGTGTGAATATCTTTAAAAACGTGAAAGTTATAGTTTTGCGAATAGGAGTGTGGTCTGATAAGAAATTTCCAGTACAGGATTACGGGCATGTTACATGCAGAGTAAAATTATCTCTATAAAACTAATAGCGAACACGTCACAAAATTTCTGCTAATGTTATTTTGAAGAGAAATCATTTATTTTCAAAACTACGTAAAATAACTGCTGATATGTTCTTAATTGACAAAGTTACTGAACTTTTAATGCATGCATTAGGTCATTAGGCCTGCGTGTGCTAGGCGAGAGCTCAGCTGTCGTGAGACGATGAGAACGCAGCACTGTTAATTCTCTTCATGCAATGCATGCATTAAAAGTTCAATAATTTTGGCAATTAAGAACATATCCGCACGAATTTTACGTCGTTTTGAAAAAAATAATTGCTCTTCAAAATAGCATTATCAGAATTCTATGTTACATGTTCGCTATTATTTTTAAACAAATAATTTTACGCTGCATGTAGCACGCCCGTAATCCTATACTGGAAATTTCTTATCTGACCCCACTCCTATTCGCAAAGCTATAACATATCGTCTAATGTGTGGAAGAACTAGGAAGGACAAAATGAAAAGTGAATATGTGAGGATGAATTTGAATATTGAGAGGATCGGGGATAGGTTGGCTCAGTCGAGATTGAGATGGTATGGGCATATTGTGAGAAACGCAGATGATGATTTAGTAAAGAGAGTTTGGAAGGGAAGAGCTGGATGTTAAGCTAGAGAGAGGTAGACTACAATTGACGTGGGATGCGGTAATTAAGAAGGACATGAAAAATAGGGGATTGACCGATGATATTGTGTGAGACATATCCCACACAATGTCATCGGACTTGATAGAGGGAGGACTGGAGGTCTATTCGTATCCCGACCTGGGATTTAAGGGAAGATGATGATGATGATGATATATGCATGTATGAATATAGCCTTTATATATAAATTATATATATATATATATATATATATATATATATGTATATATATATATATATATACGTAGAGCGGCGCTTTATAAATATACGCTGTGTTTTTTATACCTGATACTCTACATTATTTTTACAATACAGTCGTATGGAGTTGACCGATGATCTTGAAATTTACAGTACTTGACCAGCAGGCAATTCTTTCAAACATATTGGAATTTGGTTTGAATATCTTTAATAACGTGAACGTTATAGCTTGCGAATAGGAGTGGGGTCAGATAAGAAATTTCCAGCACAGGATTAGGAGCGTGTTACATGCTGCTTAAAATTATCTGTACAAAAATAATGGAGAACGTGTAACATAAAATTTCTGCTAATACTATTCTGACGAGCAGTCATTTCTTTTCAAAACGACGTAAAATACGTGCCGATATATTCTTAATTGCCAAAGTTATTAAACTTTAAATGCTTGCATTGCATGAAGAGAATTAGCAGTAGCTGCGCTCTCATTGTCTCACGGCAGCTAAAGCCCTCGCCTGGCGCACGTCGGCCCAACGACCTAATTGGAAATGTGGATTTGGAGAAGAACGGAGAGGATTACCTGGACTTAGAAGATTACAAATGAGGAAGTTCTGGAGAGAGTTGGTACAGATAGACAGTTGATAAATGTATTAAGAAATAGAAAGAAGAGTTGGATAGGACGTATTCTAAGGGGGAAAGGTCTATTAATAGAGGTCATAAAAGGTAGAATGGAAGTAAAAAGAGGCAGAGGCAGGCCGAGATTAGGTATGTTAGATGATATAAAGACCCACTCATATGTGGAAATAAAGAGGAAAGCGGAAGACAGAGAAGAGTGGAGGCGTTATATACCATGGACCTGCCAGTAGGCAGTGCACTAAGAGAGATGTCATTTGCATTCCACCGTGTATGAACAGTCATCTACTGCTCGATAGCATCACAGCAACGAGCGAGCTCTGGATTTCAACTCTGTACCTACTAATTTAATGTCGAACAATTTTCTAGCCTGCCGCCGGCTCAGCAAAACTATTTTAATATGTTAACATTTTTTCCAGTTAATTTCCATTTTTCCCTGTTAGTTTCAACATGTTAACGGGAGGCAAATAACCCAATCCAAGAGTTTAACCCAGTGAAAGTCAACTGTATCCTCTCTGTGATTGCCTCTTTCAGCGAAAAACGCGAAGGCCTACATAAATTTACGCAAAGATGTTTCCAAAGATTGTCATTACTTTGTTTTAGTAAAATAAACCCAGTAAAATAAGTACAAATTTGAATAAAATGTTGAAAATGTTAATTAGGTAGCAGTGCAATTTTTAAACCGCAATATTCTATATAAGGTTCCATTCAGATATAGATCGACCTTCTCATTGAAGACCAACTAGAGTTCTATTGCTTTCTCTGTCTCTGTCTCTCTCTTTCTCTCTCTCTCTCTCTATCTCTCCTCTCTAGTGTTCTGTCTCTTTCTCTCTTTCTCTCTCTCTCTGTCTGTCTCTCTCTCTCTCTCTCTCTCTAGTGTTCTGTCTCTTTTTCTCTGTCTCTCTCTCACACTTTCCTCTCTCTAGTGTTCTCTCTCTCTTCTCTCTAGAGTTCGTTTTGTCTCTCTCACTCTCCTCTCTGAAGTTTCTGCCAATTGGCAGGTTTAATGTACATATTCGTATTCACGCACATGTTGCATTGACGTTCCATAAGGAGCACTCTATTGATTAACGAGTTGATCCTTCACAATAGGCATTGCATTAATGTAGCCTAGAGTTTGGGAAGAACATAGCTTCTGAGGTGATTCTCCGTTGCATTTCCTCAGTTCTTACTATGTCGCCTCTTACGACACATGCAGCTTACGTTGATCTATCCTTTAGTGTCTCGGATACAACACGTACGGGAACCAGCACGTTTATGGAATTATTAATTTTTATGAAAGACTAACCGTTCGTTCAGAGAGATTTCAAAACCGATCCCGCAAGCTTCTAGAGGCAGACAGCAATGATGATCATAGCAAATCGTTCTTTATGTATCACTACAAGTTTAATTGGTACTTACATTAACATATGATGACAATG
>CAJHZI010000667.1:0-277500 GCA_905160935.1 Enchytraeus crypticus | reverse complement strand
ACTTCTTCATCACATACAGTGTTATCTGATACACAGTGTTTGAAAACGATGCAAGCCGAACCAGAACCGAAGCCGATCCGAAGGGAACTCCCAAATTGTCAAATGCTGTAGCCGAACTCGAACCGATATTTCATTTTCAGCAAACCGTGCGGAACCGAACTCTGGAAATTCACAAAAATTTCCATCTCTACCTACTACCAGATAATTTCGGGGTACACTGGGGGAAAAAATGATTAACCCTACCACTCGTAGGTCTGAATTCTATGATTCTGTATTCTATCTGAATTTAACATAAACATAATTGCCACAAATGAGCAAAACATCATCTGAACTACTACATATTGTTAGTAAAGAAGTTATAGTATTGTTAGTACGTATTGTTAGTATTTTTATCTACTCATCTAAACTCCCACATATTGTTAGTCAAGATAGGCATATGTCAGAGCTAGCCTTTGGTCGTGTATGCCTATTTTTGCACGTCGTTCTTTGCATAATTGGAATGTCTTAATAGCGTAGGGGTAACGTCATGAAGCTTTAAATGACAGATCATGAGGTTAATTGAACCCTCGTGGGTTCGAATCCCAGCCGCGCTTATCTGAGAGTAAAATCTCGGACATTCACTGGACTTGTAATTCGGAAAATGGTTAACGGTTTAAACATGTGGTATTTAAAAGCGATAGATATCAACATAGTTGATCATTTCAATATAATGCGTGTTTTGATTCTTTTAATGTACAATGTCATTGCGGTGTTTGTCGTGAAAAGAAAATTCATCTAGGCCTATCTACGATGATAGCAGCACGAATCTCCAACAATGCTCAAGCACCTCTACATCCTCACACTGCACCGTAAATGAATTACGTGCTGAGCAACAGAAGCAACGCCAAACGTTGCGTAATTAAAACCGCGTTACGGCTTGCATTGTCAATTGATCTTCTTATCGTGTCCCTACACAGTTTTAAGCCATGTTTTAGCGCATTCTTTCGCCGGGTTATTAAATACCATTAAGTCTAGTCTCGTAATTGTTCCACCAATTAAGCTGCACTGCATCATATGCGCAATGTCCTCCTCGTCGATACCACATTCGCACAGTGTTGATCCGGTATAAAAACCCCAGCGGCTCAGTGAGACCTTCGTTCTACCAACACCTGTGCGGAACCTGTTTAGACACACCCATGTACGCCGATTCTCATCAGATCCACATGGGAGATTTTCCGATATTTTAACGCATTTACGTTCTTCTGGAATGATGTTCTTTCCAGAGTTGGAGACGGGTGTATTCAACTGATTGAGTTAGTGGTGACACTGAGTTGAGGAAAGAGCGTCTGGATTTTAGTCGTGGTCTCTGGGGTCTTTGCCCGTGTAGTGGATGTCGCTGGTCATATTCTTGTCTACTGCGTTCTGCTGGTGTTTGACGTCTGATGGTTCGTGGTGCAATGCCAGATAGTAAATATAGACTGTCCCTGTTTGTTGGTTTCAAGCATCCCGTGATTGACGGCAAGCATCGTTCAGAGCGCTGTCAACTTTATGTGCATGAGGAGAGCGACCCCAAACAGCACAGGCATATTCAGCACTAGAGTAGCATTGAGCCAGTGCTGTGGAGCGTAAAGTGGATGCTGTGGCTCCCCAACGAGTGTTTGTCAATTTTCGAAGTATTGAGTTCCTGGTGTTGCTTTTCGCTTTGTTTTCTCAATATGCTGTTTGAAGCTCAGTGTCCTGTCTAGTGTTACATCTAGGTATATGGGGGTTCTGCAGTATTCAATTGCGATACCTTACCAAGTAATCTTCAATTCTCTATTGGCGTCCTTATTTCGTAAATGGAATGTAGACAATTGAGTTTTGGCAGGGTTTGGCTTTAGGTGATTCTTCCTATAGTACACTGACAGTTTTCCCAGGACTTCACTTAGTTTCTTTTCTATATCAGTGAAACTCCTAGATTGATAGGCACAGCAGTTGTCATCAGCATAAATGAAACTTCTGACATTTGGGATGATTGGCTGATCATTCGTGTATATATTGAATATATATATGTTATGATATATATATAATAGGCGCTAGGACACTCCCTTGAGGAAGACCATTTCTCTGATTTCTCCATCGACTCTTAGGATGTCCTACTAGTTCTACATAAAATCTTCTATTGGCCAGGAGCTCTTTGATGAATGTAGTCAGTTTGTAGTCTCTTGTCATGCTGTACAGTTTTGTGAGAAGTCTTGTGACATACTGTATCGTATGCTGCTGATAGATCTACAAACACAGCTCCAGTTATAAGTCCCTCTTCAAACCATCTTCAATGTACTGAGTTAAATTAGTAATCTGACTTGTACATGATCTTCCTGGGCGGAAACCACACTGCTCTTTTATTAACAAATTATCAACCATTGGCGAAAAGCGATTGAGGATCATGCGTTCCAATAATTTGTATGTATGACATAACAAAGAAATGGGCCTCTAACTTTTGGCATCATTGGGGTCTTTACCAGGTTTCAATAGAGCAATGACTTTAGCTTGTCGCCATAAGCTCGGTATTTTGCAGCGTGATATGCATTCATTATAGAACTTTAACAGCCACGCTTTTGCCTTAGTTCCGAAGTGCTGTATCAGTTCACATCCTATGTCATCTATTCCGCATGCTTTACCAGTTTTTAATTGGTCGATTGCAGTCTGTAGGTCTTCTGATGTGAATGGTTGTAGCAGGCTGTCTTGATCATGTTGATTAGTAAAGATTTTAGCTTTGGGCTCTCGTGATGATCCTGAAGGGCTTTTACCATTGAGTATCAACTGATGTGCAACCTGATTCGCCGTCACATTGCTGTAGGCTTTAGATTTTGTATAGTCGTTTGTTAGCAATCTAATGGTCGACCATGCCTCCTTACTGTTGTGAGTCATGTCAGTGGACTCAATCAGGTTCTGCCGTCTCTGTCTTCTCCCATCAGCAAGTTTGTTTAATTGCCTATCACCCAATTCTAGTCTCTCCTCATCAAATGGATTATTTTCGTAAGCTTCTCTATAAGCCTCGTAGATTTCTTTATTCTCTAGAGTTAATCCAGGGATATATTGAGTTCTGCAGCCTCGAGGGATGTTTCCTTGCTGCTTGCTTAATCACATTAACGAAAATTGTATAGTCTGTACTGCACTGTGTGATCTTATCGATACAATTTTCAACCTCTGCAGTGTAACCAGCCCAATCCGCCTTCTTGTAGTTAAAACGGCGTCGGAAAGGTACTTTACTGGGGGATACCAATGCTCTGATCTCCACAGCTATTGGTGTGTGCTGCGTATGGGGAATGGGAGACAGAACCCTTTTATGGCACATCTGTGATATTCTCTGACTGGCAAATATAAAATCAGGGTTATATCCCCGCCCCCAGCGACCACTTTTGAACGAGTATGGCTGTTTAGGGTCGTGAATTAGCGTAAGCTGATTCATTTCTGCCCAATTTTCCACCCTTTGACCATCATCATTTGTTTTCTTGTACCCACAGCGAGTGCTATGACTATTGAAATCTCCCACGACAATCTCTGGCACTTCTAATCGAGGAGCTGAGGATCCGACTAGGTTAAATTCCACATTTGGCGGTTTATATATTGATGAAACTACAATACCACCAATTTCTATCGTCAGCTTTTCTATATCGTTGTTATTTGACATTGAGACAGAATTTGGCTTTATATCGTCCTTAAATACAGCACTTCCGTATTTAGCATGTGGTGTTTCACCTACGAGAAACATTCTTCTGATGCTCGGTCTTACGTGAGTTATATCCCTATGTGTTTCTTGTAGGCAGAGTATGTGACAATCAGTTTCTTGCATAGATTGGAAAGTATATCCTGCTTTGAGGCAGATAATCTCTCAATATTACACGAAATTATAATCAGTTGTCTCATTTTACTGTCTGCTGCTGCCACGTAGCGAGTGTTGCGATAATTGCTGTTAGGCCTATTTTGGCTGTGTGAGGAGGTTAATAGTATTTACGAAATCCATGTTGAGTTCGTCTGGGGTCGCGATTTGTCGCTACTACTGTGACCCTGGATGAGTTCAGCTAAGTTGACATTTTAATATTCCTTTCTCATACGATTTAAAGGATAATAATGTATTATTATTGTTATTATTTTAACGGAAAAATAAACATGACGCCATCTTAGCCGAGTTTACTGTCTATTTAATTGTCTATTGATGAAAACTTACAAAAGTGCAAGTTACAATAATAATAGTGAATCCCTGCAGGGAGTTGTGAGCATAAGCTTAACGAATCTGGTTGAAGCTGGTGTCGGTCAACATGTTTGATGCTTCATTAATTCTCAAATAATAAAAAAGTAAATAATTAATTGCTTTTTTGTGTAAATGTAAGTACATTTATACAAAAAAGCAAACAATGCAAATGCATACAATGTAAATGTACTTATATAATGTCGTTCTCAGTCTTATATTGAAGTATTGGTTATTATTAGTATTGATGTTAGTTAAGGTTTATTGAGTCAAGCATGCAAATGCTTCCTGACTCTGTAGTGCTATGTTAATTCGTTGAATCAAACAAATAGCACTATGCAGCGTTACTACCCCATGGGTTCTACTCCACCGCCATTTTATTATCCATGTTAACAATGGCCTATATGTTAAAATCCTCTTTGGTGAATTTTTAAAATTTGATTGATTTTGATATGTGGGGTGGGTTGAGAGGAACTCAACCCACCCCACATGGTCTGCCCCCCCCCCAGTGTCCACTCATCTCACTTCTAGAGAATCCTTACATTGCTATGGAACAGTGAGACATAGTTGAATGAGATGTACCTGATATATAGGCCTACATTTTAAGATACAGCTTATAACTATAATTGTATGTTTGTCTTATTTAGAGTTTCTTCAAGTAGACTAAATGACTAGTTGATCCGATCCGAAATTAAATTCATTTTTATTTAATAAAATAAACAATTAATTAAACATTAAGGTTAATTAAAAAGTTTAATTTGACCACCAAGGATTAACAAAGCCTACAAATTGAGAAAAATATAGAATGTGAATTCGTCTCGAATTGACATTTTCAGTGACAATTTCTTTACTTAGTGGCCTTCTACGACACGCGCAGCGAGCGATTTCTATGTTGGAGTAACTGGGTGATACAAATGGTTAAAGTTTATAGTTAATCTATAGGCAAGGTATTCAGAAATCTCAAGAAATGACAATGCAAAACAATATTTATTAAATATTAAATTTACAAAATAGGATTCACTGTTAATTTTCAACTTATAATGGAAATCTAAAAGAATCTCTTCGCAAAGATTGACGTTAAACCCGTGACCAAATTAATACTACTAAACTGAAATGTACACGCATATGATTTATACTTCAATATGACAAGTTTTCAATTAACAACCCCTCATCAGACAGTGGCGAAATAACAGTCAATTCATACACGCACAACAGAATATACTGAAATAATACTATATAATGATTATATATATATATATGTATATATATATATATATATATATATATATATATATATATATATATATATATATATATATATAAGAGAGAGAGATAGAGAGAGAGATAAAATTATATTCAGTGGTTAAAGTGGGAATTGATATCTAGGGAAACCGTAAGAATTTTTCGGACCCCCCTGTAATGTATTTACTGGTTTGTCCCCTAGTAGCCTATCTAATATAGGTCCCTCCTAGCAGCTCCTAAAATATGAGAGCTAGGATAACACAATTCTCTCCCCCCCTCGCTTTTATTAACAAGTCCATTGTTTATTTGTATAATTGATTATTCACATATAATTAGTTTTATTTACACATTTAACTTCATTATAAATAATTATCTAATCAAACATAGCCACTAAATTATTTGTTACTATTTTTATAAACAGCTGTATTTGCAACATTTAGTTATAATTACAACAAAGTCAATTAAACATATTATTAAATTAAATAATTTTTTAAGTTCGGAAAAATTAATCAAAATAATTATATTGCACTTGCAATGGCAAGCAGCTGCAGAGGTTACAATTATCAGGGGGGGGAACTCATAATCCACAAGCTCTATCATTTTTACATAACTCCTTGCAATACTTTATACACACATCAAAAGTTAAAATTCATCAAAAACAATGTATTAATATAACGTTGCACACGTCTACAAATTCATCAAAAACAATGCATTAATATAACGTTGCACACGTCTACAAAGATGTGAAAACTGCAACACGTATAATCAAGACACCCCCTCGCAATAACCGGTACATGATACGTATTCCTCCTCACTGTTTGTCACCAGGCCACACACATCTACAATAGATTCTTAGTCGTCTCAGTACATATGCAGTATACGGTGGTCTACTACGCAGTGTGCAGGTCATCCAATTACATTTCCTCTACTTGTAAACACTTCACTGCTTTTCATTTTATTCTATTAAATTTTCAATTAATAATTCTGTGAAAATGCAGATCAAGAATAGCCCTGACGTCATACATACAAAACAGAATTCAAATAAACCTCAGCACTACACCTGAAGGTAATGATTAAACAATATTAATTTAAAGTTTGAGCCACCTGTTCATACACTGTAGGAACATCAGCACTGAAAGAACCATACTTTAGATTTAAACAGATTTAAATCTTTGGCTTGAAAAAAAAGGATTCCAATGTGATTTATTATTAACTTACTCAGTCTCCTGCTAAGGAGCCTCTAATGATGCGTGCAGTTACGGTGTTTTATTCTGTAGTGGCAAGAATATTTATATTCAGAACATATATTTTCAGTGAAAAGCACACATACAGGGCAGAAACATACACACACAAGTATACACACACATGCATAGAGCGTTACAACAGAGTTAACTTGAGTGTCGAGGAATGTTGTCGTAGTACGTTGAAGAAGGATTGCTAGGTGTTGCGTATCCAGCCGCCGCAGCCGTGTATCCACCGCCATACTGTAATACAATAAACATACATCAGTTCAGCTGTGCATAGGACTAGCTACAACACACTACTGTACACAGCTAGACACAACACACTACTGTACACAGCTAGATACAACACACTACTGTACACAGCTAGGTACAACACAGCACTTTACCCAGCTAGATACAACACAATACTTTACACAGTACAACACAATTATTTAAACTACTACTAACTTCTCTCTTAAGTGTATACATTTACAATAAGGCTTTAGTGGTGAATAACTGTTTATTCTGATTGAGACTTGCATGGAAAAGCTGGTAAAGCTAATGTTAACATCAGTTTCCTCACTCGAAAGCGATGTCATTAACGGGCGAGCCCAGGATTTGAACCCACACATACTGATCCATGGGTGAATATTTTACCGACATCGTCACTGGCTCCAGCCAGTGCAGATGGGTGAGATATCGGACGTTAAACTTCACTGTATATCGACTGATGAATGTCTTAATAGCGTAGGGGTAACGTCATGAAGTTTTAAATGAAAGTTCCAGAGATGAATTGAACCCTCGTGGGTTTGAATCCCAGCCACGTTGATCTGAGAGTAAAATCTTGGACATTCACAGAACTGGATACACGGAAAATGGTCTAAATTGCCTAATGGTTTAAAAATGTGGTGTTAAAAAAGTGACAGATATCAACATAGTTGATCATTTCACTATAATGCATGTTTACATTTTACTCACCACTGAAGAGGCTGCATCAGGGGCTGGGTGGTAGGGTGTGGCAGAGGTAGGAGGGGCCACGAGCCCCATAGGGTGGGGGTAGAGAGGACTGGGGAGGTAGGATGGGGGGTACTGAACACCTGGGGGATGAGGCAGGGCGGGGGGGTAGAGGCTGTAGGGTGGGGTGCTGTACTGTGGGTAGCCCTGCACATACAATTCAATTCATATGAAAGCAAATCAAACTACATAAAGCTTAAAAAGTCGATAAAGCTTAACCTTAGCTGCTAAAGCTAAGGTTAACTTCAGTAAACTTCTGTCACAGAAACTTCGTTTTAAAGCTTTAAAAATAGTATTATAAAAATTAAAAATAATATATCATTTTGATACAAAAGGCTAATCATTTGTAAAGCTAACAAAGCTAATGTTAACGTCAGTTTCCTCGCTCGAAAGCGATATCAGTGACGGTCGAGCCCAGGATTTGAACCCTGCACATACTGATCCGCGGTAGAGTATCTTACCGACTTCGCCACTGGCTCCAGCCATAGAGGCAAGTAAACGGACGTACAGATCCTGTCATCTAGCGGCGACTTATTTACAACAGTTATCACACTTTCTAACTAGCTAACAATATTTGAGAATGGATGATGCGTTAGTGAAAACGTAGTGATTATCCAGTCAATCTAGTCAGTAAGTGAAGTGGTGTGATGCATTAGTAAACCAATCTATAATCTAAGAAGTAGATAACATATGCATAACATATGCAGGACTCGTTAATTAACTATTAGTTAATTAATTAATTAAATTAAATTAGTAAATTAATTATAATACATTATAAATAATATCTTACATTAGAAAGCTATTTGTCAATGGCTTAGATTTACAAGAGCAAACAGCAACCATAAATATGCATTGAGTTACAATAAGTTAGACAAATTACTTGAGACAAATAGAAATAAATTATAGTAAATTAGACAATGTACTTGAGACAAAAAGAAATAAAGACAGAGAGGTGGTACCAGGTGGTTGTAGCCAGATGAAGAAGGATACAAAGAGTGAGGAAAAGCAGAACTACTAGAGCTGCTGCCATCTGCTGACTTGATGAACTCTTTCACGTAGTCGCTGTATGACTGCACGTACACAAATACAGCTTCAGAGTTCATACAGCAAAAACACATAAATACTAAGATACATGTACAGTCAAACCAGTCCAAACAAATGGGGGTTTTATGGACTCTTCATGAATCCTTTATGCAATGACAATATGAAGAAATCATGTATGTGCAGACATAACGTCTAGATATATCTGCTGATACACAGAAATATAAGCAGACAAAAGCACCAACAAATAAGTTTATTAATACACACACACATACAAATATCGATCAACACCGCCTTTTATAATCACATTTTTACAACTGGTTTACTCATAAACACATCTAACGCTTTGATAAGTTTCTAAATTTGTTAACTGGAGAAGTATCGACAAAACTGAGATACAATTTTCTAACGCTAAATTAGACTCAGCCACCCAAAACCTTAATGGATGGTGAAACACAAGAGAACAAGAAAACAGATGTTACGAAGTAAATTCACGTGTCATATATAGCATTATAATATATAATTAAATTAATGAAGAACATCCAGTGAAAACTATAACTGAAGAAGGGAAGCTGGATGTTATAATCATGTATGATTGGGGATTAAAATAAGCCCTAGGCTTTCTTCCCTTGTTCCTGCTACCTAAGTTTGACTAATGATTGCATAACGAAAGATGGTAGCAGTTCTGGTAAATTCTGGAATGGAAATTATCTTAGAAGTCACCAATGTTCACACTAAAGCTACATGAAGGTTAGGACAAGCAGAGCCTTTTGATGATATCATCCTGCTAACTGATGCAGTGCCTTGTCTTATGCTGCCAACTGACATTGCTTTCGAGTGACGAAGCTGACGTTAACATTAGTTTTACCAGCTTCTTTTACCAATGGAAACTGTAGCAGCAGGTAACAGGGGTTTCCCGCCGGGCAGAACAGGAAGTAAAGGTAAGTAAAGAGTAAGTAATAAGAGAGTGAGAACAAGTCCTGTTGTGAATAAGAGAGTGAGAACAAGTCCTGTTGTGAATCAAACAGTCAGAACAAGTCCTGTTGTGAATAAGAGAGTGAGAACAAGTCCTGTTGTGAATCAAACAGTCAGAACAAGTCCTGTTGTGAATCAAAGAGTCAGAACAAGTCCTGTTGTGAATAAGAGAGCGAGAATAATTCCTGATGTGAATAAGAGAGTGAGAACAAGTCCTGTTGTGAATAAGAGAGTGAGAATACGTTCTGTTGTGAATAAGAGAGTGAGAATACATTCTGTTGTGAATAAGAGAGTGAGAATACGTTCTGTTGTGAATAAGAGAGTGAGAATACGTTCTGTTGTGAATAAGAGAGTGAGAATACGTTCTGTTGTGAATAAGAGAGTGAGAATACGTTCTGTTGTGAATAAGAGAGTGAGAATACGCAATGTTGTGATTCACACTCATGACCTCCAGTCTCTCAGGAACGTGCGTTGTGCGCTACAAACTCCACCATTACCACAATATAATGTATATGGAATTACAATAAGTCAGAAGAAGTATTTACAGTGATTTAACTTACTCCATTGAGTAGGATCTCCTTCCTAACACCGTACTGCGGGGTGGCTGGATGTCTGCAATCAATCAAAATATCTATCATTAGACCATCATATCATATCTATCATTAGACTATCCATCATATCATATCTATCATTAGACTATCCATCATATCATATCTATCATTAGACTATCCAGATAATCTACTCGCTTCTATTTACTTCCTCTAAGGAAACTTTGCCCATACTGTGGAGCTTTCAAATTACCCGTGTTGTGTCTGGGTTGCAGAAAAATATACCAACCGTGGACTGCATGTGTCATAAAAGGCGACAAAGCACTAAAGGTGACATAGCACTCAAAGCAACTCAAATCAACTTCAGAAAGGGCATTCAGTTGGTGAGTGCATAGGCTCCAGAAATTGCTACAAAGTTTTCTAATCCTGACCCTAGTTAAACAGGGATTCAAGGGAAGATGATGATGATAATGTTGAACTTTCAAACAACTACCATACATTTAAAACACAGCAAATAGGAAAACAACAAAGGATTTGACTGAGTTTAACGACAGATTCATTTCTCACAAGAACGACAGCAACAGATAATTTGAACCCAGCAAATAAAGATTACTGTTAGAAATCTAATCGATAAAGCCACTGGCTCATCCAGCAGAGTTATTGACTAGGCAAAGTGCCAAAAATAGAGAAGAATTAGATGATGATGTCACGAATAGAGAAGAACTAGGTAATGTCACAAATATACCAGAACTAGACTACGTCACAAATATACCAGAACTAGGTAACGAAATGTCACAAATATACAAGAACTAGGTATTGACATGTCAAAACTAGAGAGGAATTAGATGATGATATTTCACAAATAGAGAATAACTAGGTAATGGTGTCACAAACAGGGAAGAACTAGGTAATGCTAAGTCCCAAATGAAGAATAATTTGACCCCGATATGTCACAAATGGAGAATAACTAGGCAACGATATGTCACAAATGGAGAATAATTAGGCAGCGATGTCACAAATGGAGAATATCTAGGTAATGATGTCATGAATAGAGAGAAAGTAAGTATTGTAATGTCACAAATAGAGAAGAACTATGCAGATATGTCACAAACAGAGGAGAACTAGGCAACGATATGTCACAAATGGAGAATAACTAGGTAATGACGTCACAAATAGATAGAAAATAGGTAATGAAAGGTCACAAATAGAGAAGAACTGGCATATATGTCACAAATAGAGGAGAATTAGGCAACGATATGTCACAAATGGGGAACGACAATTACAGGCTGAGAAACAAAGATTAGTAGACATATAATGAGACAGAGATGTAAATATAGATTCAGAAATTCACTCAGCCCATCTGAAGACAACGGAGAGCGAGAGAGGAAGAGATTGATAAACAGAGAAGAGAATAGAGAAGAGAGAGTTAGAATAAGATAAAAGAGATGCAAATAGAAAAATAAAGAATAACCAGCCATTCATTGTAAATTTTAATTTCTTGCATACTGAGAGATTGAGGAAAGGATTTATATACAAAGAGAAATAGAGAGAGAGAGAGAGAGACTAGCAGTAGAGTGTGCATGAGAGGGTGGCGTCAGGAGAATGGGAGATGGGATTAGAAAGAGATGTAGCTAGAAAGAGAGAATAGAGAAATGAAAAGATAAAGAGGAGGAGCAGAACAAGTGTAACCTGTCTCCGTGTGCAGTGGATGAATAAATAACACCTCCTCTATCTCTCTCACACCTGCCTCTAGAACTGCCATCTTAACGATCAATCAATCAATCATTCAGTGAAACCAAGCTATTAATGAAACCAATTAATTCTATAAATACTAATCAATAATATTACTAATTAATAATACTAATACTAATATAAATAATATTTAATAAAAAATAATTTTTGAATCCCAGTTTAACTAGGGTCGGGAAACGAATAGACTGTCCTTTTTTCAAATATTTTTATATATTTTTAAATATTTTTTTAGATATTTAATCAAAAGACTATTCAAAAGGGGATGCCTCCTCCTTTAAGGCAATGAATAGATGTGTAACATCTACCACGACGGATACAGATCAGATCAGTTCTATCGAGATTAGAACAGATAGTCTCAGCATATCAGGCACTCGTGCTATCAACTCAGCCACCTCGTCAGCTCAATTAGTACATGTGTGGTTACTGCACTTACACATAACAACAACTGAACTGTGATGGATGTCAAATTAACACACAGAGGAGAAACTAAAATAGAAAAAAGCTGTTTTAACACGAAAGTCATAAAGTAACAAGAAACATAGTAACATTAAAAGAAAAAATCAAAGAATATATGAATAAATTATATATATATATATATATATATATATATATATATATATATAAGAATATATTATATATAAGAATTATATTATGTATATACGAATAGAAGAGAACCTATATAGCCACCAAAGTCCCGCCCCCCACCCCTGTGTGACCCCCTGTAATCTGAGTCCCTACCACTCCTCTGTCTGTCCCTATACACATACATACAGCATCAGCTCTCTATTAGGCTGCACGATTTGATGACAAGTACATCTCATCGGTTTCATTTCTGTACAGGCGCAACAGAGAAAACATTAATAGGGACTAACAATTCGGCCCCCTAAATTCAGTGCTCGACAACGAGAATGAAAATTTAACCAACGCTTCGATTTCATTGCATAAAGTTACTGTCAAAAACTTCATCAGAGAATTGATGATCTGATAGGATACATGATATCTGATATATGATATGATACAGGTTACCACTTATGGTTAAAAAGCATGACACAGTAACTAACCTATGTGAACTCAGAATAATACAGTAGGAATTAATATTAAACTAATATAATACAAAAATATACTCTCCAGTAATATAACACGGATTACCATCGTGAGTATTAGTATAGTATTTATTAAACAAGAAGGATTAATTTGAAAAAGAAACCATTTAAACAAAATATTTATGTAAGTACCTGGTAATGTGAGCTTCAACAACCCTGAAAATAAGCCACAAACAGAATAATTCTTTAAATTCTTTAAATTTCCTTCGCTACTTGATGTAAGGTAAATCAAAATCAAATTCATCAAATTTTACAATACAACTTAAGAGCAAACATTACCATAAAATGAAACTTCTGTCACAGAAACTTCCTCTTAAGGCTTTAAAAGAAGTGTTACAAAATTAAAATAAAATATATCACTTACGACACAAAGGATAATCATTTGTAAAGCTAAAAAAAAGCTAATGTTAACGTCAGTTTCCTCACGCGATGTCAGTGACGGGCGAACCCAGGATTTGAACCCCGAACATACTGATCCTCAGTATCTTATCGACATCGTCACTGGCTGCAGCCAGTGGTGATTTAAACTTACTCGACCTCTATTGCGCAATACAAATTCTCCTCAGACAGATAAACAACTAAACTTGTTCTACCTCCATTATTGAAAACTAAAGACAAGTTCAGTGTCAGTTTCCTGCTCAATATCATGTCAGTGACGGGGAAGGAACTGGATTTGAACCCTGCACCAACTGATCGGCTGTCGAACAACATGCCAACAAGCCACTGGCTCAGCCCATATTTATAACACAATTGACTAAACTTACTCCACCTATAGTATATAACATAATATACAATGACCTGAAATAGAGGATGCAGCAAATGTTAACAAATACAGGCAATGAAATAAGATTAATATGAACAATAGTACATATCATAATGACTGGTAACTAAACAACGACATTGGCTGGAGACAGTGGAGATGTTGGTAAGATATTCGACCCTAGATCACTATGTGCGGGGTACAAATCCTGGGCTTGCCCATCACTGACATTGCTTTCGAGTGAGGTCATGATGCTAACATTAGCTTTCTTGTATGATAATTATAGTGTTCTACATACTTGATATGAAAATCATCACTCATCAGAAAACAACTTAAACTGAATAAAAATCGACGCAGCGAGATGGCGTTTTTGCCACCATTTTGGTAGCCCAAGAGATAGTATGCACACATATGATGTTGCCCAATAGACAGTATATGAATAAATCATCAATTTGAATCTCAGCCGAACCAATCTCAGTGGTCTAGCAACAGGCGTTGCGCATTGTTTGACTAAACAGCACACATACCTGAGAGCACATACATACATTGTATGACAGTACACATACCTGGTAGCACATACATACATTGTATGACAGCACACATACCTAGCAGCACATACATACATTGTATGACAGCACACACACCTGGGAGCACATACATACATTGTATGACAGCACACACACCTAGGAGCACATACACACATACATTGTATGACAGCACACATACCTAGCAGCACATACATTGTATGACAGCACACATACCTAGGAGCACATACATACATTGTGTGACAGCACACATACCTAGCAGCACTTACATACATTGTATGACAGCACACATACCTAGGAGCACATGCATACATTGTATGACAGCACACATACCTAGAAGCACATACACACATTGTATGACAGCACACATACCTGAGAGCACTTACATACATTATATGACAGCACACATACCTGGGAGCACATACACACATTGTATGACAGCACACACACCTAGGAGCACATACATACATTGTATGACAGCACATATACCTAGGAGCACATACATACATTGTATGACAGCACACATACCTGGGAGCACATACACACATTGTATGACAGCACACACACCTAGGAGCACATACATACATTGTATGACAGCACACATACCTAGGAGCACATACATACATTGTATGACAGCACACATACCTAGGAGCACATACATACATTGTATGATAGCACACATACCTGAGAGCACTTACATACATTGTATGACAGCACACACCTAGGAGCACATACATTGTATGACAGCACACATACCTAGGAGCACATACACAAATACATTGTATGACAGAACACATACCTAGAAGAACATACACACATTGTATGACAGCACACACACCTAGGAGCACATACACACATAAATTGTATGACAGCTCACATACCTGGGAGCATATACATGCATTGTATGACAGCACACATACCTAGGAGCACATACACACATTATATGACAGCACACACACCTAGGAGCACATACACACATACATTGTATGACAGTACACATACCTGGGAGCACATACATACATTGTATGACAGCACATATACCTAGGAGCACATACATACATTGTATGACAGCACACATACCTGGGAGCACATACACACATTGTATGACAGCACACACACCTAGGAGCACATACATACATTGTATGACAGCACACATACCTAGGAGCACATACATACATTGTATGACAGCACACATACCTAGGAGCACATACATACATTGTATGATAGCACCATACCTAGGGGAGCACATATACACATTGTATGACAGCACACATACCTAGCAGCACATACATACATTGTATGACAGCACACATACCTAGGAGCATATACACACATTGTATGACAGCACACACACCTAGGAGCAGACTCAGAACGACCTCTAGACGACTGACCACCACTGTGCTCTGAGTTTGACTCACTGCTAGTGGGTACAGGTGGCAGACCACTCGCCTTACGTCTCAGCGCTTGCTTAGCAAGCTGAGCGATAGCTCGAAGATCTACCGCCTCGTCCACTGCAAACTTCTTACACAGCGTCTCTCCCACCATTGGCTCTATTTCCTACAGTGCATCAATTAATCAATTACTCAATCTATGAGTTAATCAGTCCTTGTATCAATCTATCAATGCGTAGTAACTTACAACTAGTAGTTACATAGTAGACATCGCTTTTGAGTGAGGAAACTGACGTTAACCTTAGCTTTACCAGCTTTTTGTTGTTTACTTATTTATGCGGGGTTTCTTCTACCATTTGTTCATCTCCTTCAATATGTCAATCAGCCAATCAATCAGCAGTATAATTCCGATACAGATTCTCTCCTACGTTTGGTGCAACAAGTATATTTCATAATATATCAATTAATTAGTGTATTCATATACAAGTGTATCAATAGTTAACACTTTCTCAGCATCACTCTAGTCACTCCCTCAATTTCCTAATATTTAATCCAATATCAAGTATCAAATATCAACTATATAAAATGTATACATACAAAATATAAACTGAAGGACAGAAATAATAGCCATTTTTTACTTTATCTGCATGTCTTATAAACCAAAATAAAGAGCATATGTTAAAAATTGACAGTCCTCTCTTTAAGCTGCCCATGTTCTCTTAACTTACACACTGATCGTCTGTCCTATGATGAGAACAGTAACAACATGAGAGGTTGAGTCATGCAACAACACACAACATGGCTACCTGAGAGGTTGAGTCATGCCACAAAGAGGCACACTACAAAGCACAACAGAAGCCTGACAATATGAAACAGCTACGATACAAAATGGTATTCAATAAATCTAACCTGTCCGTCTCGACCAATCTTGACCGGTTTATTCTCGTTCCAGGGATTGAGGAGAGACGAAGTCTCGGAGAACTGGAGGGAGTTCCTGTTGATCCACATCAGTCTGAACGTACCGCTGAGCAGAGCGGGGTTCATGGAGCGAGGCAACACCCAGTGAACTCTCGGGTGGCTGTGGTCTGCTTCTGAGCATAACCTTGCGTAACCTGAGCATCACAGTCATAATAACTGCATCATCAATCAGTTAATCGATTAATCGGTCAATCTATAAGGATACACGACAAATGATAAGAGAACAACTTCTCATAGCCTAGCATTACCAGAGCATTACCAATCCACACCAGTTAGTTAACCTTTAATAAGTCACTCAATCAGTCTCATTATCGATCAATTATTCTATCAATCAAATGGTCGATCAATCGATCTATCAGACAATCAATTAATTATTCAATAGTTAATACTGTAGGACCCCACAGACAGTGAGTCAATTCTATGAGGCAGCCTGGCATAACCTGAGCACCATGCACACAAAGTTCTTTATATATCCATCAATTGAGTAGCAGGGACTACTACTTTGAGATCTCCAAAAAGTAGTCGATTAGTCCATCAGTAAATTGGACGAACAAAACCTATAAGGATACAAGATCCATTGAATTACTAAGCACAGTCTTGCATTAACAAACACATGTGCTTTTAAACTTAAGATTAGCCTAAACATTTGTGCAGATTACTAGATGCTGCCAGAGACAATGCTCAATAAGCGCACACAAATGCACATTATTTTGAAAATTTTATGAATACTCTTCTTTGCTTCACTTTCTTAAGAAACTTGAAACCCTTTTCTTCACAAACTAGAAGAACACTTAGATTGTTGTTGAGTTATTAGATGTATTGCATTATTTCCACAGTCGATAAAATATTATAGTTGATGTTTTGAGCAATCTATCAAGCTACAATAATTAAAAAAGACAATAGTATCTTTTAGAGGATCTAAACAGTACTTTAATATATTATCTGCTACAATATGTGAAATGTTGAACAACGTTACCTTGAAAGTGTCCGCTGCTTTGTACAGAAAATACCAAAATGACGTTGCAGCATTGCTGAAATAAAAGAAATCATACAAAGCAATCAATTATCGTAAATCTCTCTCAACAAGTTTAGACATGTTCGACACAACTATTAATTTTTACAAACTCAACACAATTAGTCATAATATTATGATAAACTCAGTCATAATAATATTATCAGCACAATTAGTCATAATATTATGATAAACTCAGTCATAATAATATTATCAGCACA
The DNA here is from genome assembly GCA_905160935.1 of Enchytraeus crypticus. Classification (NCBI taxonomy): domain Eukaryota; kingdom Metazoa; phylum Annelida; class Clitellata; order Enchytraeida; family Enchytraeidae; genus Enchytraeus; species Enchytraeus crypticus. The sequence continues at coordinate 259,485 of CAJHZI010000667.1, read as the reverse complement.
ATTAGTCATAATATTATGATAAACTCAGTCATAATAATATTATCATCACAATTAGTCATAATATTATGATAAACTCAGTCATAATAATATTATCAGCACAATTAGTCATAATATTATGATAAACTCAGTCATAATAATATTATCAGCACAATTAGTCATAATATTATGATAAACTCAGTCATAATAATATTATCAGCACAATTAGTCATAATATTATGATAAACTCAGTCATAATATTATCATAAACTAATGGTGCTAAGTTTATCAGATATACTGATAATTAGTCAGCACAATTAATTATAATATTATGACAACACTGCATTATCAGTTCTACTGATAAACTCTTAACTTCATGCTAAAACAATTATTGTTGCAATTACCATCATTATTACACGTAAACTACATAGAACTCCAGTCGTGGTCTTTAGATATTAAGCTAATGCTTGATCCAGCAGCGCTACTGGGGCATCTAAAATAGAACGTTAATACTCTATGGAATATTAATACTAATGAAATATTGAATTCCATATTAGTACAATACTAGTTGTAACAAAGAATATCTATCACCTATTAGCCAAAGTAGTTACTCAGAGACTGGCATATAAGTCAACTAATAATCAGAACTGTTATTGACTGATTAAATTATTTATTTAGAGTGTGTGTTAATCCAGATAACTGCTCCACTTGTAAGGCAACATGGGTAGACAGTCCACCCGGCAGACAGGTTAGAGGGCACTACTCAACGATATGTTTCATGTTTTGAGATTGACCGCAGTCACAAAGCGGTGATTAACAAATACCCCAGTGACACTCACTTTCTGATATTTTGACAGATTAAAGGCAGTACAGAGTTGAGCAGACCCACCCTGCAAGCCTGCTTCAGCTACTAATCATTGCCGTTATTGACAGATTGAAGCAGTATAGAGTTGAGCCTACCCGGTAAGCCTGGTTCAGCCTGGCTTCATTTTGCGGCATTGTTGCCCAGACGCCGAGGTTCTTAGCGATGTCAACGTTCTCGTGGTTGTTGCTCTTGATGAGAAAGAATCGAGCCGAGCGGAATATGTACCTAAACCTCGACGCTCTCTCTGTTCATATACATTTGCATTTCATATACATATAAAAGCACAGCTAAAAGGCTAAATTTACCGTCAGTTTCCTCACTCAAAAGAGATGTCAGTGATGGGCGAGCCCAGGAATTGAATCCTGCACATACTGATCTGCGGTCGAGTATCTTACCGACACTGCCACTGGCTCCAGCCAGTGGCGGTGTCGGTAAGTCTATAAATATTGAAAGTATAAAGTAAATTAGATTATTTCAGAAATTAAAGCATATTGTATGTATTTCATAAATTAATGCATACAGTTTGCATATTCGAATGTCATTAGTCTTTCTACACACGTATAAGGTGTGGTTTTGAAATTTAAAAAACTAAAACACAATACAGCCATAGAATAACATATGTTCCTTAATCTTAGTGCAATACCAGGGACATCTCAATTATAGTATGCAACAGAAAGCTAGTCAATATTAATAGTATACAAAGAAATAGATCCTCAACAATGAGAGTATCCAATCGCATTTTTAATAACAAACTGCATTATATTCTAAGTATTTAATTTATTTTGGTTAAACTGGGATTTAAGGGAGGATGATGATAATTTAGTTTATTTGAAACCAGAATTATCGGCTACCTATAGTGCTTCTCTAAAACTAGAAAACTCAACAGCAAGCAAAAGATAAACGATCTCAAAAAGAATTCTGAACATACTTGTGAAATATATTTTAAACATATACTGGATAGAGGTTATAGAAAATCTCTTACCAGTTCTGACACCACCAGGAAATCCAAGAAGGACGAAGGTTTGAAAAATGCACTAATTGAATCAATTGAAAGAAATCTCAATCAGGAAATTAAATACACGATAATGACAATGATCCAGACATTGATGGGAATAAGAACAACTCAGAGGATCTCACTGATTTATTAGATATGGACCTAAATCATTTCCCTGTTATGCAAAATTGTGAAACTGTAGCCATCTTTGATGAAAGTGATACAATTTTGAAACTCTAAGGTGAGTTGCTTGAGCTAGATTTAGATATAATGTAAAAAATACTGATTAAGTAATGATTTACATTAAACTTATGATAAACAACCCTCTGGTTAAATAAATCTATATCCAGATTTAGTATAATCCTGAAGTATGACTACGAAAGGCGTGAAAAATGGTTCCTGACATAACAGAGCGCTCCTTCCTAACCCTTTCAACAATGTCACGAACATTAAAATTAAAGGCTTGCTTTAAAATTACAAATTTTATTGGTCTGCAGAATTACAATTTCTCATTGTTTAAGTGATATGCATTATGCTTAAGATATTTGCTTAATTTAGGATAGAAATAAATATGATACATTAGCTCATAACTAGGTTAACCAATAAATAAACTTCAGAAGTTGGATTAACACAAGGTTAAGCATGGTTAACCATAGCCTGTCTAGATAGTAGCAATAGGATTATTTCAAATCTTACCTTCATCACTAGTTAACGCCGGTTTCATCTTCTTGCTCTTAACTAAAGCATAAAATCAATCATTTATAAATCATTTCAGATTTTATTAATTTTAAATTTCATTTTGGCTGCACACATGAGACATGCAAGCACAACATGTACATGTACTACAGTTAAGCTTAAGTTGTCTATTTATGGTTTTTGTCATTTCTTACTTTCCATGATTATTAGTATTTGCTGCCATGGACCAGCCAGTAAACAGTGCACTAAGAGGGGGAAACCAATTGCATTATTAATAAACCATTTATATGTAAAACTATTATGCTAAGTTTAACGTCTGTTCTGTAATGGATTCTATCAGAGACGATGTGCCACAGGGCTGGGAGCCAATGATCTCCTGTTTCTAAAGCAAGCGTGCTATCCATTTGGCCATCCAACCGGTACATTAGTACCTATTTAAAATCGCTAGTGTTAACGTCAGTTTCCTCACTCGAAAGTGATGTCAGTGATGGGCGAGCCCAGAATTTGAATCTGCACATACTGATGGGTGGTATAGTATCTTGCCGACATCGCCACTGGCGATATTTACCATATTATGCACTAAAAGTTGAGATAGATTACTTAGATGATTATTTAGAAGACCAACCATTATAGAGTTCATTCTGAGAATTGTCATCAGAAGTCTTGTCCCACACTATGAGTGTGATGTCCTCGTGTTTTCTCTTCAGCCCCGAAACAACGTTGCCAGCATCACCGTTGCTAGAGGCACTGCAGCAGTCGGCTCCGTTACTTGCTGCACCAGCATCAGCCAACATAGAACTCAAAGCTTCTTTATCCTCCGCTGTCTCAATTCTCTCATCATTCTGTTCCTCACTCTTAGCTACTGCTTTGTTTACTACTAAATTACAAATACCACGTAACTGTAAATTAATATATACAACCAATCTAATCTAGAGTAACTAAAGTTATAAACATAACAATAATAATAATTTAAATAATAATTTAATTATTAGGTGATACTCAATGCCAAGTATCAGAAAAGTGATCAGCAGACATTAGTCCAAAAGTCTAAGACCAAACACAGTGTGAATCTTTAAAGTACAAAAAATCTGAAAAGCTGCTAACTGTAACAAAATTATCAGCAACCCAGGGAGTATTTACAAATTTATAAATGTATCTCTATGCATGGCTGAGCCTAGCCATGAGGGGTTTGATTTCTGACAACAGAACGAAATCTGATTCAAATCCTTTTCCAAGATTGATTCTCTCGTGAGATTAAATTAACATAAACACTGGTTTAAGAATTTCTGAACCATTTATACTGTGTGTTTACCATTGCTAGGTTCGGCTTCATCGACAGGTTCCCCATCCAGCAAGCTAGCCTCAGGTTGCCATAACTCCAGCGTCAAATCATCTTCCTTAAACGTGTATGTCTCCGATCCTACCTCTTCATTCTTAGGCACATCTAAATAAATCAATCAATTATTAAGCAATCTCTTCTAAATAAGGTTCAACAACTCCACTGTCGTCTATGAATTAATTGATTGCTAACATGTCCAATTAAATCTACTTCATTTACTGACTCCACAACATCACTCTCATTAACTCACTCTCTCTCTGGCTCTCTTAGTGCACTGCTTAGTGGCAGGTCCATAGCATATAACTCCTACATATATATATATATATCGTCTGCTTTAGTGCACTGTCAATTGGCAGGTTCAAGGTACATTTTCATACTCAAAGTCTGTCTTCTCACTCCATAAGAGCACTCCTTAGATCAACAAGTTAATCCCTTCACAAAGTCTAAGCCTTATAACTTATGTAGCCTATAGCTTGGGAAAAGTATGGCTTCTGAGGTGGTTTCAAATTGACTTCCTCAGTTATATTAAGAAGACATATTTGTATTATCTGCTTTTCTTATTTCTTATTTGCTTTTTGGTCACTGGCTGGAGCCAGTGGCCAAGTCGGTACGATACTCGACCACAGATCAGTATGTGTGGGGTTCAAATCGTGGGCTCGCCTGTCACTGACAGTGCTTTCGAGTGAGAAAACTGCTGTCAACCTTAACTTTACCAGCTTTATACAAATATATTTTTCGTGTACATACTGAATAATAATATATGGTTTTAGAAAATCTAAATCTAAAAGAAAAAAGGACTTTATTAGCTATCACTTATTATTCTCATCAGCCACTTTAATAAATGAAATTTGTTTAGTTCACTGCTTAACAAAGCATGATTTTATATAAAGTCTTATATAAAGGACTTTATATAAAGTCATGATTTTATATAAAGTCCTATATTTTTCTTATCCTGGGATCGCCCGTCACTGACATTGCTTTCGAGTGGGGAAACTGACTTTAACATTAGCTTTACCAGCTTTTTTATCTGAATTTAAAATTTGAATACAGTCAGCTGTTTAATTTCGATAAACGTAAAAATGAAATATTTAGATTAACGTAAAAAGTGACAGTTAATAATTGACTGGATGAATTCAATGCTGTACATTCCATAGTGTACATCAACCATCATCATTTTCAGAGGAACCATTAACATACAAATAATTATACTTTAGCATACATTAAATTTTTCACAATATGAAGTGATATAAAAGGTATTATGTATTAGATCGAGGTTGCTTGAAAAATAGACCAACCACGTAATTATGCATGTGTCGTAGAAAGCGACATAAAAACGCGATCCAAACCAATCCAAACTAACGTCAGAAAGTACATTCAGATGGTGAGTGCCTAGGTTCCAGAAATTTCTAGAAAAATTTAAAAGAATGGATATTAAGAAGGATATGAAAAATAGGGGGTTGGCTGATAATACGATGTGGACAGAGAGGATTGGAGAACATCTATTCGTATGTCGACCCTGGTTAAACTGGGATTTAAGGGAAGATGATGATGATGGCTAAAGATGTATATATATATATATGTGAAAGGATTAACTTATTGATCCATGGAGCACTCTTTATTGAGCGTGAAAGCAGACTTTGAGTATGAATACATACTTTGGAACTATCATTTGTCAGAATTCAAGAAAGAGAGAGAGAGAGAGAGAGAGAGAGAGAGAGAGAGAGAGAGAGATATTCAGTTGATAAGCCCAAAATTTTATAAATGAAGAACAAATAGAGAACTTACATAAAAGTAATTCATCCTATTATGTTTATTGTTTGATGAAAAAAACAACAATGTTTAGCATCGAAACGTAACAGAGAATGCTAACCTTCCATACTTTCTATTTCAACTCAGGAGTGACAGTTTTCAATGGCAATAGATCCTTGATATCTGATCCAAAAAATATCCAGTTTACTGTGTCTACTTTAAGCGTAAAGAGTAGATCTCAGAAAATGCATATTTCTGTCAAAATATAATAATAATGTGCAACAACTGCAGTATGCACGCATTAACAAAATTTAGTAACAGAAAGAAATATAAATAAACGTTTCGTCCTGATTAGTGAGCACTTACAGTACCTTGAACGCCGCAAGGGTGAAATTTGTTAGAAATATTTTAACTTCAGTTTAATAAGTTTCAAAGTAATTTAATCCAACTTTTCCAGAATCAAAGATTCCATGATAACTAATCCCATGAATACAAATAATAAAGTTCAAGCATATAAATGTCAATACTACGACATGTCTATTTCAAGCTGCATATCGTAAATTAAATTAAGATGAAGTCTATATCCACTCAATTAAAATATCGTTAAAAGCATGTTTCTAGCATTAAAAATGTCCTAATACTACCTCCTTATTTTACCCTCTTTTCATTATTGCAAAAATAATACTAACCATAGAATAATATACAAGAAGACTTTTGCAAGTGTAATAATAAATATTAGGTACGATCCTTAATCTACAGATTCTAAATAATGAATTAAACTGAATAAAGCATATAAATAATTTCTAAACATTCTCATGTAAATAAACTAGCCAGTAGATACCGACCCGAATTGACAACAATATATTCCTATTAAACCTTGAACTATATTTCCTTATCTTCACAGAAACGCTAGACTATCCTCAAATCTAACCATAATTTAAATCCTAGAACATGCCGACATATATAAATTCTTAAAGAAAGAAAAACTATTTCTCAAAATCAATATTTAAGTAATAATGCAAACAGGCCAGTATTTAAAGACTAATAAGCTATCAACGGGTGTTCTTGTTCTTTACTCTGCTGACATCAAAGGCTGCCATTGTTAACTTAACTTTATTATACTGGTTCAGGAAATCCTGAAGTAATACCAGGCCAGTCGTAACTTCATACCATATCATAGTATATTTGGCTAATGGCTATGAAATTGATGTGTGCATTATACGATGAACCTCCTTTTCAACTTTTCTTTTAATTCTCCTTATCATTGGAGATTTTTTGGATTTTCGACATTTCTACTATTTGGGCGTTCTTTTTACTTTCCGTCTTGGATTTATCGCAGTAGTGCTCCATGTTGTCACTATGACAGTAGCACCATAGTTGTTGTTGAGCCCTATGTTATGAGTGTCGCCCTTTCTGTTATGTCATTTAAAATTTACAGTAGTAAAAATTGATTACTGATCTAATGTAAAATTCTATTCTAACGTTGCAAGTGTTCAAAATATGATAATAATGTACAAACATTATAATATTCAAAACTCTGCGATTTGGCAAGCCTTCTTACTTATCTGAAATTCTTCTTCCCTATCGTTCCTCACGTGCACTTCGTTCCACCGATGCCAATCTCCTTTCAGTTCCAAATGTTCTCATGTCATTGGGCAGACGTTCATTTTCTTACGCAGTACCCACAATCTGGAACTCTTTACCTGCTAATCTTCGCTCTTGTTTTTCTCTTTCAACATTCTCTAGCAAGCTTAAAACTTACCTTTTCCCACCATAGACATAATCAATCTACCTTGACCATTTTTTGATCACCGGACTGGCTTTCGTTTAGGACCTTACTTCTCCTCAGCACATTTCTTTCGCAGATTGGTCTGGGTGAATTGATCTGTAGTGATGTGTGCTGTTAGGGACGTCCCTGACATCATCCCTGGATGAGGAAGCGGACGTTAAACCTCCTTTATTATTATGATTATTATTATGAAATGATCAACTATGTAGATATCTATCAATAGACTATCACTTTTAAAAACATATCAACTTTACGCACTTTATTCCATTTTCAGTTTAGCATTGCAGACCTGTAAATATCCGAAGTTTTAGTCTCAGGTCAGCGCGGCCGGGATTCGAACCCACGAGAATTTAATTACTTCAGGATAGACCAATTTTAATTTCATGGATTTACCTATAGAACCACCTCTAACCACCATATGCGATTGAGATATTCAGTGGTATTGTGCCTAATTGTTGCGCATACGTTCCGTTTAGTAGGCTTTGGTATATTACTCTCATTACAAGTGCATAAATTGTTACTAAACTTTAAAAATAGAAAAAATCGTTGTCAGTTTAAGCTCAACGACGCTCAATTATGGTACGATCAGGGGAGAATCCAGAAATATTTTAATGGGGGGCCTGAACATTTTTTGAGAGTGTAGGTTACACATTTTTACTAAAACCCCGCCTTCTTCGGGACATATGACGCAACCAGAAAAATGCCGAGGGAGGGCTAAAAATTGCCTCACTACTGCGCTCGGCTCTTAGAATGAGTGTATCCCCGTAAGTAGTATACTATCCGGGATTACGCTACCGTTTTGCATTTCTAGAACGACCACTTTTTTATAGTAGTCTATTTACTATTTTTGTCTTGCTCAATCCCATTCGCTCACCAAAAATATTAAAAAACTACTATAAAAATCGTTCAAGAAATACAAAATAGTAGCGTAATCCCGGATAGTATACTACTAAACTATAAAAACCATAAATTATTACCACTATTTTATTGTAGCGATCCTGGAGCATGCGTACTATATTTTTTAGAACAAGCATAATCCCCTTTAGTATACTACTAAACTATAAAAACCATAAATTATTACCACTATTTTATTGTAGCTATCCTGGAGCACACATACTATCAGTGCTATATTTTTAGAACAATATTTTATACCAACATTAAAATACAATCGGTCTAATATGAATACCATCATCCATCACAACACCCTTTGTATATAAAGGAGATAACCCTACTTTATTCTGTTCATATGTTTTCATTTCTTTCTGATCAAACCGAAACCCTTTATTAATACCATTAATAACCTCACCTTTAAACAAGCATTGTATATATTTTTCTTTATTTATAATACTGTTACGCTTCTGTAAACCTTTTGATGAAGCCTTATCTTTAACATTTCCCCATACATAATATGTTTTACTACATAATGCCACCATACCTTCTCCTTCATATTCAATCTTAAACAATCCTGGAGTTCTATTTGAATATTTATCTGTTGAAAACCATTTATGTTTTTCCTTTTCAAACTCATCCCTTAATGCAGGTTTAATTAACTTCTCAAAATCATCAGTCATAGCCATATAAGCAGAATCTGTATCCATCTCTATATACTGGAAATCTGATCTATCAATATATTTATCTATACAATCATAGTAAAACTGTAACATCCTTAACTTTGAATCATCATATATACTACATGCAATTTGGATAGGCATATCTTGATAAACCTTTCTAGCTCTTTTAGTTACTTCGTACACCCCGTTATATTCTTTTGCATCATAATAAAAGTGATCGTTTTTAGCTCTATTGAACTGTACTTCAGTACAATATTTAACCTTTTTGAATTTATTCTTATTCAAACCCGTTCTTCCAAAAGCTGAATTACCAATAAGTTTACACCCTTCAGCAATTATTGCATACTTTGTATCTATATCTCCTTTTCTTCTTTCATCTGATACCTATTCCATAAAACCCTTCAGTACTCTTCCCCTCTTAGCTTCAATAACACCATGTAATTTACTAACAACACATCCATGCTCTATTAACCATTTTAGTCTTGTAGATTTAATTAATATCTTTTCAGCCTTTAATGTAGCCATAAGTTTTTTACTTTTCGTAGGTTTTCTATCCAACTTCTCAAGTAAAGCTTGTGTATATTCTCCACATATAGTTTCATCATACTCCCTATTTTAAAATATTGGACACATCTCACTAAAATAATTCCATTTATCTTCAGGTACTTCAATATCAACTTCCATAAATCCCAAGAACTCCCCAGTCAAAAGTTCTTTTTCATACTTTACCCAATCACTAGTTTCTTGCCAGTATAATTTACCACAAGGCATTTCTTCACCTATACAATATAGATATAGAGCATTTGCATCATAACCAACTATTTTCTTAACAGTTTTCCCTGCGTGTTCAGCATAACCCCAATCCTTTTTAGCCATATTGTAATTTACTCTACTAATCTTCGTTATATCGTTTTCATGATACCTATGAAATACAATGGATGCGCCACCAGTTATATTTTGTTTTAATTTATAAAAAGCATCCTTATTTTCTTCACTAAATAGCCATATCATAGGATTATACTTTTCCCATCTCAATAGTGCTTTATGTCTGTAAAACTTTTTATATAGTTTATCTGATCTAGCTTTATTACATTTCTGACAAGATAAAACACAGTTATCTTTAACGTGAGGTTTCTTACAATCTATCCTATCTAATGACCAAGTATCTCTACATAGAAAACTCCAACAATAATGACAACGATAATTATCTCTACTGAATATATTTCTAACATCTTCAACTGTCACATTTTGACTTGGATCTCTTTCCTTATCTTCATCTTGTCTTCTATAATTACTTATTCTCTTCTCTAATTCTTCATCCTCGACACCAATATAGAGACAGTAATAATTACATTTTTTAGGATTTTGTAAATACTTTTCAAACTCTACTATTTGCCACTGATACAGAATATTTTCAGCTAAACCAGGAAGTGAAAATGCATCTTTATACATATCTAGTTTAAATGTATAATATAATTCCTTCTGTTTTAAACATGCCTTTAACATTGGTCTAACATCTAAATTATTATACCATCTCAATAAATCTTTAACTAATACTATTTTCTTTTCCTTACATATTTCCATAAGTTTATTAAAATCTTTTTCTTTCATCTTTTCGTCTTTTAACGATGAATAGAAATCCTCTATTTTTAAATCCTTAACTAGGTAATCCAGCTTATCATAACTATCAAACCATTCATAAGGAAACCAACCCTTTTGTTCATCAATATCGTAGGACTTAATAAACTTACTTAAACTTGTTCCCGGTGCACAGTAATTCATTTGATCTAGAAATAAAAACCTATTCGTCTTTATCCCTTTATATCTGGTCCCTTCTTTAATAACAAAAGGTGTTTTATCTCTAGCTAATATTTCATTTATGAATCCTTCATTAGTTAGTAAGTTAATATCATAAAATCCACTATTAAACCCAACAATCGGTATAATAGAACAATAAGATTCCACTTCAGATTTATCTTTTTCATCTTCTATACAATCTAATAGTGATTTCATTTGAATAAACATTAGTTCTTTAGCCTTTGCTGCAACTCTATCAAAATATTCAAACATAAGTTTAACTAAATCTCTCGGGTTTTTAGATAATATAAATTCTTCTTCTTCCAAATTAAACCCTGGTACATTAGTTGCTATTGATACTGAAACTGGTATATGTCTAGTAATATATCTTAATTTACTTTCTTTTTCTTTTGCAAGTGGAATAAATAACTTGTTTTGGTCATCATAAGTCTTTTAAATCTAGTGCTGTCTATTTTAATCATTTTCTTAGTTTCTGGATCTCTCACTATTACCCTCTCTACTAGTTGTCTCATTTTCTGAAGAAGCGATTCCAAATCAAACGCTATCATATAAGGATATTGAAAGTCTACATCTACACCATAATAATCAGACAACTCTACAATTATATTTCTCTTCTTTTCCCATAACTTTGGGTACTTATTAGATATATCTATTTGTTCTAAAGTACAAGTACTAATATGTGTTTGTAAATCATAATTATCTTTAAACCTCATATCACATCTTGTACATAAATATTTCTTGTTACCAAACTTTTCAAAATTAGTAATATATGAGAAATGATTAAGATAAAGATTTAGATAAATAGGTATTCGAGTTTCATTGAATGGTGATTTACGAATGTATGATATAGTTCCATTTTCAAAATAACTAACTATATTTATAGCATAACGCTTATTAAACTCTTCATAACGATCTAATTCATTAATGTAATCAAACCCCACATAATCATTAATTCCTCTTCTACCGTTATAGAAGTTATTAAATAACTCTCTCACCCTTGCTATATAACGATCTGGTCTACATCCTTCAGCTATTCCTATACATGCCCAAAAACACATATTATTCTCTACCTTATCTAAACCTATAATAGTTCTACATTGTTTAATGTATACTGGCAACTCAATATTAGATCCTATTAGGAAATCCAATCTAGTGATTTTTACAGCCATAGCGTATATACCAAGAATTTTTGTTTTAGTATCTTTTAAGAGTTCTGTCAAATGGTTTTTTATTGTCTCTTGTGTTACTCTATGTTTTAGTTGCTTAAGATCATTTAAATCCTTCATTACAAAAAGTTGCTCAAAAAAATAAATATTAGTACCAGGTTTGAAAAGACTTATTTCCCCATCCTTAATAATTGCATAACCAAAAGTAATATTTAGTTTTACTGCATTATTTTCTTTATGATAGATTTTATCAAAGCTTTCATAAATCTTATTCAAAGAATCTATGTAATTGAAATAATATTGTTTTAAATGTTTACTTTCATTCTCTTCACCATAGATATTTCTTTCTTTAGCTACCATCTCTCTCGCTACTTTATCTGAATCTGATTCATTAAATGACCAATATGAACCGTCTAATATAGGAATTTCTTCTCCATCACGACGAATCATAATATTTTTTTCTTTATCATGTTCATATACGTTAAGCAGCTTTTTAAATGCAGGACCTCCTATTTTAATCTTTCTTCTACTTACTGGACTAAAAACAGTTTTAGGCTTTTGTTCTTTATTACCATCAAGAAGAGTAAACTCCTTGGTTTTTTCATCATAACTATATTCCTTGAGTAGTTTTTTAAATGCAGGACGTCCTACTAAAATCTTTCTATTAGTTTCTGGACTTTTCACAAAAACTTTAACTTTAGCTTTTTCTTCTTTCGCAACAGGATTATTATTATCTATATTTATAAAACTATTGGTTTTTTCATCGTAAGTATATTTTCCCAGTTTAAGGAACTTTTTAAATGCACGACCGTCTACGTTAATCTTTCTGTTATTATCTGGTCTTTTCACACGAACTTTTACTGCTTGACTTTTTTTCGTGACATTTGAAAATGTCGAAGCATTGTTTACCATACTTCCAATATTTATAAATTCATCATTTGTTATTTTACGTCCTAATACACCTTCAACCTTGTTCATAGTTAAATTATCAAATAACTTTAGCTTTTCTAACTCATCTTTTGTCAGCTTCATTTATTATGGAAAAGATTATATAAAAGAATTTTTCTTATATTAAATAAATGGAGTCAACTATTTTAGTTGGAGATTTAAGCCGAAGAGTTAAAATTCATTTAATAGGTAAATATTTATTGAAATAATTTTAAGTGGAATTTATGCTGATAAATGGAAGCGAAGTATTATTGGATATCGAAGAAAAGTAAGAAGCATTCCGATATATTTCCGGAGTCATTCCGATGCTTAATAATCGGTCAATCGGGTTCCGGAAAAACGGCTTTACTTATGCCGATGCTACTTCAGGAAGATATGTTAGATTATAATAAACTATATGTATTCGGAAGATCCCTCCATCAACCGGAATATCAAATACTAAAAGCTGGCTTTGATAATAAATTACCGAAGTCTGATATTACAGAAATCCTAATGCATAATTCTATGATTAATGAACGCGATGAAAAGCCGGAAGTTATAGCAGCAGGACTAGCCCATGATTTAGAAGATGAGGAGAAAGGAGATATATCTTGTGAATATTATGAAGATCCAAATGATATTCCTGATCCTAAAGAGTTTGATAAACAGGACAAGAATCTAATAATATTTGACGATATTATGACAGATAAGAATCAATCGGCACCTGGCGCATTCTTTACTAGAAGCAGGCATAATAATATCGATTGCATATACATTTCTCAAAATTATTATCATTTACCAAGACATACTATTAGATCAAATTCTAATTTTCTAATATTATTCAATCTAGATCCCGGGGACACTGATAATTTATATAGAGATTCTGGAGCAAGCGTTGATTTTAAAGATATTAATAAATTTAGACAGTTATGTGAACAAGCATGGTCTAAGAAATATGGATATTTAGTTATTGATAAATCTAAATCAAATCTCAATGAAAAATATAGATTTCAGTTGGAACTTGAAAATCCTATACAAATAGTTGAAAATATAATATCACAACCTATAGATAGAATACGTAGAGCTACAAAAACTTGTAGAGCTTGCAACCTAACAACGTTAAGTTCTAGTCATGCTAAACATGTTAAATCGAAGCGTCATGAAAAAGCTTTCATATAATCTTTCAGCTAATAAATGGACGCACAACTTCTGAAGCTTGCCGATTTACAAATTGATCAATCTTATTTTGTGGTCGGATATAAACCGATAAAAAATACTAAATTTGGAGATACTTATATTATCACATGTACACACATCTCTAATGATGAAAAATTTGAAATGTTTGTCACTAAACTAATAGCTTCATATATTTCTCTAAATTCCCAAAAAAATAAATTTTTATTCACCGTTAGAAAAAATTCTAAATACACATACGCTGAGATTTCTGGATATATTCCAAACTGCTCATCTTATATTCGATTGAGTTAATTTTCATTCCACTAAATGGAAATATATTGTCTTAAATGTAAAAGTAAGACTTTAACTTTAGACGTAATTGAATCCATAACTAAAAATAATAAACCAATACTTAAAGGTATATGTAACATTTGTGGATCTAAAAAGAATAGATTTATATCTAAACCTATAACTGGAGGTGATATAGTTTCATCTGTAATTTCTAAAGTACCTATTGAATTTCATTTAAGAACTCTGAAAGGTAAGAAATATTCATTCTGTGGTTCCAATACAAAGCTAGAGGAAAGATTAAATCCTGATGACACACCAAAAGAATGGTCAAAGCCTATAAATAAAGTGGATGAAGTTTGTTTGTAACATGATTTAGCTTATAGAAATTCTGATTTAGGAAAGGGAACTAGGCGTGAAGCAGATAAGAAGATGTTACAAGAACTTGATAACCTTCAAGATTTGAATTTTAATGAAAAATTAGGTAAAGCAGTTCTTAAGCCAATTATAGCTACAAAATATAAATTAGGTTTAGGAATATTAAAAAAAACAAAATCGAAGAAGCTAAAGAATTACACAAACCCATAATAAAGAAATTTAAACGAAGAAAAGTTATAGTGTATAATATAGATGATATATGGTCAGCAGATTTAGTTGATATGAGACAATACGCAAAGCAAAATAAAGGATTTAATTACATTCTCACTGTAATAGATGTATTCTCTAAATTTGATTGGGCAATACCGATAAAAATTAAGACAGGTAAACAAATGATTGAATTATTTCAACAATTATTTAAAGAAAGAAAACCTAAAAAATTATGGACTGATGCAGGAAAGGAATTTATTAACAAAGAATTTAAGAAATTCTTAACTGATAATGAAATAGAGTTATATCAAACGTTCAATGAAGGTAAGGCTGTTGTTATTGAAAGATTTAATAGAACTATTAAAGAAAAGATGTGGATATATTTTACTGAAATAGGGATTAATAAATATTTAGATGCTTTACCTAAACTGATTCATGAATATAATAATACAATTCATTCTGCAATTAAAATGACTCCAACTGAAGGATCAAAGTTGGAAAATGAACACAAAATTAATTACATACCACAACCTACTAAAAAGAAACCAAAATTTAAAATAGGTGATAGAGTTAGAATTTATAAATATAAAAAATTATTTTCAAAAGGTTACGAAACAAATTGGACTGAAGAAATATTCACTGTATCTAAAATTATCAATACATCTCCTATAACATATAAAATAAAAGATTTAAACGGAGAAGATATTATTGGTTCTTTCTGCAAGCAAGAATTGAACTTATCATTATTTTAAAAGTATAGTTAATAAATGAGTTCATTAGTAAGGTTTAAAGAAGAGTTGATGAATGGAGAAAATCAAGAATTGCTGAAGAAAGTATCCACTCAGAATAGAAAATTAAGGAAAAGATTTGATGATGAAGTTATTGCTAAACAAAATGTACAAACAGATCTAAAAGAAATATACAAACCTATTATAGATACACAACAGTTAGCAATCAGTAAGCAGATTACAAGAACGGATGATTTGTTTCAACAATTGTTAACAGATTTACAAGGTAAACATGATAGATCATCACGTTTACTTGCAGATATTATTAGAGGTTTAGTGAGATGTAAGGAAGAAACTAGACAACAAGGTTTAGATATTATCAGCTCAATAGCTAAACAACCATTATTAGCAGAATTAATTAACAAATTAAATAACTATCCAGAATTAGTTAAGAAAATTATGCATCCTGATGGTATACAGAATCTTAATGAACAAGATAGAAAAACACTAGAACCTTTAAATCATCTCAATGACGATGATCTAAGAACACTCGTACAATATTATGGGATACAAGAAAAGATTAAAGCCACAGAATATCAGGAGGAAGATGTACAATTACCTACTTACACAGATTCTGTATTTCAGGAAAGTCCAAGTGATAATAAAATGTATAAAGAAGTAATGGTTAGTTTAATGAAAAGAAATCCTGGAATAAATAATAAAGGTAAACATGGAATCGTAACTGTTTCACCTATCTTTTATTACGAGGAAAATGATCCTGATACTGTAAAATTTGGTAACTATAATGTTCTATTCAAAGATAATAAAATTAAAATTGCAGACAAAGAATATATTCTTACACAAGGTTTAGAGTTATTGTTGAATAGAGTTAATCCTACTTTAGATGAAAGAATATTAGATACAGATTTAGATAATTATTTAACAATACGTATTGATTCTGGATTAGATTACAGGCAACATAAAACAATAGGTAAAAAGTTACATAGTGTTCTTACAAAACTAAATAGATTGAATGAATTGGATAAAGATGTTCAAGTGATTGGTAATGGACTAAATACAATAATTTTATCGGATAATGTAGATACCTTAAAAGAAAGATTAAATCTATTGATTGGGGAATATTCTGCAGGAAATAAAAGTATGTTTAATGAAATAATGCTATTTTAGATATTTTATTCAATAAAGGAATAATAACTAAGCAACAACTAAGAAACATTATATGCAAAATTAAATAATAATAAATGGAACAGAAATGAATTAATTTACTTGAACCCATTTCTGCTTACTTTCAGAAAAAGTTTATATCTAAATCTATTCTGATAACTTATGATAATTCAGTCGAAGTTTATACTATTAAATTTCCTAATCCTATTATTCTTAATGATTATGATCTAGAAATTGCAATTGTAAACTTAGAGACATGGTATAGTTTTGCAAATATTACACTAGCAAATAATAGTTTTAATTATTCAGTAGATGGTGGAAATACTTGGAAATTAATAACTATTGAAATTGGAGCATATCAAATTGAAGCAATAAATGATGAGATTCAAAGGTTGATGAAACTAAATGGAGATTGGGATTCTGTTAGTAATGCTTATTACATAACTTTATCACCTAATACTTCAACTATGAAATCGATTATTGATATAACAAATTCACACTATAAAGTTGATTTCACAATACCTAATTCACTGAGAAGTATATTAGGTTTTGTTGATATAATTTTATCAGAAGGACGCAATGAATCACAATATATTGTTAACATTATCGAGTTCAACAGTAGATTTGTTAATTGCGATTGTATAACTGAATCGTTTGTTAATGGAATATCATCTCCAGTTCTATATTCATTTGGACCTAAGGTGCAACCAGGTTTTAGAACTGTAGAATCGCCAGTTAATCTTGTTTATTTACCTTTGAACAGGAAAACATTGAGTGAATTTAGTATTTGGATAACAGATCAAGATGGAAGACCTATAGATTTTAGAGGAGAGAATATTACCTGTAGATTTCATATTAGAAGCGTAAAATAAAGTTATTACTCATCATCTTCATCACTATCAGGATGCACAAAATTACAGAGATCTTCACCATACCCCTCTCTCAAATTCTCACAAATGCTAAAGAAAGAATTAAATTCTTTCGCAGCGAATAAAAACTTTTTACAAATATTGCAACTAATATTGACATAGTAACATTCTTCACCTATGCTACAATTATTACACCTCATGCAATTGCACTCTAGTAATTCATTGCAGTAGAGACATCTACAGTTTTCTATATTTTGTAATTTTTCTATATTTTGTAATTTAGACATTATAATATCATTATAATATAATATCATCTGAATAAAAACCGTAGATAAGAAGTAAAGTATCCAGTGTAAGTTCATTGAAGTCAAATATTTTTTCTAACATAAATATTAAAGCCCAATCTTCTGTCTGATTCATAATAGCTTCTCTCAGAGCTTGTTCCTTGAGCTCTAAGGCTTCCATTTATTATGTAGGTTTGTTTATAAAAGAAAAAATGAAGCGAAAAAAATATAGAATATGAATTAATTATTAATAAATGGGTCTCAAGCTAAAGAGGAGAGAAAGTAGAAAAGTAATATGCGGAAAGGGTTATTGTCATTGTAGAAATAGAGGCTATGTAAGCGGTAAAGGTTTTGTAGATATTTTAAAAAAAGTTTTACCAGGTGTTACAGAAAGCATTATTGAGTCTGCACCAGAAATAATAGGAATAAATCCTAAGATTGCTGATTCAACAAAAGCAATTGTTCAAGAGATAAGGAATAGAAGAAAACCAGAAATGCAAAATATTGTTGATAAATTAATCAATTTAAAATGGTTCCGGATTTGCTTACGTTTAGTTTTTTCATTAATAAATGGAGAAAGTAAAGGAGTCTTATCTGGAGCTTGAAAAATCTTTTAATTATGATGAATCTGTAGAAAAGTTTCAATACAGAGTTTATGATCCATCTCAAGGAACTGCACTTAATGCAAATGGACAAGAAATTAGAATTCAAATTTTAAGTGAAGATATCTGGTCATTACCTTGTAAGAGTTTTCTTTACATTGAAGGACAATTACAAGATTCTACTACTAACCAACCTTATGCTGCAAATAGTTTAGTAGCATTACAAAATAATGCTATGATGTATCTCTTTAGCGAAGCAAGATATCATATAGGAGATCATGAAGTTGAGAGATTTCAATATCCAGGTCACACTACAACAATAGATGCATTATTGACTAAAAGTAATAGTTTCAATGGAATGGATCAATGTTGGAGTTTAGATTCTGGTAATGGAACACCTCAAACTTTGAGTGAAATTGTTAATTTAGTAGCAGGAGATATTCCAGGAAATACTGCTGCTAATATATTAACAGCTTTACAAACAACTGTTACTAGATTAACAGAAGGACTGATCAATCAAAATAAGGGATTTGAAGAAAGAAGAAATTATACATCTACAGCTGGAGGATCATTTGCATTCAAAATTCCTTTAGAATTTATATCTAATTTCTGTAAACAATACAGAAAGATTATTTATGGATGCAAGCATTCAATTGTTTTTCCTAGGCAAACTGATACTCAGGCAATAATACGAAATGGTGGAGTTGCTAATGCTGGTAAGGTAAACTTAACTAAGATACAATGGCATATTCCAGTAGTTACAGTAAGTTTAGAAGAAAGAGGAATTTTAAATGATTGCATTAAGGAAAAAGAATCGTTTACGCTTTGTTTTATGAACAAGAAATCTGAGAACACTATTGTTCCCCAAGCTACTGAATTTGCTTGGAGATTATCTATAGCTTCAGGTATCGAAAAACCTAGGTATATCGTTGTAGGCTTTCAATCTACTGCAGCCAATCAAGCAGAAACTAATTATGCTATATTCAATGCTAATGTGCAAGTAATTAATGCTTATGTTGAGTTGAATAGTGAAAGATATCCTAGCAATGATTATATAACTAATTATGACAGTAATCAGTATGCTCAATTTTATAATTCGTTTAAAGAATTTAAGAAAAGTTATTCTGAAGATGAAGAAGAGAATGATTGTATATCGTATCAAGCTTATAAGAAGTTGTTTAGGTTATACGTATTTGATGTATCGAAACAGTCTGAGAGACTTAAAAATACTGTTGTAGATATCAGAGTAACTTTTAAGTTTAGTGCAAATGCTCCCGCAAATACTACAGCTTATGCAGTTGTATATCATGATAGAATTTGGTCGATAGAATCAGATGGTAGTAAGCAATATATCAGATATTAAATTTTTATCTAAGTAAATGACTTATTATCAAACAAAGTTTACCTTGACTAAAAGCCAGATAGAGAAAATTGCTATTGCGATTAAAGGCAATACAGAAGTTACTTTGAGATTAAGTAAAACAGATATGAACCAACATGGATATAATTTACCATTAACTGCAACTCAAATAAATAAATTGCATGATGGTAATGTTCATGATTTAAAGTTTTCTTCAGCACAATTAAAATTTATAAGTAATAAAATAAAGAAAGGGGGGCTTTTACCTTTAGCAGTATTAATTCATATTATTGCTGCTGCTTTGGGAGGAGTAAGTACAGTCGCAGGAACTGTTGCATCAAGAGTTCAATAAAGTCAAGCTGATAAAGAAACTGCAAGACATAATAGAGTGATTGAGGAACTATCAAAGAAGACTGGAACAGGTAGACCAAAAAAGAAACAGGGAAAAGGATTAAGATTATAACCAATAAATGGATAATATTCCTGATAGGGCTCTTAGTAATATTGAAATTGAGAATTATTCAAAAATGTTACAAATAAAAAAGTTTAGGGGTTGTTATATGAGAGATGAATTGAAGAAATTGAAACGATATCAAATTGAATGTGGTATATTAAATTTAAATTTATCTAGTGAAAGTGGTAGTCATTGGACTTGTTGGTTTAAAATTAATAATGAAAAATATTATTTTAACAGTTTTGGTTTACCCCCGCCAAAAGAAGTAATTGAATATTTAGGATCACCTATTTTATACTCTACATTTCAATTGCAAGGATTGATGGATCAGAATTGCGGTAAATGGTGTCTGATTGTACTGAAACGTTTAAGTGAAGGATCCGATTATAAAGATTTAATTTTGTCGTTAGTTGAATAGAATGACGAATAACGTAAAACAATTTTTGAGTGATAAGCTAAAATTTGTGAAGATTGTGAAGCTAAAATCAAAAGTTTGAAAAGAAAGAGAAAAATAGTTCAAGTAGTTTATGGTATAACAATAGTTACATCAATAACTGTTTCAACAGTAACAACTACAATATCTGGAGTACTTGCATTACCGTTACTTCCTACAGTAATCATTACTACATTATCAGCTGTTGGAGCTATATCTACAGCCATATCAACTAAATTTAATCTAAAAAGTAGGAAAGCGGAATTAAATAATATGATATCTAGGTTAGAAAGATTGAAACAACAAATGAATTATGTGATGAAGTGTAATGGAGATTTAACAGAAAAGGAATCAAATGATATCATTAAAGAGTTTCTATAGTAATAAATGAATACTGTAGATCTATTTGGCAGGCAATCTAAAAAGCTAGAATCTAATTTAAAACTGTTGTCATATGGAAGACTTAGTTGTATAAACGATTCACTATCAGTAAAGATAGATCCTAATATCAATAATATGCTAAGCCTATCTGCTAATGGTTTAATGGCTAATGGTCTTAAATTAACTGAGGGAGGTGAATTAAATATGAAAAGTAATAAGCTGATAAATGTTAAAAACCCTATAGATAGTCAAGATTGTGCTACAAAGGATTATGTAGATGCACAGGTTGGATTGAAGTTGAACAAAACGGGTGATGGAAAACTTGATATGAATTTCAATACTATATCAAATATTCAATTTCCTGATAGTAGCCTTGATGTAATTAATAAACTTTATTTAAAAGTTACAAGGAAAACTCACGAGATAAGTTTAGAAAATTTGGTGAAAATTGCAAATGTTGTATCTGTAATTATAGATAGGAATCCACATCGTCAGAAATATGCCGCATATTTTAACAGAATGTATACATTAGTTGTCAGCCTATTCACTGTTCTTAATGAAGTTTATGATGGAAAGGATGTTGTTAATGAATTTGAATATTTTACACATATAAAAGACTTACAAGTTGTTATAATTAGAGTCATTGAAGAACTTTTTGAGGATGAGTTTATTGATTTAAAGAGAAATCTTGTGAAAGAAAATCTAGTTTTTACACCAGAGAAAGGAACTCTTCGTAGGAGATACAGGAAATTTGTAAACAGTATAAGTCCTATGATAAAGAATACCAATATGAAAGAATTATTGATTCAAAAGAATTTATTGCTTATTGATTTAGGATTTATATATTTGAGTGAAGAATTATTATCAGAGCTTGTATAGTAGCTGACATGCTCAAATAAGATATTCTAAAATATTATATAAATCATGAATAGAACTATTTGAGTACAGCACCTCGAGTATTTGGATACTTTCTCTAATATTAATATATACTAAGTAATTAGCAAAATTACTACTCCCAGAAAGCCTGATCTCGCAGCATATATTCCTTAAGTACAGCTAGTTTTTGCTTAATTTCGCTATAATTGACAGTGATGGGCTATAGTGATAAGTTTAATGAATGGATACCTACTAAAAATCTAGATATAGTTATCAACACCAATTCTGTGATACATTCTCGATAAATGACTGAACTATGTGCGAAGCTACTAGGAAGTAGCAATTTCAATTAAATTAACTAAAGCAAGTCATCTAATACTATTAGATTTCTGTTAATAAAGTTTCGATCAGGGTATATTATTACAATGTAAGTAATATATTATAATAATAATAGAAACAATATACGAGGCAGTTCCCTAGAGAGAGAGAGAGAGATAAGTAACCGGGAATGGTCGAGCATTTATAACTTAATGAGAAACAGATGCTTTCAATAGATCAGTTCGGTAATTGAAAACATATTTTGTTGTATGGTAACACTGGTTTGTTTATGTTGATATCTGATACATAAATTTACATGTAAATGTAATGGGTCTACATTATAACTTCGTTATAATGCATGCATATCGTTATAATGGGTGTCAGAGTTAAACTATGAGTGTTAAGTTATTCTTAATTAATATACGTGTAGTAGGTGGTAAAGTAAATAACATTTCTAAAGAAAGCTTGCATTAGAAATTTTATGAGGAACCAGTACATTCCAATGGTATTCTATGCAGTGTTTACGTTTTCTTGTCCACTGTTTACATTTGGTGTCCCCGATGTTCTATTTATAGCTATTACCGAAACGATCTATTAGCGATTGTCTATATATATAAGTGCTCAAAAATTTGCTCATTTTGAGCAGTGAAAAATATTTTAGAAAATTTTTGAGCAGCTAAATATTTTCGAGTTTAGCGAAGTCTAATGGCTAAAAATTTCAACATTTGTCGTAGAGTGGTTAATTAGCACATTAATTATGGGGAGGAGCTAAAGTCCCTCCCAGCCAAGGTTGTATATATATGCACTAGTGCTCCGGGACAGAGTTCACATTTTTTCGTTACACCCTTTACCCCTCTTATAGTCCTACTGTGGTTAAACTGAAAATTGAGAGCTATAGTGAAACGATCAACATTTTTCACTTTTCCATTATATAGGGCTTCTAGGTTACCAAATATGGGCCCCAAATCCAGTGTTGTGAAGTAACGAAGTAAAAATACTTCGTTACAAGTAAAAAGTACTCAAGCGATACTTTTACTTGTAACGAAGTACCCAATTTATCTGGGTAGGCTACCTTTTACTTGTAACGAAGTAATTTTTCTAGTACTTTTTACTTTTACTTTTAGCCGTTGAAGTAAAAAAGGCGCGTTACTTTATGAAAATTGCATGAATATCTATCGCCAAATTTTTATTAGTTAATAAAATTTTTAATACTAGGAGAATAAGAATTAAAGTAAGACAAATTCAAATTTATCTGCAGTTTACCGCCAGTAGACTAACTGCGCTGAGGTGTGACGAAAATCAAAGGCTGTGATGTATATTGTACGTCATAAAATTATACATATTATACTGGGCCTTTGTTGTCTACGCAAGGATATGGTAAATTGGGCATTGAGGTTTAGCGTAATATTAAAGTATGTGATTTTTCAGAGGATAACGTCTATAGTTTCTCATATAGTTCTATCATAGCTTGTTGATGAATATCTTTCTCCGAGATTGGCGAGATTGTTTGGCGAAGTAAGTTTATAGTTAAATTTGAACAATTTGCAATTAAGACCTGGAAATTTGTTAAATACATATAGAATAAGAATTAAAATAAATATTATTTCATAAGAAAATAAAAAAGAACATCCTCAATTAAATATTGCTTAAACAATCTTAAGACGCGTCTCACTCTCTTTCTCTCTCTCTCTTTTTTTCTCTCTCTCTCTCTTTCTCTCTCTCTCTCTCTCTCTCTCTCTCTCTCTCTCTCTCTCTCTCTCTCTCTCTCTCTCTCTCTCTCTATAACAACACTAATGACCCTAGTTACTAGTGAGATAATCAAGTGTTTAAGCATCAAAAGTTGCGTAAACTATACTGATTAGTCACAATTTGGTATTCTGCAAGCTTGAATCGATGTGTAAAGTAATGCAAAGCTCTGCTCGCCTATTTTCGGGCGTTTAAACAGTTGACATGCTATATCGCTGACATAGGCGTAACCACGACCGAAAATCTGGAGGGACACAATCATTGGCGTATCCACGGGGGGGGGGAGCCTGCCCCCCCTCAGGTCCGCCGATACAAAATTTTAAACTATATTTTCATTGCTTTTATAGCAATTTCTATGTGTAAGTAAGTATGTAAGAGCAGTGGTTAAGGGGGGGGGGGGGGATTTAGTTTCACTAGCATACACAGTACAACTACTGGCTGGAGCCAGTGGCGATGTCGGTAAGGTACTCGACCGCGGATCAGTATGTGAGAGGTTCAAATCCTGGGCTAGTCCGTCACTGACATCGCTTTCGAGTGAGGAAAATGACGTTATCACTAGCTTTACCAGCTTTTACCTTTCAAAAATCGATCCACTGGCAGTGGCCGTGCCCTGCACGGTAGAAGCAGCGACGTGTGCAAATTGTTCGAGATTTTCTAACAAACTCTGAATGATACTATGAAATTTCATTTATATCTTTCAGAATTCACAATAGAAATTAGTAATATATTAATTCTTATCAGACGCGGCTTCTTGGTCTTTAGCAGAAATTTATCCATGATGCAATTATGCAGAACTTAGTTTACTGTCTATGAATTTATATTATATCGTAACATACTCCATAAGCTAAACCTGCACATTTGCACATTTTTCGGAGCATCTACCGATGGGTGATAAGTTGACCTCTCAAGCTACAATAGGCCTATGCAGCCGTGTAATGAACACGCCTTGTTCACAATTTTATATATAAAGAAATATATATTATAGATCGACAGCAAATATTATGGTTATTTTTAAATAATAGGTGACATCGGGTTTTTCCAAAGATTTATAATAGATAATATAAGTCGAGATTATAGCTAGTTTATTACGCTGGGTATTTACGAAGTGACGCAGCTAACGCGCAAATCGATTAAACGAGAAGTGCTGTGGTTGGCTGAAGTCGATCGCTTGAGTAGTATATTAAGCTGCCGTTGATACATAGAAAATCAGATTGGGTTCTGCGTGGTTCGTCTGCTCAGTAACTCAGGGAGGCCAGAACCTTCTACGCGAAAGTACTGGGAACCGAGGGAGGATAGTACGTAATATCCCAATCCCAAGGCAAAAGTACGATTAGTATACAGAAATCTGGTCTTCGTCTAGCCGAAAGCTTTCAAGCTCGCTTGTTAGTCTAGGCTCGTAGCCCCTCAGGTTGACTAGCCGTGAAGGCTAATTTGGAGGCAAGAGAATTCGGTGTCCCCCTGGTAAGAGGCTAGTAGTCCACGGCATTTGTCCGGGTCGAGTTCGTCTCTGCGGGTATTTGCTAAGCGCCTGGGTCGAGTTCGTCTCTGCAGGCGGGAGTAGGATTACCAATTACCAGTTGACTATCAACGAATTTCTCATCGACTACACGGAAGACCGAATTATACTACCTTCAGCAAAGGCGAGAGTAGGAAATACGGGAAGACCAATATTAAAAGGATAGGGAAGAATAAGTCTAAAAAGGTAAAGGGATGTGTTTAGGGTAAAGAAAATAAAGTTCGTCGCAGTTAAAACAACCAATCATATAATTATCTACAATACCAGTTTGTAAGACTAGGAAGCAGGGTAGAAAATCAAACCGTGATCGCCCAAGATAACGCAGACGCTTCCACTACCGATTCGGGTCACCATATCACTTCGCCCCGAGAACCACGAATATCACAGGATAGAATCTATCAAGGGAGCATAGAAGAAACTCAACCGTCATCGTCTAAATACGTAGAAGACGTGGAGTATGCTTCTACTCCCGACTCGGGCCAGTGCGGACGCTGTGCACCGGGTTCCCGAGAACCCCATAACGAAGTAGGCAAGGGAGGTTGGACCTTGGCCTACTCAGTCGGAAACGAACAGGAAAAACCTATCGAGACGGATGATACGAGGAAAGAAGTATCATCTGAAGGCGCAGCACCTCGGTTCCTCCTGACAAGCGGTACCCTTAATAAAGCATTCGACGAAAAGGCCTGCCGTCTTGAAGCGCTGCCGGCCGGAGAGCGAGTACAGATGTAGACAACCGCTCGAGGACGAACAGGCAGCAAGGCTGTTCGCGACAAGCCGCAAACTCTAGATAGGCCAATGTGGTTTCATCCCCCTTAGCTCGGCTAGTTGGCACTTGGCACTCTCCCATATTTCGTCACACTCACTTAAAATCGGTCGCCCTATAGTCTCCTATATAGTACTAAAGTATGTAACAGTATATAGGAGGCTATGGCTGAGCATACACAGTACAACTACAGCTATGTCATTAATTAATATCATGGAAGCGTATCAGTGTACCACTCGATCTACAGCACGGCTTTATAAAGGCTAGTAATACGTTCACATGCAGTTATTGAGCGACTTCAAAAATACGCAAAATTTCTTACATATAGTATACATATTTAAGGTTAAATTCTGGGCGGGGGGACATTTGCATGCATGTCCCCCCCAGTCTAAATTCTAGGGGGACGTGTCCCCCTGTCCCCCCCGGTGGTTACGCCAATGATCGCTGAAAATACAAAAATAATTCTTATGTAAAATTTAAAATCTAATATAAGCATTCGCATGTCGGTCGAATATTCTTTTAGTTAAGAAACTTCAGACATCGAATTAAAAGTTTCCGTTCTTAATTAGTATTAAATCGAGTACCTAACTTAACTAATTTAAGAACGTGTAAAACATCTTTATCAATGTATAATTTGTTTTCTTAAAAAATTCAGAGTACTATACTTTTTACTCAAAAGTACTACTTTTTTGTCGAGTACTTTTACTTTTTACTTAAGTAAAATTGTGATAAAGTACTTTTTACTCTTACTTATAGATGACTGTCACAGCTGTTAGCCTCGCCCACTTTTAGACACCTGCCGGCATTGGCATCCATATTGGATTACGTTTGTTGATTTTTAGCATTTCGTATGCATAGATATATGTGCATATAAAAATAAAATTTCTATGTACGTATATTGCATTTTGTAAAAGTGCACACGATTTATTAGTAATATACACAGACAGTGTACCTATGTACCTCATGAAGTTATATGAACTTACGTATGAAATATATGATCTCCGATCTTACCGGTACGCCGTACTTTGTAGATTCGTTATGTAGCTGGATTCTATAGTTGAAGACTTAACTTAAAAAAATTATACTCGTTTAGTAAGTCTTCAGGACCTGCAAAACTAGTCTAGTCGTAGTTTAATGCATCAATACACAAAGACTGTAAAGGATTCAAATACAAACCTTAAGTCTTAAACTATAGGCTAGTGCAAAAGGCCAAAACTTTCAATATTTCTTTTGTGTACAGATCTATGTATATTCCAATAATTTGACTCTGTTTTGAGAAATTTGACCTTATTCTGCATTACGGAAATGGCAGAAATGGCAGAAGTTTTGCAATTACTAATTTCATCAAACCATTAAAGCTTGCCAACAATAGGCCTATCTTATATTTTGATTCCTAATTAAATACATAAGTACAAAATAAAACAGAAACACGTACATCGTGCGGACAGATTTTTGTTCCCTTTTCCTTAATTCCACTCATGGAGTCCAAATTTCTGCCATTTCTGCCAATTAGCCTGTCCCATGCACTAATTGGCAGAAATGGCAGAAATGCTGAAATTACGTGTAACAAAGCTTTCAAGAACCATCATATCCATTACCAGTCATTAACCTGTAAGAAAGAGCCCATGTCCATATGTCAGACACAATTTTATACCAAATTAAGATGAAAAACTACTTAAAGATACATATATAGCTGTGTATCATATAGAGTTTTCTGCATCAAAATGGCGAATTGTAATGTAAACAAAAAATGACGTGTCCATTAAAAACATCTCTATACTAAACATTTACTTTTACTTAAAGTATTTGCTGAGTACTTTTTACAACACTGTCCAAATCTCATATTTGAAAAAAATTGAGCTAATTGAACTGAGTTCTCTCTCGTGCCTCGTATTTAAAAATATTTTTTGACCGAGTGAGAGACGTCGATTATACTACCATTATACCAAAAAATACCAAAGGAAAAATATAACTTGATATAACAACAACAACAACAATTATTGTTGTTGCATCTTTGGTTGCATCTATTCTATTTCGGCTGCATCTGGCTGGAGCCAGTGGCGATGTCGGAAATAAATTCGACCTCGGATCTATCAACCCTGAGCTCGCCTGTTACTGACATCGCTTTCGAGTGATGAAACTGACGTTAAACTAGCTTTTTCATCTACCTAAAATCCATTATTGACCAATCAGAAGTAGTCCTAGTTAGATTACATCAACTTTTCGAGACTCTGATTGGCTGTTTGTGCTGCTACCCAACGACGCTCGAGATCACGTGATTCGTGACGGAATAGTTTCACTTTTGTTTTAAGTTGTGTTCAGCTATTGTTTTTGAGGTTGACTTACATCATATAAAATATAATTTTATTTAGCATGTCCGTAAAACATCTAGTTACCTATGTCACTATTTTCTAGACACTTATCTTACAGAAGCTTAGCATATCTAATAGCTATTTAGCTGCGCATAAAGCAATCTTTAAACTTTACTTCCTTATTTTGTAATATTAACTTAATTGTATAGTTTCAGCTATGCATTGTGTTGGGTTACTATTACCAGGTCATTTAATTTTACCTTGTTGTGTCCAGGACACTGAAGAATAGAGTCATTCATAAGCACAAGCATTCATAAGCACAAGCGTTCTGCCAAGTGGCAGGTCCAAGGTACATATTCATACTCACATGTAGCTTTCACGTTCCATAACGAGCACTCCATCGATAAACGACTAAATCTCTTAAAAATACAGCTTTATGTATCAACACATTAAACATTCACTTTTAGCTATGAAAGGAGTTAACTTGTTGATCCATGGAGTGCTCTTTCTGGAGCATAAAAGAAGACTCTTTTACCTGGGACCTGCCACTTGACACAATTCTAGAAGTATCAGAAAGAGATACATATTCAATACTAAATTATGTAAAAAAGGAGGATATTCAGAAGCTGGATAGAAAAAAATGTGGCCATGGTGAAGAGTGGAGAAGAGATCAGATTATGAACTTACAAAATTACAATCGAAGAAGTGCTTAACAGAGTTGTCCCTTGTATTCAAAGAATAAATATGGTATGGAGAGAAAGGAAACGAAAAAGGATTCATAGGTCATGTCCTGAGAGAGGATGGTTTGCTAAAGAGGAAGTAGAGAGAAGAATGAAGTGGACGAGGTTTTGGGAAGACCGAGATTTAGGATGATAGATGATTTGCTAATTTTGTATTCGTATATGTGGATAGGAAAAGAAAAGCAGAGGATAGAAATATGCTGAAAAGCTATTATGCATGGATCTGCCTATAGCACTGGTGGGCAGAAAAGTATTTTCAAAATAGAAAAGTATTTTCATTACATAATGTTACTTTAAAAAAATTAATTAGAATCTTAATTTAAATAAATTTAAATCAAACATCTCGAATCTATGTTAGCGTGATCTTAAGGTATAATCTGTTGGTCAAATTATTAATAACTGAATAATTAGTTCTTCTTTAGGTAAAAGCAATGACTTCAGAGTAAATAAATGAAATTTCTAAGTATTAATTATGAAAGAAGACCTTAAAATTTAATTATTTTTAAATTTTAACAATATTTTAACTTTTCGTAATATTTATTTTTTGAAATTGTAATATTTTAACCAACTATGTGTAATGTCATATGTGCACATCACTGCCTTGACAATCTCTCTAAAAAAGTATTTTAGAAAAGTATTTTCAAACATGCTAATATTTTATTTTCAATTATCAAAATACTTTTAAAAAGTATTTTATTTTAGTATTTTAAAAATACTTTTGAAAATTATTTTGCCCATCACTGACCTGTAAGCGTACACTGAGAGGCAGAGACTACATTGCGATGTTGTTACCAGGTACTCACATCGGCAACGCTGCTGATATTCTCATTGATAGCTGTCTAGCTAGAGTACATTGATACTATTAGTTAGAGAATGGCACAGTGGCAGCGTGTCTGTAGCCTGTGTCAGAGTAGTCCAGCCTTTCATCAGCGTCTAAGCACATTCTATGGAAGAGTCAACTTCCCCATCAAGATCAGAACAGCTCTCTCGTCCTGGCTAGAGAACCAGAATTGGTAAATAGTTGTGCGAGTGTGTTTGTTTATTAGTTAGTTAGTGTTTTGTGTGCTCTTATTGTAACCTTGGAATTGTTGTCTGGATATTTTGAAATAGATCTATCTCCTTCTGTATTGACTGGTGTAGCCCATTGACTGCTGTATTGACTGGTGTATTGACTGTTGTATTAACTGGTGTATTGACTGCTGTATTGACTGGTGTATTGACTGCTATATTGACTGCTGTATTGACTGCTGTATTGACTGGTGTATTGACTGGTGTATTGACTGCTTTATTGATTGCTGTATTGATTGCTGTATTGACTGGTGTCTTGACTGGTGTATTGACTGCCGTATTGACTGGTGTCTTGACTGCTGTATTGACTGCTGTATTGACTGCTGCATTGACTGCTGCATTGACTGCTATATTGATTAGGGAACTGCCTTCTCTGTTGAATCCACCAATGTATTGACTGGGGTATTGTGTAATTTGATAGGCGATGATGATAGTTTTTTTAAACAACTCTAATGAGGGTGAAGAGTCGTTGATGTTTTTATAATGTAGGCACAATGACTTTTAAGTTTATGTCATGTACATTGTATGCACAGTGACTCAAATGATGTTCATATAATGCAGGCAAAATGACTTTGATTTTCTTTTTTAATTTTTTTTCTTCTTTTTTGAAAATTTTCTTTTGGCTCGCCGGCTTGATTTTGTCTCAATAGTACTCGAAGTTGTCATTGATGACTGTAGCACTCTAATTGTTGTTATTATTATTGATGTAAATTTAATGTAAGCACAATGACTTTTGATGTATATATAATGTAGGCACAGTACTTTCATGTTCATGTAATGTGGGGCTTGAAGAAGAAGAAAACTATTGACTTTAACGTTTATTTAATGTCAGCATATATTGACTGTGATGTCTATTTCATGTAGGTGAGATGACATTAGTATTTATTTAATCTAAATGTATTGACTCTGACGTTAATTTATTGACTTATTGACTATGATGTTATTTATTGACTCTGACTGTATCTATTGACTTTGACGTTTATTTATTGGCTTTGATGTTTATTCAAATTGACTTATATGTTTATTTAAATTGACCTTTACGTTTATCTATTGACTTTATTTAATGTAGGAGTTTTGACTTTGGGAATGATGGAGGGAAGCTGGAGGCTGATAGATTGCTGGTTGAACTGTTTTCTCAACTACAGGCATTAATACAGTCATATAGATCTGGATCTGAACCCTATGAGACAATAATGGAGCTGGAGGTCTTCCTCTCAAACCTTCATGTTAGTATCTTTAAGTCTTTAATCTACGGAGAGTAGTAGCTAAAACTCTACAATTGCTGTAAGTCTAAAATTTAATTGACATTTAACTGACTCCAACAAATAATGAAATAATGTAATCGTCCATAATAATAATAATAATAATAATAATAATAATAATAAGCCGTTCTTTTAAGCCGATTGATGACCTCGAGTAGCCGGGCGGCGATTCAGCACGTATTGCTTGAATCGTTTTTATCAAACCCCAGGTTCTTTACACCGGGGTAAAAAAAAAAAAAAAAAAAAAAAAAAAAAAAAAAAAAAAAAAAAATAATAATAATAATAATAACCTCCGACAATTTCTGTAGCAATATCATGGCCGGTGTCTGGTCTTCAATACTGCTTTAATGATATAAATTAGAAATTAGTCCTCAAAATCTTAAATGAAACAATTTTCTCAGCCATTTCAAACATTTAAATATTGTATTAAGCTAAAAGCTTAAATGAAATGAAGTTAATTACCAATTCCTACTTGATGTAGTAGCTTTATCTTTTGATCTTTATTATGATTTAATCTTGGAACATTATTTTGGTATATTTGACTGTTTTACCACCTTTTCAGTACGTTTGAAAGATCTCGATATATATATTCTTAGTAAGCTTTACTTAACAGATACTATAGAACTAGAAAATTGTTTTGCTGAAAATGTTTTGATTTCCCTATTGTTCAGCTCTCCTGGAGATTTATTCTCATAATCTCGCACAGTTCTATTGCTCTTACATATTCAGGCTAAACGTTCTTGACTTTGTCATGAGGTTAAGCAACTGAAGTTAAATGAACTGAAATCTTTACTGTACATATTGTAATTTTTCAATACATCAATAAGAATTTATGGTTCAGTTCCTCGGTTTAAGGCAATGTCAGAGACGTCTCATTCTGAATCTGTACTAGCAGACGCCAAAGCACCGCACTATACATGACGATGAGTATACTAAGACTGAAGAGAAAGCGAGATCAAAACCATGCAAGTCCAAACTTTATCACTTAAACAGCAGTTGTACTATTCCACCAAATGGAGGGAGCCAGTAACGACTTAGGTAAGATATTCGACCACGGATCAGTATGTGCAGGGTTCTAATCCTGGGCATCACCGATATCACTTTTGTATGATGAAACTGACGTTAACATTAGCTTTTTAGCTTTGCCTAAATCGTTATTCTAGACAAAAGTGTAGGCCTAATTTATTCTGCTTTATATATTTTGTAAATTAATTGAATTACTCTTTTATTTTTATTGTACCTTATTTTATCATCATCTGGATTGTTGTAAATTCTTCAAAGAATTGTTAGTAAGTATATTCTATATGCGCCGTACAGTGTCATACTATGTGATACTAACTGTTGCAGAAAGATTTTGAAGGGAACTCGGGATTATTCGTCCAAGTTGTGCGTCAGTGTCTGAATGAAGAAAGGACATTGATTGATTCGTTTAGCAGCGAGGTTTGTGAAATATTTGTTTGCTTGTCATAGATCATATACTACATGATAGTGCCTACGACATTTTTAGATGTCAATGGTTTGTATGTAATTAAAATCACTTCAAACTTCTGAGGTAACTGTCAGAGTCTAGGCTCTTTCTGGTTGTTGCTTTCTTTTACTTATTTATTTGTAATTATTATTATGCTATTGAGTGTGCCATGGTGCAGAAATAATAAAGGTGTGGAAAGTGAAAGAGGAGAAAATCTTTATTTTTCTATGATGATCTACTGCCTGGTTCCATACCAGAAAGTGATGTCGGGGATGTAAAAAATCTGGCGAAAATGAAATATTCCACTTACCCTTGAAACAGCTGTGAATAAATTATCATTGAAATATTTACAAGGAACAAGCAACTCTGCTTAACAATAATTATATGTAGCAGATCATTATCTTTTCTTGTAGACCTTTTGCACTTCTGTCAACGATGAATTAAACGATTTCCAGTGTATTCCACAGTTCTTGCTTTGTCGTCTCGTAACATGGCTATGCAAAGGTGTTATTCTATTCTGTAGTGATCTTGACACAATTGGCAAATTGTGTTTAATCAATAATGCTATTGCTTCTACAACTTTTTAAAATGTTTACCCTCATGTGATTATGTTTTACTATGCTAACAAGAATGTGTCTCTAGTATGTGATTATATTGAACCATGAGATGCTAGCTAGCATATGTCACTCAATGTGTTGAACTAGAATAGGTCATTCTTATGTCTTTAAAGCCGACTATAGAGAAACCATGGTGTTCTCTATGTGATGGTAGCTAGAGTGTGTCACTGTTGTGTGCTTATAGCAGAGTATCGTAAATAACATGGTGTTCTCTATGTGATGGTAGCTAGAGTGTGTCACTGTTGTGTGTTTGTAGCAGAGTAGCATAGAGAACATGATGTTCTCTATGTGATGGTAGCTAGAATGTGTCACTGTTGTGTGTTTATAGCAGTATAGCGAAGAGAACATGAAGTTCTCTGAGATGGTAGCTAGAATGTGTCACTGTTATGTGTTTATAGCAGAGTAGCGTAGAGAACATGATGTGCAGTGCAGATGATGATGTGAAGCCGCGTCAGGCTGTTGAGAATCTTGAACTGATTAGAAGTCTCGAGGCTGCCGCGAGAAAAATGGACGTTAGTGCTGTTCTATTTGTATTTAGTGGGTTTAACGTCAAGGTCAGAAGCCCAAAGAGTTCTATTGAAGTCGTCGGACCATCGCCGTGACTGACTAACCAAAGCAGCAGTGAGACTAGACTGAGTGATGACCCAGTTCTCAACACACGCTCAACGTATTCAAATATCTCAGAGGCAATAGATATACAGCCTGTGTCGTTCTATCACTCGAGTTTTGAGTGAGCAGTGGTGTTAGTAGTGCCCCCGCAGTTAAGTGTTATATGAAAATCATGAAATGTTTCTATTAGTTACTTTGTGTGGAGAGAGAAAAAACTGGTGTCTATTATTGCAAAGTTACTACAGAAGTGTTTATGATTATGAATATGTAATTTTGTATTGTTGAATGTTGTTTGAATTTAGTATTGTTGAATATATTATTATGATATAATAATAATAATAATAATAATATTATTATTATTATTATTAATATTACCAGCAGATCAATAAATAAAACCAAATTAAATAAATAATAATCAGTTATTTCTAATTGTTCTTATGAAATATTAAAACATTATTATTATTATTTGTATTATTTTTGTTGTTATGACTAGTATTTTCATTATTACTGTTATTACAGATCTTTTTAGTATTAAAACGTACTTGGCTGTAGGAGACCTTGACCTAAATAGAAAAAGGATTTGTTAGATTAAAATTATCAGACTGGTTAAAACAGATGCATTTAAAATATATCATCTGCGCTCTGAGTCACCGTGTCAACGAATGAGCCTCTGAAGAAAATTGCAGTTTTGCTTTGAAGTGCAATGTGCAGCCAATGTCGCAAAAGATTTTTTTGTCGGAATATCAGTGACTGCGATAAAATAGATAAAATAAAATAATTGTGACTGTGATAAAATAACTTTTTTTAAAAATGCCCTGCTCTGTTAAGCGCCCTGGGATAAAAATGAGATAAAAATAAAGACTTTATTTAATTAAATGAAAGATTATAAGGAAATGTTTAAAATAATTCCTCTAAGTCAGGTATAATAGTCTATTCTTCCCCGTATTGACCTAATCAGGCTCTGACCTAGATAATCCAGGCTAATCCGCTCACATGTGTACATAGTTACCCGTACTAATTAGTTCGAATTATCTGTAGAACACTCACCTCACTCAGTACGTCACGTGTGCACTTAAGTGGATGTTACTAGTTAGCCCAAGGAATCAGTGGAGCAATTGTCCCCGTTATGTACGTCATGTGACCACTTAAGTAAACACCAGATGTTACTAATTAGCCCTAAAAAGAAATGTTTAAAATAATTCCTCTACACTCAGGGAAGCCGCATCCGCCATTATGCCATGTATTATCACTATTAATATTATTATTATTATTTAAAATTTTTTACCCAGTTGCAAAAAACCTGAGGTTTGATAAAAACGATTCAAGCAATAGGTGCTGATCGCTGCCCGGCATATCATGGTCATCTATCGGCTTATTATTATTATTTTTATTATCTAATTAATTGATTCCTATTAACTAGATTTTTGTAAGACAATGCCGAAGTAAAATGAATTCAAAAGTGTTTCTTAAATTTAGACAGGAAATGAAGAACAAACGAGCTATACAAAAAGGTCTTGAATAGCTTTTTGCTATACAAGAGCAGCTGTGAACTATATGTCATTCATCATTGTCTTCAATATCATCTTTCCTTGATCAGCCAATCCCAATTTAACTAGGGTCGACATTAGAACATTTTTGATCAACCGAATACCCTTTCTGACGTTGTTATATATAAACAGTGGAAACATATAAACTATATATAAACTATAGCTAAACTTTATATAAACTATGTATCGCTCTCTCTCTTAGTGCTCTTCCTACCGGCAGGTCCATTCTATATAACGCCTCCACCCTTCTCTGTCTTCCTCTTTCTTCTTCATCCACATATGAGTGCATCTTAACTTCATCTAATATTCCTAATCTCGACCAGCCTCTACCTTTATTTCCTTTCAATCTGCCTTCTATGGCCTCTTTTAGTAGGCTTTCCCCCTTAGAATGTGTCCTATCCTACTTTTCTTTCTATTTCTTAGTACATTTATCAACAGTCTATCTGTACCAACTGTATACAGAACTTCCTCATTTGTAACCTTTTGAGTCTAGCTAATCCATTCCATTCTTTTCCATATCCACATTTCCAAAGCCTCTAGTTTCCTGATGTCATCCTTCCTTAAGTTCCATGTTTCACATCCATATAATAGTATGGTCCATACCAAGGTTTTCACCATGTCTATCTAAACTATGAATCTAATTATTATCTAATTAATATATAGAAAAATATTAATTTACAATATTAATTTTTAATAATTTATAAAAAGTAATTATGAATCTAATTATCTAAACTAGAAACTGTGTACAAACTATACATAATGTATAAACATATAGACTATATAAACTGTGTCATTGAATAATCAATCAATCAATAAGAATTTAACGTCCGGTTCCTCGCCTGCAAGGCGATATCAGGGACGTCAGATAATATTACTATATGCACTATTATATAGGTGTATAATAAAATCATTACTTAATATAAATTTTCAATTAAGAGTCCATGAAAAATGTACTATAATTAGAAAAATAATTTGTGCCCTCTTTTTATTTTGTAAAATTTTTCTTTGATACAGGAAGCTGCGGGTTTGATAAATGACGTAGACAGGCACCAGGATAGCTTTCTGGCTGTAGTCAAGGATAAAGCTGGTATTAACTACTGCTTTTAATTTTATATGAATTACAAACTGCACGTGTCGAAAGAGGTGACCGATCAAGATTTGAGAAAAGAAACAGAAAACCGTCTCAGAAGCCATATTATTCCAAAACTATAGGCTGCTTGAGATATGGATATATGGATAAAGCATAGCCTTTTGTGAAGGGATTATCTTGTTGACCTCTGTAGTGTTCATAATGAATCAGTAAAGTAGACTGTGAATGATTAAATACCTTGAACCTTCTACTTTACAGAACACTTCACTGAGAGATTGGAGAAGAGAGAGAAAGAAAGAGAGAGATTTTCAATACAGTCGGGACATTCTGCACTGTTCCATTTAACGTCAGTTTCATATTATGACTGATATAACGAGCTGTCTTGAACCCTGCACTAACTGACTCTCATTTCTGCACCTAACTGCTTATACTTCATGCTCATTCCAAAATATAAATTAACATTGCCATAAGATTAATACTACATATAAATATATAATATGCATATATATCATTTTATTATGTATATACACTATTTTTGGATGTATATATGATTATAATGCCTATTATTTTAATATATTATTTATTAATATAGAAAATAGTTTAACTTTATAACGTATAATATATAAATATATTCAATAATATTTGAAAATATAATATGTAGTGTATAGATAAGTTTTTGTACCACAAGCATACTGACAAAGATTGTTCTGTGGAGCTTTGAACCTGTGACATCTTGTTTATTAGCGAGCTTGCTATCAATTGGTCCACTTACTAGTATTCTGATATGCGTTATCCCCGTGTTGTGTCTGGGTTGTTTGAAGAATTGACCAACCGGTGACTGCACGTGTAGTAGAAGGCGATTAAGTCACTAAGATCCATACCAACGTCAGAAAGGGCATTCGTTTGGTTAGCGCCCAGGCTCCCGAAATTGCTACAAAAATTTAAACGAATGGAAAAGTCTCAAATAGGGGATTGACTGATGATATGATGTAGGAAAGAGAGGATTTGAGACAGTTTATTCGTGTCCTGACAATAGTTAAACTGAGTTTATAGGGAAGATGATGATGATGACTAGTATACTGATAAATATTGACGCTGGTTGATTGGTGTTTAGCTGCTATAAACCTTTTAACGGCTCAGCCAGAGTTTGGAGGTATGACTAAGAAGAACTCTGATGAGAAGTGTCAGAGTCTACGAGATGAGATAACTCGGCTCTCACAGATTAATCTTACACACAGAAATGTAAGCGCTTCTTCCGGTGGTTAGGTGGGGGGGGGGAGAACGCAGAGGAACTAAGTTCCACCAGATTTCGTTATTTCTGACGTGCATTCCCCTGCTAGGGGCCATATTTGATATTAGGAAATCTGTAAATACATTACAGAGGAGCTCGAAAAAAATTCTAACCGTTCCATGAACTCTCAGTTCCCACTTCAACCACTGTCCTTCTTTTATCCAAATGTTCTGAGATTTGTAGATATCAGGCATTATTTTCTATGAGTCTATTTGTTCCACTGTCGATCAGTACATCTGGACAGTCGTGCCTTTTGCTGCGATCTTTTAGGGTGAGATATCCGAGTCAGAAATTGATTTCCCGGAGTTAGTCTACCATTATCTTTGTGACTTGTATTAGTTGTCTTTTATAATGTGCGATACAACACAAAACAATGCAATGAACATATAATAGAGTGATTTAGTTGAACTGAATTAAAATTGGCATAACAATACTTAGAAATGGACGCGGTAGACTTTCTTAACTTTGACATTAGAATTTGTCAACTTTTATTTTCTGTTTCTCCTTGATGAAATCATTATTGGTTGTCTATGCATTGAACTTTGAGTGTAAGAATAGTCTTTGCGTAGAAATGCAGGTTACGTCCTATAATGTTAAACGACCAATGCTAAGATGTAGGGAACTCTTTTGGGTTCGATTCCTTGTCGAGCTGAGCCGATAGCAAATATCGAACGTTCGGAGGACCAGCTATTGGACTAGTGACTAAACCGTCTAACAATTAAATACCTGATCATTATACTTCTAATTATAGTATAGCATAAAGTAAATCATATCACTCTAGATATAGCTAATCATTTCATTGTAATATGTATTTAGCCATTGTTTTGTTCGTTGTTTAGAATATGGGTAAGGTTCAGGTCGCGGTTGCTATAGAGGTCGCTCGACTGATCAAGTTGATATGGAGTGAGATCAATCAGTGGGTAAAGAATGAGAAGAAACTGATCACTGGGTTGACCAAGTCGTTAGAGGGAGCTTTGGATAATCTCGATAAACTGTACGTTTGATTGTCTTGTCCATCAATCAGTTAATCAATCAATCATTCACTGATTCAATAAGTCTATTAGTCGATCAATCTTTTACTCAATCAGTCTATTATCAGCGAAGCCACTCAACAATACTTTAAGAAATTTATCTATCGATTGTTCCCGCAAGCAGTTAATCAGTCAACAAATCAATAATTCTCTATATTATAGTGCGCTCATCTGTGTTGGGTATTTGATCCGGTATCATAACCCAATCGTTTAGTTATCATAGCCCAGTAGCTAGGTATCATAGCCCAACAGCTAGGTATTTTAGCCCAACAGCTAGGTATCATAACTTAGTAGCTAGGTATCATAACCCAGCAGCTAGGTATCATATCCTAGCTGCTAGGTATCATAGCCCAACAGCTAGGTATCACACGGCCTAAGCGTTCACGCCCCTTTTCTGCTACGAGATTTAGAGACTTTGTTTATGTTTCAGATGTACCATGGGGGGAGAGCTGCTGTATAGAATGGTGCAGCAGATAGAGACAGCTTTGGCTCTTTGTGAGAAGTTGAGCTATCAGGAGGATGTGATCAAACACACTCTGGAAAGAGTTCTGCAAGAACTGAAGAGAGATTATCTGCCGAAATTCCTGAGAATGTTTGTTCAGAAATACTGCTTATAAATAGTTTTTATAAATATTGTTTATATGTATATTAGTTATATATATAGACAAGGGTGACAATAAAAGCTCTAGATTATAGAATAACAAATAATAAAATGAAACTAGGTATGGGAAATAAATATACTTTAATTAAACAATATAATAAAGATATAAAACAAATAGACTCTAAATCATAGTTTAGTGTCAAAACATCACTTTCACAGAGTGATGTTTTTGCTCATGCCCAGGACCGGTATCGGTGGAGACAGCCAGGACCTGTATCGGTGGAGACAGAAGGTAAAAGAGGCTGCTCTGGTGTTCACAGTGGCGTTACACAGAGAAAAGATGAAGACTATATATATATATATATATATATATATATATATATATATATATATATATATATATATATATATATATATATATAAACATACATGTATATACATATAATATATATATATATATATATATATATATATAATTATTTCAATGATATCTGACACAACGCAGAAATCTTATTCAGTTAGAAGAGCTCACACAGGTACATATATCGTAGATCTATTCTGGTAAATTTACAGGTACATAATATCAATCATAAACTTTTCTAAAGTAAAAAAATCTTTTATAATATATTGCATATAAATATATATGTTTAATGTGTTGATACATAAAGCTGTATTTTTAAGAGATTTAGTCGTTTATCGATGGAGTGCTCGCTATGGAACGTGAAAGCTACATGTGAGTATGAATATGTACCTTGGACCTGCCACATGGCAGAACGCTAGAGAGAGATACTTTTAAAATGAGCTATTCCGTTGTGCATATCCAGATGCATATGATTGTAACTTGCTTGGATTGTCGTTGTGTGCTGTACATGTAGATGCGGTTGCTTTATATTTGCAGGGCATTCGTAGTGGAGCAAAGCATCCCCGATCAAATGCTCAAAATAGCTGGGACTAAAAGCGCCAACTTCTCTGTGGCTGTCAGGTATCATCCTATTTACTGCTCAATTAGATAACAGATTCAAGGCATGATTTCAAACCTGTAATCTCGACTTTTAATGAGCTTGCTTTAATAAACGTTATTGCAGGTAGCCGGTATAATAATGCTGTCAGTCGCGGATTGATATTCCTGTTATATGCTTGATATCGTCCTGGATGTCTTGTTTATGTTCTAAACTGGATGTCATTTGTTTTGATAATCTTTGACAGCTGTAGGCCTTTTCACTAGGTGGCCGTGTGTGGCAGCTGTGTATTCGTAAACCTGTGTCCGATTATCTGTATTATTAGATATCTCTAGTGGAATCTCTCTGTATCGCTAATTGTATCTTGCTGCCTGTCTAATTGTAATTTGTAAAATAAATTCATGAAATAAGTTCATAGGTTGAAGGATAAATGCATTGTTGGACCTGATGCTTACTGTAAGGAAATCTTTGGCTTCTTTCTTCCTCTAATCTTTGGCCAAAGCCTTGCTACTGAAGCAGATTAAATGTGCGCATCTTTAGTCTAATGACGAATTTTATGTAACAAATTGCACACCTATTAGATTATTGAGCTGTGCCGGTGGCTTGTTGGCAGATCGATCCACAGCGGATCTGTTGGTGCAGGGTTCAAATCCAGTGTTCTCTCTGTCACTGACATGCTATTCGAGCTGCAAACTCACGTAAACTCGGTTTTAGCTTTTTTTCAATTGAGAAGTTTATTGTGTCGCTAGCTCGACACAATATTTGTTACATTTTTTGAAGCCTTATAGATCCTGTAAAGCAGCGTATTAACGAGCTGACCTCTTTCCGTTTACGCTCTAAAATATAACAGCTCAGGGAAAGTTTCTCAGGGAAATTTTACGCTTGCCGATAGCGCTATCCAATAGCAGAGCGCTACGCTCGGACCACAACTGAAACAAGTAGCGCTCTAGCTTTACCGAGTCAACTTGAAGTTGCTGATCGAAATGGTTAATGAAACGGAAAATACGACGTTCGAGTTATCAGGCCTACAGAGACTCTCTCTCTCTTAGTGCACTGTCTACTGGCAGGTCCATGGTATATAAAGCCTCCACTCTTCTCTGTCTTCCGCCTTCCTCTTCATTGCCACTTATGAGTGGGTCTTTAAATCATCTAACATACCTAATCTCGGCCTGCCCCTGCCTCATTTTCCTTCCAGGGGCAGGCCGAGATTATATATTTTACAGAGATCAACCCTGTACAATCGACCGCTTTTATTGGCATCTCATAACATTTGCCATATGTTAACTTTCACGCTCTAACGGCGTTGACTGACCCTAATCTCTGCAACAAGTTGATCCTATCTCAAACTCTAAACCTCTTGTAAATCTTTTAAAATACAACCTTTAGCTTAAGTAAATATGGATTCTGAGATGCTGTTGCATTGCCTACCTCATTTTGGGCGTTTTTGGTGGTGTTTACGAAACATCCAGCTTTTAGTGGATCTAATATGAACAGTTTTAATAAGAAATAGGAGCCTTTATTGCACCATACAATAGGCCTACAGCTAAGTATTGAATTACTCTATATTTCAAACAATCAAGATGATTTAGTGTTATTTGCACTGTCAGTCGATGTAAAGGTTTTTATCCTGTAGCGTTAGAACTACGATTATAGAATTCTTGTGTGTCTGTTGTCTTTTTACTACTCCTTCGATCCTCGTTTTCTGGTTGTCTTGTTTTTGTTAAAAAATATTTTAAGAGGCTATGAGGGCCGCTTCGTTGATTTGCTTTGTTATATGGATCTAATGAATGGGAGAGCTAACACACAGTATAATTAAAACTCGCGTCATCCTAGGCATGTATGCAGAAGCTCAGGATTTAAATCATATCTGCATGTACATGTGAGCCATACTTTTCTCAAGACTACTTGGAGGAATGTTGCAGCCCTATGTTCTCTTCAGAACTCAAGGAACTGATGAAAGATTTCATTAAAAATTGATTAGGGTATAACGTTTCTGATTGAGTGAGCTTGTGGGCTTCGAATTAGTCTTTTGAGAGCGTAAAGATAGACTGAGTATAAATTTATCTTGGGCCAGTCATGTGGCAGAACTTTGTGGAGAAAGAAGTGACAACTATCTAGATGAGATTGCCTAATGTGAAAATCATTAAATGTTTTAGAAAAAATATAAACTTAGCATCCATATAGTCAATATGTATGCTATGTTTCTATTTTTTCTAAAACATTTAATGATTTTACAAATCATAATATAATGATTTTTATTGGTCGGATATTACAAAAATTTCTAAAAAGTCTGGTTATAGGGATTGGGGAGAA
The DNA here is from genome assembly GCA_905160935.1 of Enchytraeus crypticus. Taxonomy (NCBI): domain Eukaryota; kingdom Metazoa; phylum Annelida; class Clitellata; order Enchytraeida; family Enchytraeidae; genus Enchytraeus; species Enchytraeus crypticus. Next base: position 216,120 of record CAJHZI010000667.1, on the reverse strand, counting down.
ATGAATTTAACTGATCTGGTAAAATTAACTAATGATGATAAGGATCATAATGAACATAACATATATGATTCAGGGGAAGAAAATCTGGAGAATATTGTCGGCTGAAGCCAGTGGCGAAGTCGGTAAGATACTTGACCGCGGAGCAAGCAGTAGGTGCGGGTTCAAATCCTGGGCTCGCCCGTCACTGATATCGCTTTCGAGTGAGGAAACTGACGTTAACCTTAGCTTTACCAGCTTTGTTGGGAAACAGTGGAATTTTTAATATGTGATATGCTCTTGGGAGCCTATTGTACCTATTATCTTTATATATGTGATAATAATACAATTTCCTGTGGGCCCCTGATGAACTTGTGTCCCTTGGATTCCACTTGGAATCTTTTCCTTTTTAAATGCATAGATTACTGGGGGGCAAGTATCTGGGTGTGACTTTACTATGCTTTACTATGCTTAGATTACTGGGGGGCAAGTCTATGGGCGTGGCTTTACTATGCTTTCGTATGCTTAGATTACTGGGAGGTAAGTCTCTGGGTATGGCTTTACTATGCTTTCCTATGCTTAGATTACTGGGAGGTAAGTCTCTGGGTATGGCTTTACTATGCTTTCGTATTCTTACATTACTGGGGGGCAAGTCTCTGGGCGTGGCTTTACTATGCTTTCTTATGCTTAGATTACTAGGAGGCAAATCTCTGGGTTTGGCTTTCACCAAACCCAAGGTGAGAATGGGTGTGTACTACGAAACCGAAGTGCCTAAGAGCGACGAGTACGCCCTGAGTCAGTACGAGTTGGAGAACGGTGGAGAGAGGCCGTTCTCCATCAACAGCTCATGCGTGGCGCACTTCAACACTGTGCGCCTGAGGAACATCAAGAAGCCGGCCACCTCTAAGAACCAGGGGGCGGGGGTCAACGAGAAGCTCGTCACTGATCAGAAGTACGCTCTCGTCTTCTACACAACTGTGGACATCTGTGGCGAAAAGTTTAACATCAAGGTCTGAATCATTGAGCTGTGTAGTTATCTGTCACCTCTCTCTCTCTATCTCTCTCTCTCTTTCTCTCACTCTCTCTCTCTAGGAGTATATTTCTTTTTTAGATTAAAAACAGTTTGTATCCGTATGTCTGATTGTGTTTGTGTTTTGTGTTCGTTGTTTCATTTAAGATATTTCACTTCTGATTACATCCCGCAATCCATTCCTCTGCGTAGATGATTGACCCAATATATAAATTTATGCGCATGTACTTATCAACTGTCTCATGTATATGTGTTTGCAGGTTGTATCAGAGCCGGTGATATTCATCAGTCAGACCTCTCAGGAGATAATGGCCAAGGGAACTCTTATCTGGGACGCCGCTTTCTCTGAAGAGGTTTCCTTTCAGACTCTTTAATATCTACGCCGTAGTCCGTACAAGGAAGCATCAAGTGACAGTAAAAAGCTAATTCTAACGTCAGTTTCCTCACTCGAAAGCGATGCCAGTGACGGGTGAGCCTAGGCTTTGAACCGGCACATATTGATCCGCGGTCGATTTATTTTGGATGAGTTAGAAACTCATCCAATGAAGAACAAAAGCTCTAATGCTAAAAACTAATTTAACGTTGTTTTCCTGTATCGAAAGCTTGTCAGTGACAAGGAGAGCATAGGATTTGAACCCCGTACCTACCGATCTGTTGTCAGACAACTTATTAAGTGATCTTCCAATGGGTTGGTCCAGTTGCCTATGGGTAGAAAATTTCAAACATCATCATCATTTTCCCTTGAATCTATGTTTAGCTAGGGCCGGGAAGGGTGGAAATATTCAATGCCGTATATATGAGCATAAGTTATCAACATTACAATCTAAATGATCATATTTTGTAGTTGTAAAGTGCTGGTAAAGCTCATGTTAACGTCAGTTTCCTCACTCGAAAGCGATGCCAGTGACGGGCGAGCCCAGGATTTTAACCCGCACATAACGCTGATAAAGCTAATTTTAACGTCACACACTGATCCGCGGTCGAATATCTTACCGACAGCGCCACCGGCTGGAGCTAGAGGCGATTCAGTTGCATGTCATATAGTCATGCAGAGAATTACACCGCTAGATGAGGTGGTTCTCCATTGTCTTCTGGCTCCTGCTTAGTCTCCTTCTTAAACACGTGGAGTTTGTCTTCGATCGGTCTATACTACAGTACGCTGGACACAACACGGCAAATTTCATGGACCTGCCAATAGGCAGTGCACTAAAAGAGAGAGAGAAATGCTCATTAATTGTATGAATCTTGATTTTTTTAGGCAGAGCCTATTATTCACTTTTGCAAAAAATATCGCTGAGTGTTTTTAGGCAGATTGCTGGAGTTAGTGTGTGATGACAGATTGATTAATTGATTGATTGATTGATAATATGAGTATAGAATCGTGAACCGTTCAAGTACAAAGAGAAGGTCATGTGGTTGGAGGTGGCCTCAGTGCTCAATGCTTTGTTTGCTACACACACGGGGCGTGGCCTACACCCAGATCAACTCAGATATCTCGCTAGGATGGCGTTCAGTACGGCTTCTTCTTTCTTCGTCTTTCATTTCTGTTTCGATGATTGTGTATCGTGTAGACGGTTAAGTTGTTAGCTAGCTTGCCTGGCAACAAGGAGGTCATATGTCCTAGTTACTCTCAGTAACGCTTGTCTTAGAAATCAGACGCTGAACGTAGCTACTACTAGATGTAATTTATGTCGCTGTTGATCCGCTAATATCTGTATCAAGAGAGTAACGTTATTGTGATAATTCTGTGCTTATAGAAACAGGCTTGTAGAATTGTCGCTAACGTTAGAGTGATAATTCTGTGTGTAGAGACAGTCATGTGCTGGGATACAGGGTGGCTCATGGTGGATTTGGGTTTGATGAGAGTAACAAGGAGGGTATGGCAATATCGGAAGCTGCTGTAGTCCATGATCTAGTTATATGCAATACTCTGTCTGAGAAGAAAGAGCCGCATTTTCAGCCTCCAACTTCCTATTTAACTTCTTCAAAGAAGAAGATGAAGTTGGAGGCTGAAGTTGAATGGACTTTAGAGGGATCAGATAATGACATGTGGGCTAAAAAATCTAACAAAGTTAGAGAATGCTGTAGGATAGTGTTTGGTGGTAGGAAAATGAAGGATAAAGAAGTTTGGTGGTGGAATGAGGAGGCCCAGGAGGTATTGCGGGAGAAGAAAGCATTTAAGGAGTCGGTAGGAGTAGGTAGGAGGGGCGGTAGGACAGAAGAATTAAGGGAGAACTATAAGGAGTTGAAGAAGAAGGTAGAGAGTGGCGGCAGTGGCAAGGGCCAGAAAATATGATGACTTTTATCAGAGATTAGATAGCAAAGATGGCGAAAAGGAGACCTATCAAGTAGCTAGGCAAAGGGAGAAGCAAAGACGGGATGTGGGCATTGTGAAATGTATAATGGGAAATAATGGGAAAGTAATAACAGAAGATGGAGAGATTATTGAACGTTGGTGAGAGTATTTTTGTAATTTGTTGAATGAGGGGGTTAATGAAGGCCTTGAAGATGATGTAGGTAGCGAAGGATTCGAGGATTTGGAAGTACAGAATGTTACAGTTGAAGAGGTTGAGAGGGCATTAAAGAAAATGCATAAGGGTAGAGTGGTGGGGTTGAATACTTCCCGGTTGGTTGGGGTTGAATACTTCCCGGGGTTTCACACTTCCCGGTGGAAGTGTGGAAGATAGTAGGTTTGGGAGCAGTGGAGTGGTTAAGGTGCTTGTTTGACAACATGTTAAAGATGTTATGAGGGAACAGGATGCCAGAAGAGTGGAGGTTGAGTTGTTTAGTGCCGGTATTTAAGGGAAAAGGGGACATCCAAGTTTGTAAGAATTATGGAGGTATTAAGCTGTTGAGCCATACAATGAAGGTATGAGAGAGAGTAGTGGAGAGTAGGTTGAGAAGCTCAACAAGCGGTAAGGGCAACCCTTTTGGGTTTATACCAGGTCGACAACAGAGCCGATCTTTATGTTGAGGCAATTGATGGAGAAGAAAAGGAGAAATATTAAGTAGATACTGATGGTATTTGTGGATCTAGGAAAGGCCTACGATAGGGTTCCGAGAGAACTGGTTTGGGAAGTTCAGAAGAAGAGGAAAGTGAAAAGGAGGTATGTTGAGTTAATCAGAGATATGTAAAGCAGGGTAAAGACTAATGTGAGAGAGGAGAGTGGACAATCTGAGAGTTTTTAGGTGAAGATCGGGGTACCTCAAGCATCAGCCCTAAGTCCAAATTTATTTATTTTGATTATGGATGAGTTGTTAAGGGAGTTATTAAGGAGGCCCAATGGTGCATGCTATTTACAGATGATCTGGTGATAGTAGGAGATACTGTGGAGAAAGTAAGCGAGATGTTGGAAAACGTGAGAGAGGCATTGGAAAGTAAAGGACTGAAGGTGAATAAGGAAACAACGGAGCATTTAGAGAGTAGATGGAAGGGTGAGATGATAAATGGAGGTAGAGTAATAAGTCAGGGTGTGGAGCTAAGGATGGTAACAGATTTTTAACTATTTGGGGTCTGTAATAGAGGATAATGGGGAGTTGGAAAAGGAGGTTACTAGTAGTATTCAGGCTGAATGGGCAAAGTGGAGGGCAGCTAGTGGAGTGTTGTGTGATAGGAGAATCCCACTAAGACTGAAAGGCAAATTTTATTGTTCTGTGGTAAGGCCAGTAATGATGTATGGTTCGGAATGTTGGGCACTAAAAGGGGAACAGTTCAGAGTTTGCATGTGGCAGAAATGAGAATGTTGCATCTAATGTGTGGAAAAACTAGGAAGGACAGAATGAAAATTGAATATGTGCGGATGAATTTGAATGTTGAGGGGATCGGGGATAGGTTGGCTCAGTCGAGATTGAGATGGTATGGGCATATTGTGAGAAAGGCAGATGAGGATGTAGTAAAGAGAGTTTGGAGGGAAGAGCTGGATGTTAAGCTAGAGAGGTAGACCACAGTTGACGTGGGATGCGGTAATTAAGAATGACATGAAAAATAGGGGATTGACTTGTGATATGGTGTAGGACAGGGAGGACTGGAGAAAGCCTATTATTATCCCGACCCTGGTTAAACAGGGATTTAAGGGAAGATGATGATGATGATGATGATGATGTAGAGACATTCATGTAGAATTGTCGCTTGTGTATGTAGATTGTATATAAATTGATGGTGTATATAAATTGTGAATGTAGAGGCTGCAGGTGAGGACGTGAGTGACTTTGGAGCCTATTTAATCAGTGAGAAGCAAGTTATAAAGGTGTGTGTTGTATATGTTAACAGTTGAACTCTGACGTCACTTATTATTAGCGTCATGAAGTTTTAAGTGACAGATCCTGAGGTGAATTGAACCCTCGTGGGTTCTGTTCCTGGCCGCGCTGATCTGAGAGTAAGATCTCGGACAACACAAGTCACAATCGGAAATCTCAGGACTGAAAACACGGAAAATGGAATAAATTACCTAACAATTTAAGCGTGCGATATTATAAGTGATAGATATCAACATGGTTGATCATATCAGTATAATACGTCTCATTATATTTATTATGCAGTAGTCTAGATGTTATATTATTTCTTAGAGAAGGCAATTTAACATATTAATCTTCCGATTGGTTCAAAACTATTTAGTTTTACTAAAGTTACGTCATTTCTAAAAATATATCCAAAATAGTTTTACCAATGGGGTAGGTCACGTATTTTCCAGAAACTCTTTAGTTTAGATTTCTAAATTCATTGAGACGAAGATCTCTGATACATTTCTGTAAGTTGTTTTATTAATATAAATATATATTTTTAAAGATGTAGGTTTTTAAATCTGGAACATTTTATTCGGGGTATTGTTCAATGACTGTCATTAATTTCATATTGTGTTCTTGTAATGATCACAGAACTACATTTCTGGCCTAAAATTTAATTTAATTAGTTTAATTTAAAAAATAATAAGAATCTAAATTAATTTAAACCACATGCGTTACATGGACCTGTCATCGTCCTCTTAAGGCTTTGATGATTTAAATCGATCATTTTCTTTTAATTAGGGCATTTACTATTTAAAAGTAATTTTAATTAATTAAATTTATTTTAATTAGATCATTTCTTTTAATTAGAGCGTTTTTTATTTAGATCATTGTCTTTTAATTAGGGCATTTAATTTTAATTAGATCATTTCTTTTAATTAGAGCATTTAATTTAATTTAGATTGTTTTCTTTTAATTAGGGCATTTAATTTTAATTAGATCATTTCTTTTAATTAGGGCATTTACTTTTGAATTAAATATTGCATATGATTTTGAAGCTCAATGTTGTGCTCACTATTTGTGTACATTGCTGTCATGGACTCTATTTCTATTGTATTGAATTATTGTTTGAAGGATAAATTTGATGGAAAAGATTTCAGTTTCTGGAAATGGTTTCTATGTTGTATGCATCTCGTCAAAGACTATGTACGACAAGAGTGGAATAAAGGGTAGGCTCTGATTGATCTAACTACCTCTCTCTCTCTCGATCTCTCTTTCTCTCTCTCTCTCTCTTTTTCTTTAACTCTGCATTCTGTCTGTCAAATCTGTCTGTCTGTCTCTCTTTCTCTCTCTATATTTCTTTTTAAATATATATATATCTCTCTCTCTCACTTTCGCTCTATCTATATATCTATCTATATATCTATCTATCTATCTATCTATCTATCTATCTATCTATCTATCTATCTATCTATCTGTCTGTCTGTCTGTCTCTCTGTCTCTCTGTCTGTCTATCTATCTATCTATCTATCTATCTATCTATCTATCTTATCTATCTTATCTGTCTATCTAATCTATCCGATCTCTCTTTTTTCTTTAGAACCCAGGCCAATGATTGTATTATTCTTCATTTATTTATATTGCCCGAAAATATATATCACCTTATTGTTTTTTGTTGTTTGTCTATGACTCTTTTTATTTGTGTATTTAGTGGTGAAATAAAGATTGTTTATAGAGAGGTATATTATTTATAGAGGACATTATATATACTATGCATTTATATATCTAAATGGATATTTATATTATATTTATATAGATAAACTTGAGTGATGTTCAATTGTAGATATATAGGTTCGACTGAACTTAACTGAACTTTTGTTTGACTCCATTGCTAAACATTGGAGTCAAATGCTTTGAGTTACTAGGACGATTGGTTAGGTATCAGACTGCGAAACACGGGGTGCAGTGTTCAAATCCACTGTTCACCCGTCACTGACTTGCGTTCGAGAAAGGAATCTCACGTTTAATTCTACTTTTGTCTTTTCCCTCAGCCTGATCTACGGATTCATATCGAAGGAAGACGCTAAGGAGAAGTTGATGGATAAGGAGTGTGGAACATTTCTGCTGAGGTTCAGTGAGAACAGCATCGAGTCCTGCAAGAAAGCTAACGGGTGTGGCTACCTAACATTGGCTGTTGTAGAGAAAGATCCGACTACTGGTACATTTTACATTTTCTCTATTAGTTTAACTAGTTCTAATTGTTAAAAAACTGGTATTGATTGTCTTAATAGCGTAGGGGTAACGCCATGAAGTTTGAAATGAAAGATTCTGGGGTGCATTGAACCCTCGTGGGTTCGAATCCCAGTCGCGCTGATCTGAGAGTAAAATCTTGGACATTCACATTCACTGGTTTTACGGAAAATGGACTAAATTGCCTAACGGTTTAAACATGTGGTATTAAAAGTGATGGATATCGACATAGTTGATCATTTCACTGTAATGCGTAGGTACTTTACTTTGTTTTAAAACTAATTATACAAATTATTAGTTGCTAATGCTAGTACTAATTATTAGTTGCTAGTTCTAACTAATTATTAAAATTAGCTTAACTAATTTTAATTAGTTTTAAATTAGTTTATTTAACTTACTTATGCTTGTTCAGGAAGTCTAGTGACTTGTAGCTCCAGTCTAGTTTCATGCCTCATTAATTCAGGCTAAACCGATACCATACCATACCATATGTGCGTGTGCATCAACACACGCGCACTATAAACAGCGCAGCAGCAAAAAAACCATTAAAGAAAAGACGTCGATTTGTGACATATTTATCTTGGTTATATACCATATCGTTTAACAACGTAGAAAATTGGCCGAGAGTATTAGAGAAAATTATAATAATAATAATAATAATAATAATAATAATAATTATAATTATTATTATTATTATTATTGGAGAGAATTAGAGAGGAAAATCTCAGTCTTAAACCTGATCGGTATGTGGATAATAACATAAACTCAGAGTCACTGTAAACACGTGATATTGAAATTGATGGATATCATAATGCAATATCATTTCAATGCAATATGTTATATATATGCTTGATTCGTAAAGTTGTCTTGTGATATTTGGCATTGGTATATTGAATATAATATAAACTGTTTGTCATTTATTCATATCATATGTAGTCTAAATAGTTGTAATGAATTACTCGAGATTTGATTAGGTTTACTGCTTAACTACGCATCTAGGCCAGAAAAAGCTTTTCCACGTGAGAGATTATCTGGAGTCGAAGGAGATCCAGTCAAGGAAAGGACTGGGAAAGATACTGGACGCCATGGAGGTGGTGGATTATGACAACAGCCCGATGAAGAAAAAACTGTTGCAGCACTTGTGGCCTGACACCCACACTTACTTTGGAGATCTGTTCCCATATGAGACGACTGGTCTGAATATTTAAATACCCTAAATTTATAAAGCCTTAAATATATGATTTTCTATTAAATTAAAAAAAATCTTAAATAAATTATAATTTTTATATTAAATTATACCTTAAATACATACTATGTTATAATATTCGTTAAATAATACCTTAGCTACTCAAATAGTATCTTAAACGCCTATATCCTAAAATATAAATATCTAATATTTTTTATTTCTATATATTTATCATCATCATCATCATCCTTCCGTTCCGTGAATCTCAGTATTATTTGCTATTATGTATTATTTTGTTTAGTTATATCAAATTGCCTAATACTTTAATGCCTTAAATAATACTTTGTATATTTAGCGTCTAATTAGACGCTAAAATTTTGGTGTCATATTTCCATCTGACATAGAAGGTAATTATCTTCTATGTAAGATGGAAATATGGCACTAAAATATGTATTAGGATTGCGCAGGCAAATTGAGGCCTTTAGTAGTTGGAAAGAATTTTTAGCAAAAGTCTAAAGAATTCCACAAAGATAAAAATAGCGAAAGCGTTGGTATGTAGTATTCTACTATATGGTTGTGAAATATGAACTTAAGGAAAGAGGATGTCGGAATACTAGAAGCTTTATAAATGGGGAAGTGGAGAGAAATGGGAAAGATTAGTTGGACCCAAAAAGTAATTAATGAAGGAGGCCTGAAAGGAGTAACTTAGATAGATAGTTGATAAATGCATTAAGAAATAAGAAGAGCAGTGGGCCTATAGGTTACTTTATAAGAAGATAGTGTACTAAAAGAAGTCACAGAAGGAAGAATGGAAGGAGAGAAGCAGAGTCAGATCAGATCATCGAGCTCTTCCCTCCAAACTCTCTTTACTACATCTTCATCTGCTCTTTCTCACAATATGCCCATGCCATCTCACTGTTGACAGAGCCAACTGATCCTCTCAACTTTCAAATTCATCCGCACATATTCATTTTCCATTCTGTCCTTCCTAATTTTACCATACACTAGACGCAAAATCCTCATTTCTGCCACATGCAAACTCTCTAAATGTTCCCTTTTTAGTGCCCAATGCTCCGAACCATACATCATTACTGGTTAAAACTATAAACTCTGTAACATGCGAGTTGAATCATATATGTATCCAGACAATCAGTAAAGCTGATAACTTGTCTGGAAACTACTCTTTAATTGAATGAAAATATAAAAAGACAACAACAATACTGGGAATGCTACTCTGACCCATGACAGTATCAAGCAGTAAGGCGCAAACCTCAAGCAATTTCATTAAAATACTTGACTGTGTATATTTTATTTTAGATGCGCAAGACAATGGATATACTCCGGCCGGTATTAACATTGAGATCTTCCTGGGAACGTGAGTATAAGCGCTTTCTAATTTTGTTTTTCTCGTGTTGAGGCTGGGCTACTGAAGAATAGATCAACTGTATCAACTGATCAACTGATCGTGTCTTAAGAGACGGCTTATCAAGAACTTAAATAGGCGAAACGATAAGACACCCCAGAAGCCATATTTTCAACTTATGAGATACGTTCGTTTGAATAAGGCATAGCCATTGTTATAAGCCACACATAAGGCATACATAATAAGCCTTAGACTTGGTTTAGCTTTGTGAAGGGATTAACTTATTGATTTCTGGAGTACTTAATAGTGGAGCATGAAAGCAGAACTCTTAATTATAATTTCTTCTTGGAACATTTGACCTCCTGCTTATCAGGTAAGCTTGCTACCAAATCGACTATCCTATCGACTAATATTTGGACTGTTCTTGTATTTTCTTAACATTCACGACATATCTTAGTCGACTAAGCTTCTTTCTTTCTTTCTTAGTTCACTGCCTACTGGCAGGTCCATGGTATATAGTGCCTCCACTCTTCTCTGTCTTCCGCTTTCCTCTCTTCATGTCCACATTAGAGTGAATCTTTAAGTCATTTAACATTCGTAATCTTGGTCTGCCTTTACCTTTATTTCCTTCCATTCTGTCTTCTATGACCCTTTTAGTAGACTTCCCCCTCCCTTAGAATGTGTCCCATCCAACTCTTCTTCCTATTTCTTAATGCTTTTCTTTAAGGTTGAGCTTAACTATTGAAATAGACTGAATTGATCAGAGATCTCATCGGAATTCTTAAGACTATAAAAATGGACAATTGACAATAAAATGGTTAATTCTTTAAACATGTGCTCATAAAAGTGATAAATATCATCGTGAATGAGCATTTTTTACTGTGTTTTACTGACTGGAGCCAGTGGCGATGTCGGTAAGATACTCGACCGCGGATCAATATGTGCGGGGTTCAAATCCAGTGCTCTCCTGTTACTGACGTCGCATTCGAGTGAGGAAACTGACGTTAACATTAGCTTTACCAGCTAATGCCGAGCGTGACATGTTGTGCTTGTAGCAGTCATTCCGGAGCTGATCCGGTGAGAAGGAAGGACAGGTCTGAGAGCACGGATACGGGTTGTAGACTGTCCAACATAGGAAGTCCTGCGCCGAGCAACGTGTCCGATGATGCGAATATCCAGGACTTGATCAACTCTCTCTCGAAGCCCGTCAGTCACGTGGCGCCCATGATGGTAGAGTTTACTTAATCTCTATACTCTCTCTCTCCCTCCCTCTCCATCTCTCTCTTCGGTGCACTGCCAAGTGGCAGGTTCAAGGTACATATTCATACTCAAAATCGATAATAGGGTGTCAATGTTAAATCAGAATTAAACATAGAAAATCCAAATATTATCACTCAGCACTCAGTGCATTCATCTTGAAGTTCTTGCACAAGTTAAACATTAAACAAAGATCAGTCAATAGTTAGTACAATAGATAGTCAATGAGTCAATAAACAAAGATCAGTCAATAGGTAGTACAGTAGATAGTCAATAAGTCCATAAACACAGTAGATAGTCAATAAGTCCATCAATAGTTAGTACAGTAGATAGTCAATAAGTCCATAAACAAAGATCAGTCAATAGATAGTACAGTAGATAGTCAATAAGTCCATAAACAAAGATCAGTCAATAGATAGTACAGTAGATAGTCAATAAGTCCATAAACAAAGATCAGTCAATAGATAGTACAGTAGATAGTCAATAAGTCCATAAACAAAGATCAGTCAATAGATAGTACAGTAGATAGTCAATAAGTCCATAAACAAAGAGCAGTCAATAGATAGTACAGTAGATAGTCAATAAGTCCATAAACAATGATCAGTCAATAGATAGTATAGTCTTCTTCTTTAGTGCACTGCCAAGTGGCAGGTTCAAGGTACATATTCATACTCAAAGTCTGCTTTCTCGATCCTTAACAGCACTCCTTAGATCAACAAGTTAATCCCTTCACAGAGTCAATGCCTTATCCTTATCTTATATAGCCTAAAGCTTGAGAAAAGTATGGCTTCTGCAGCGGTTTCCCGTTGCCTACCTCAGTTAGATGGATTGATTACCATATAATCCTGGGGGAAAATTTTTCATGGTGAGGTGGGTCCCCTTTGCCATCCTCAGCTCCTGCCTTAGTCGCCTCTTACTTTCACGCTGCAGATCGTTTGCGGTTTCCCTATTCTGCAGTGGTCTAAAGACACTAGAACACAACACAGAGAATGCTTAACATAAATTCCAATTCTAATGCCTACTAGCTGGAGCCAGTGGCGATCTCGGTAAGATATTCGACTGCGGATCAGCGTCCATTCATCGCTACTGTGGCATTTAGTATAAAGAGGCACTTTATAAATATTTTTATTAGAATTATTATTAATATAAATATTTGCGGGGTTCATATCCTAGACTCACCTGTCAATGGTATCGCTTTCGAGTGAGGAAACGGACGTTAACATTAGCTTTTTTACAGCTTAAGAAATGTTAGCTACTTTGTTAGTCCACTATGGTTAGAGAAAAGTGCATAACAGTAATTGATCCAAAAAATTGGAATAAGCCATCAGAGGACGTCACAATACTGCCAACTGTATCTCACTTGAAGCAGGACCGTCGCTACTCACTTCTAAAAAGACTATAATGATAAATGATTGTGTATATTATAGTGATTTACTCTATTAGATATCCCCGTGTTGTGTCCGGATTGTTTGAAAAATTGACCAACCGGTGACTGCACGTGTTGTAGAAGGCGACTAAAGCGAAAGGGCATTCGGTTGGTGAGCGCCTTGGCTCCAGAAATTGCCAAAAAAATTTATACGAATCGAAAAGTCTGAAATAGGAGATTGACTGATGATATGATGTAGGACAGGGAGAATTCGGGGCATTCTATTCGTAACCCGACCGTAGTTAAATTGGTATTCAAGGGAAGATGATGATGATGATCTTATAGTGATTGACATGTGCTATTTGAATGTAAAAATTAATATATCTATTAGATAACCATTTTTATTTTATTTCATTTTATTTAGTTAGCATTTCTATTTTACTTTGATTGCAATATTTACTGTCTATTTTTGGCCTATCATAGTTTTAAATTAATTTTTGCCCTCATCGAAATTGCTAATAAATAGGCCTGTTATTAAATGTAATTTTATGCTATGTGTGATGAAAGTAATTCTCATACTTTGCAAAATTCTTTTTAGTGTGACTAATAAAAGTTAAAAACATAGGAGTAATACAAATTGCCCGTGTTGTGTCCGGGTTGCTGAAGAATTGACCAACCATTGACTGCACGTGTTGTAAAAGACGACAAAGCACTAAAATCCAAACCAACGTCAGAAAGGGCATTTGGTTGGTGAGCGCCTAGGCTCAGAAATAGACAAAATTTCCTAAAACAAATGGAAAGTTCCTCACCCATAGAGATGAGTGGAGGCCTATTCATATCTCGACCCTAGCTAAACTGGGGTTCAAGGAAGATGATGATGATGATGAAGAGTAATACAGTATTGTAGTGATTTTTATGCAGATGAAATTGCTCGGTGTCTCTTTTGTTCAAGATTCCTTAACTTCATAGATAGCGCTCGATGTTGTCATTGCTGTTGGTGGTGATGATCGGCACTAAACTAATCGCTCAGTCTCTCTCTGTTTCAGGTGGTGAACCCGGCTGACGACGATGAGAGAATGATAAGCTTGCTGGTTCAGAACGTGCAGAACGGTGATCTACATTCAACTTTCAGTGGTTTTGATACTGACATCACTGACAGAGACTTCCGAGACGAGATAATGTCGTAAAGTAAATAATGTGCTGTAGTGGAGTGCTTCACTGAGTGGTACCGTCATCCTTGTGACGCTAGAGCTGAAAGAAATAGTTGTGACGAGTCTGACGACGTCTGAATTATCAGCTAATAATTAATTAATTATTTATTAAGAAAAATTTGTAGGTTAGGTAACTAACCAGCTTGGCAGTGCGTTGAAGAGAGAGAGTAAGTTAAGTAGGCAGAGGAGGATGTAGTGAAGAGAGTTTGGAGGGATGAGATGGAGGTTAAGCTAGAGAGAGGTAGACCACGATTGACGTTGGATGCAGTAATTAAGAAGGACATGAAAATAGGGGATTGACTTATGGTATGGTGTAGGACAGAGAGGACTGGAGAAAATCTATTCGTATCCCGACCCTGGTTAAACTGGGAAGATGATGATGATGAGTAAGATAAATAGTTAATTAAGAAGTTAGTTAGTTCGTCAGTCAGCAGATTGATATTTATTTTATTTACATTGCGAGGATGAGATAGAAAAATTGGGTGGTTGACTCTCTGGGATGATAAACATTATCGTGGTAACTTTATATTTTTCGCTTGTTTGAATGCACAATTGAGCTAACAACTTGCATTACTTTATGGGTGAGATATTTAGTAAATAACTCAACAAAAGAGATGGGTAGCCCAAAGCTGTCCACAATTCCACAAAAGGCCGTAATATGAAATTTATGACAGACTTAAACTAAAAAGCCCCACAAAATCTCCACAATGAGGGTATTCATCAAAATAGTGTGAAAACCTCTATACTATTGGTAATACTTCTAGCGCTGTTAACAATCCTATTGTTTATTATTTTTAGTATTGTTACGATCATTATATGTAGAATTATTTTTATTACAATGATATATTTTGTTTACTGCAGCCAGTTGTTTTGGCTATTTTGTTACACTGGTAGTTCCAATCGATTGTTGTAGTACATTAATATCTGCTTTATTTACTCACACTAATATTTTACTTGTACCCATTTCATGTCTTCCTCTATCTCTCGTCTCGATATCATTCTCAATCCCTCTCTCTCTCTCTCTCACTTTCTGTCTCTCTCTCTTTCACTCACTTTCTGTCTCTTTCTCAGTCACTATCTCTTTCTCACACACTTTCTGTCTGTCTGTCTCTCTCTCTCTTTAATCTCTTTCTCTTTCTGTCTCTAGGGGTGACTCTGTCACTCTCTGTCTCTCTCTCTCTCTTTGTCTTCCCCTCTCTTTGGCTCCTTCTCTCTCTGTCTCAGTCTGTCTGTCTATCTGTCTATTATTATGTTTCTTCCTCATTTTTTGGTATGATTTACTTTACTCAACTATATTGAGGCACAAACTGGAGAAATCTGTCTTGAAACTATGTAGGGCTGATGTAACACGTAAGCACCAACAAAACTTTTAGTGGTGGACGACGCTACTTAGAAATATATACAAACATTGCTAATAGGTACCTGATATTATCTTCCGCTTCTGAACCTAACGTTAATACTTCATGGATGATGGCGCTTTTATGGCGAGTTCTTGTAAATAGAATTGTGTATGTTCTTCATGTTATTGTACTTACTTTATGTTAAATGGTGCCTTTAACCGGTTTAGTTACTGCAAAAAACATACGGTATTTTTAAGTTAAATGACTTATTGACAAAAATTTGTACTATCTATTGACTGATCTTTGTTTATTGACTTCTTGACTATCTACTGCACTATCTATTGACTGATCTTTGTTTATAGACTTATTGACTATCTACTGTACTACCTATTGACTGATCATTGTTTATGGACTTATTGACTATCTACTGTACTATCTATTGACTGATCATTGTTTATGGACTTATTGACTATCTACTGTACTATCTATTGACTGATCTTTGTTTATGGACTTATTGACTATCTACTGTACTATCTATTGACTGATCTTTGTTTATGGACTTATTGACTATCTACTGTACTATCTATTGACTGATCTTTGTTTATGGACTTATTGACTATCTACTGTACTATCTATTGACTGATCTTTGTTTATGGACTTATTGACTATCTACTGTACTATCTATTGACTGATCTTTGTTTATGGACTTATTGACTATCTACTCTACTATCTATTGACTGATATTTGTTTATGTACTTATTGACTATCTCTGATACTATTGACTGATCTTTGTTTAATGTGTAACTTGTGCAAGAACTTCATGATTAATGCGCAGAGTGCTGCGTGATACGATGTTGATTTTCTATTTTTAATTTTGATTTAAATTGATGCCCTATTATCGCTTTTTACGCCAGCATATAGTCTATATCCCGACCAATGGGCAATTGTTTTGAAAACAAGTTTGTTCATTACGAGACGGATGCGTACTGTCTCTGGTTCATTTGCTTTCATGTAGTGTTACCATACATAAATGCCAAGTTCAGAACGACGTATTTTCACTACTCAACGTGTCTCTCTCAAGAATATGAAAACCTTTTGGCTTATGGAGAGATGCTGACACCCTGTCCCCGGATTTGTATGATACGATAAATAAAATTAATTAAATAAATTATGTATTATTAACAAGTTATGATACTAAATATCACTTAAGTCACAGAATTAAGTCACCAGGCTTAAGTCTCCAGACTTAATCACTATATATTTCTCAATGAAAAAGTTTGATACAGGGCTCGTTGTATGGCGGATAGTAATGTCTATTTGAAGTGACCGATACCCGGATCTTTTAAGTCACGCGTGTTCCATTCATGTGCCTTCCGACTAGAAAGTAAAATCTCGTAACATTCTTTGGACCGGTAGTTCTGATTGTGTACTAGAGCGATAACTAGCGAGTCTAGTGTGTTATTTCTTTTCATTGACTGTATATCAAATACTAAATCTTCAATATGATCGTTAGTAGCTAAATAGGTAGCATACAATATTTGTGGTGACCTTTAATTCGTTACTAGATGAATTAAATACGTTACTGCACTGATTAGATGTTACATTCATTATAAGCTGCATTGAATAGATGTTACATTCATCGTTGTAAGCCGCATAGAGAAGGTATTATACTTTGATTAGATATAACACTGATTGCATATTTGATTGATCACTTGACTTGTTCAATGATCATTCAGCATTTTACTAATTATGTGTTTTTGCTCTCTCTTTCTCTCTTTATTTCTTTCTCTCTCTCACTTTCTCTCTATCTCTTTCTCTCTCTTTCTCTAATGTCTTCCAGTCTCTGGTTCAAAGCACATAATCGTACTTTCGGGCTGAGTTATACGAACCTGAAAGAATTTTGGATTTTATATACTATTTAAGATCTACTATACTATCCTAGTTAAATTGGGATTCAAGGGAAGATGATGATGATGATGATGATGACGATAATGATATATTATCTAAGATAAATCATCCAAAACTAAGAGTTTAGCTCCAGGGCCGTGACAAAAATTGTGATGATCTCAAATGCTAAATAATTATAATTATAGTCCTTCTTGGAAATTCATTGATTACTTATATATAAAATTATTTTGCTGTAATTGTAAACACGATTTAAAGAAAGGTTGGTAATGCATGTCCGTTGGATCGTATTCTGTTCAATTAAAACTTACATCATGAAAAATATTAAAAAAGCTCAGAGACACTCGGCTCTCTCTACCAATCATAAACTTACTAGTTTGCGCTCATTTTGAATGTAGAATAAGCTCAATTAGAATTATTGTTATATTATAATACTAAAAATATTATATTAGAATAATAATTTAGAATATACATGTAGAATATAGTCTGAGTACAGCCACACTATATGGTATAATGCTTACACACTCAGCTATTTATACACACTAAATGTGTATAAATAGCTCAGTGTGTAAGCGCGTTACGTAACTTCATAAAATGCTAATTGGCTGTACCTACATAAGGTCATGGAATCGATTTCCCGTATTAATCCATCAATCAATAAGAATTTCACTTCCGGTTCCTCGCCACAAGGCTATGTCAGGGACGTCTCAAGCAGACTTAGCAACAACAGTAGAGCTGATTAGAGTAAAATCTCGAACATTCACAGGACCGATACCATTGATAATTGCCTAAACTGCCTAATGGTTCATGGATTAAGGCAGTAAATGTGATAGATATCGTCATAATTTCACTATAGTGCGTGTTTAACTTTAATCATGTCTTTAGAATGTCAGTATATTGACAGCTGTCATCATACCACGCAGTCACTCCTTAACTACTCAATTTCTTAATAATCTGATTAAGTAGAGCAAAGCCAGTTTAAGTATAGAATGTTGGACAGTCATAGTTACATCTTGTTCAATTGTCAGGTAGCATTCCAACATAACAAGTCACTTCTTCATATGCAACATATCAGAATGCTCAAGTAAAACTAATCAACACCAGAAATACATAATATAATATCAAGTGGATAAATTACACAAAGTACAGACAATATATTATTTACACGCAAAAATATATATATATAAGCTAGTATGAATAGGGGATTATACTACCACTAAGGCTTTCTGGAACGACCTATTTTTTATAGTAATTTATTTAATATTTTTGTCTCGCTCACTACCCGATCGCTCGCCAAAAATACTAAATAAATTGCTATAAAAATCGTTCCAGAAGGCCTTAGTAGTAGTATAATCCCCTATTCATACTAGCTGATAAAATATATAAAATATTATTGTAGCGATCTCTAGAATACAATCGGTCTAATATGAATACCATCATCCATCACAACACCCTTTGTATATAAAGGAGATAACCCTACCTTATTCTGTTCATACGTTTTCATTTCTTTCTGATCAAACCGAAACCCTTTGTTATTTCTTATTCACAAATTAAAATCCATGTGATCACACGTAGATATCAATATGAATAACGGTTTATTTTAATTCTGCACGTATGTTCTATGATTATCCGCATTCCACGCAGTCCCTATTCTAGGTACCTAGACTACGGAATGCGTAATGTTGCGCTCAACCTTTGCAAGCTTACAGCAATCGTGATATATTGTTTGTATGTTAAGCTGTTAAAAGCGGTCGACGGTCACTCGGTTGATTATACCAAAAAAACTGCAGAAATTAGTTACAGAACTGATCTGAAAGCATTTTATTGATGTTAAACGTATGCAAAATTTTTAACATACTACTACTACTATGACACAACATCGATGAGACTAGTCTCTAGTATCAAATATCTACTACAGTCAGTATTTAGCTCCTAACCTAAATGTCTGATACGTATTATTTTATTCATAAATGTTAGTAAATGGATATTTATCTACTATATATTTTCTTTCAAATAGACTTAATTTCCTTGTTGCCCAAAATTGTGAGCAACGGATTTCTTTATAATCAGATCCTTCACTTAAACCTTTCAATACAATCAGACACCATTTTCCGCAATTCGGATCCATCAATCCTTGTAATTGAAATGTAGAGTATAAAATCGGTGATCCTAAATACTCAATTACTTCTTTTGGTGGGGGTAAACCAAAACTGTTAAAATAATATTTTTCATTATTCGTTTTAAACCAACAAGTCCAATGACTGCCACTTTCACTAGATAAATTTAAATTTAATATACCACACTCAACTTTACAAGATTTTAAATTCTTCAATTCATCTCTCATATAACAACCCCTAAAACGTTTAATTTTTAACATTTTTGAATACTTCTCAATTTCGACATTACTAAGAGCCTTATCAGGAATACTATCCATTTATTGGTTATAATCTTAATCCTTTTCCCTGTTTCTTTTTTGGTCTACCTGTTCCAGTCTTCTTTAATTGATCCTCAAGCGCTCTATTATGTCTTGCAGTTTCTTTATCAGATTGACTTTGCTGAACTCTTGATGCAACAGTTCCTGCAACTGTACCTAATCCTCCCAAGGCAGCAGCAATAATTGAAATTAGAGCTATTACAATAAGTCCACCAACTTTATACTTATTACATTTGACTAATTCCTGAATTATCGCAATAGCAATTTTCTCTATCTGACTTTTAATTAATATCATTTATTTAGTCAAAAATTCTAATATCTGATGTACTGCTTACTACCATCTGATTCTATCGACCAAATTCTATCATGATATACAACTGCATAAGCTGTAGTATTTGCGGGAGCATTTGCGCTAAACTTAAAAGTTACTCTGATATCTACAACAGTATTTTTAAGTCTCTCAGACTGTTTCGATACATCAAATACGTATAGCCTAAACAACTTCTTAAAAGCTTGATACGATATACAATCATTCTCTTCTTCATCTTCAGAATAACTTTTCTTAAATTCTTTAAACGAATTATAAAATTGAGCATACTGATTACTGTCATAATTAGTTATATAATCATTGCTAGGATATCTTTCACTATTCAATTCAACATAAGCATTAATTACTTGCACATTAGCATTGAATATAGCATAATTAGTTTCTGCTTGATTAGCTGCTGGAGATTGAAAGCCTACAACGATATACCTAGGTTTTTCGATACCTGAAGCTATAGATAATCTCCAAGCAAATTCAGTAGCTTGGGGAACAATAGTGTTCTCAGATTTCTTGTTCATAAAACAAAGCGGAAACGATTCTTTTTCCTTAATGTAATCATTTAAAATTCCTCTTTCTTCTAAACTTACTGTAACTACTGGAATATGCCATTGTATCTTAGTTAAGTTTACCTTACCAGCATTAGCAACTCCACCATTTCGTATTATTGCCTGAGTATCAGTTTGTCTAGGAAAAACAATTGAATGCTTACATCCATAAATAATCTTTCTATATTGTTTACAGAAATTAAATATAAATTCTAAAGGAATTTTGAATGCAAATGATCCAGATGTATAATTTCTTCTTTCTTCAAATCCCTTATTTTGATTGATCAGTCCTTCTGTTAATCTAGTAACAGTTGTTTGTAAAGCTGTTAATATATTAGCAGCAGTATTTCCTGGAATATCTCCTGCTACTAAATTCACAATTTCACTTAAAGTCTGAGGTGTTCCATTTCCAGAATCTAAACTCCAACATTGATCCATTCCATTGAAACTATTACTTTTAGTCAATAATGCATCTATTGTTGTAGTGTGACCTGGATATTGAAATCTCTCAACTTCATGATCTCCTATATGATATCTTGCTTCGCTAAAGAGATACATCATAGCATTATTTTGTAATGCTACTAAACTATTTGCAGCATAAGGTTGATTAGTAGTAGAATCTTGTAATTGTCCTTCAATGTAAAGAAAACTCTTACAAGGTAATGACCAGATATCTTCACTTAAAATTTGAATTCTAATTTCTTGTCCATTTGCATTAAGTGCAGTTCCTTGAGATGGATCGTAAACTCTGTATTGGAACTTTTCTACAGATTCATCATAATTAAAAGATTTTTCAAGCTCCAGGTACGACTCCTTTACTTTCTCCATTTATTAATGAAAAAACTAAACGTAAGCAAATCCAGTTCCAATTTTAAATTGATTAATTCTATCAACAATATTTTGTAACTCAGGTTTTCTTTTATTCCTTATCTCTTGAACAATTGCTTTTGTTGAATCAGCAATCTTAGGATTTATTTCTATTACTTCTGGTGCAGACTCAATAATGCTTTCTGTAACACCTGGTAAAACTTTTTTTAAAATATCTAAAAAACCTTTACCACTTACATATTCTCTATTTCTACAATGACAATAACCCTTTCCGCATATTATTTTTCTACTTTCTTTTCTCTTTAGCTTGAGACCCATTTAATAGGGGATTAATTAGAATATTTGTATTATATGTTTTTTTTTCTTTTACAAACAAACCTACATAATAAATGGAAGCCTTGAAGCTTGAGGAACAATCTTTAATAAAAGCTATTATGCATCATCCAGAAGACCCCTTTCTAATTAGACTGCTAAAAACAAGGAATGAGGTTTGGTATAAGAAACTTACAGATTTTACTCTAATTATGATTTATTATTCGTATCCGGATAATGATGTCATAAGATCTAGAATACAAAATATAGAAGATTCTTTAGTAGCCGCATTATGTGATAGACCAGAAGATCCTCTTCTAGTTAGTCTGTTAGAAAAAACGATTGATTTTAATAAACTTACAGAGGATACTTTAGAGGTTATATATTATTCCTACCCAGCAACATATACTGCTATAATATCTAAAGTGACAAATGCGTCAGATAGATTAAGGGAGCGAATGAAATTTGAAATCTACATGTATGGTGAAGATCTCTGTAATTTTGTGCATCCTGATAGTGATGAAGATGATGATGATGATGATGAGTAATAACTTTATTTTACGCTTCTAATATGAAATCTACAGGTAATATTCTCTCCTCTAAAATCTATAGGTCTTCCATCTTGATCTGTTATCCAAATACTAAATTCACTCAATGTTTTTCTATTCAATGGTAAATAAACAAGATTAACTGGAGATTCTACAATTCTAAAACCTGGTTGCACCTTAGGTCCAAATGAATATAAAACCGGAGATGATATTCCATTAACAAACGATTCAGTTATACAATCGCAATTAACAAATATTACTGTTGGAAACTCGATAATGCATAACAATATAAATTTGTGATTATTAGTCCTTTTGCTAAAATATTCCACAAAACCTAAATCTACTTCTCAAGTGAATGTTAAGTATTGTGGAAATCAACTTATAGTGTGATCTTGTTACTATGCAATATTCGATTTTCATAGTTGAAGTAGTTAGGTGCATCAGTGTGTAATATAGCATACTAGACAGCGGATCATCCCAGTCTCCATTTTAGTTTTCGTCAAACTTTGACATCTCATTCATTGCTTCTATTTGATAGCCAATATTCAATAGTTACGTCTACTTTACCACGTATTTCATACGCATCTATGATATAACTTAAAATATTATTTGCTCGTGTAATATTTAGCATACTAAACTAGTACCTAGGTCTCTAAAATTTACAAGTGCAATTTCTAGATCATAATCATTAAGAATAATAGGATTAGAAAATTTAGTTGTACAAAGTTCAGATGAATTATTGTATGATACGAGTATATTTTTAGATATATGCCTTTTCTGAAAGTAAGCAGAAATGGGTTCAAGTAAATTAATTAATTTCTGTTCCATTTATTATTATTTAATTTTGCGTATAATGTTTCTTAGTTGTTTCTTAGTTATTATTCCTTTATTGAATAAAATATATAAAATAGCATTAATTTCATTAAACATACTTTTATTTCCTGCCGAATATTCCCCAATCAATAGATTTAATCTTTCTTTTAAGGTATCTACATTATCTGATAGAATTATTGTATTTAGTCCATTACCTATCACTTGAACATCTTTATCCAATTCATTCAATCTATTTAGTTTTGTAAGAACACTATGTACCTTTTTACCTACTGTTTTATGTTGCCTGTAATCTAATCCAGAATCAATGCATATTGTTAAATAATTATTCAAATCTATATCTAATATTCTTTCATCTAAATTAGGATTAACTCTATTCAACAATAACTCTAAACCTTGTGTAAGAATATATTCTTTGTCTGCAATTTTAATTTTGTTATCTTTGAATAGAACATTGTATTTACCAAATTTCACAGTATCAGGATCATTTTCTTCGTAATAAAAGATAGGTGAAACAGTTACGATTCCATGTTTACCTTTATTATTTATTCCAGGATTTCTTTTCATTAAACTAACCATTACTTCTTTATACATTTTATTATCAGTTGGACTTTCCTGAAATACAGAATCTGTGTAAGTAGGTAATTGTACATCTTCTTCTTCATGTTCTGTGGCTTTAATCTTTTCTTGTATCCCATAATATTGTACGAATGTTCTTAGATCATCGTCATTGAGATGATTTAAAGGTTCTAGTGTTTTTCTGTCTTGTTCATTAAGATTCTGTATACTATCAGGATGCATAATTTTCTTAACTAATTCTGAATAGTTATTTAATTTGTTAATTAATTCAGCTAATAATGGTTGAACTGATAATATCTAAACCTTGTTGTCTAGTTTCTTCCTTACATCTCACTAGACCTCTAATAATATCTGCAAGTAATCGTGATGATCTATCATGTTTACCTTTTAAATCTGTTAACAATTGTTGAAACAAATCATCCGTTCTTGTAATTTGCTTACTGATAGTTAACTGTTGTGTATCTGTAGGTCTGTAGATTTCTTTTAGCTCTGTTTGTACATTTTGTTTAGCAATAACTTCATCATCAAATCTTTTCCTTAATTTTCTATTTTGAGTGGATATCTTCTTGAGCAATTCTTGATTTTCTCCATTCATCAACTCTTCTTTAAACCTTACCAATGAACTCATTTATTAACTATATTTTTTAAAATGATGATAAGTTCAATTCTTGCTTGTAAAAAGAACCAATAATATCTTCTCCGTTTAAATCTTTAATTTTATAGGTTATGGGAGACGTATTGATAATTTTAGATACAGTGAATATTTCTTCAGTCCAATTTGTTTCATAACCTTTTGAAAATAATTTTTTATATTTATAAATTCTAACTCTATCACCTATTTTAAATTTAGGTTTCTCGTTTGTAGGTTGTGGTATATAACTAATCTTGTGTTCATTTTCCAACTTTGATCCTTCGGTTGGAGTCATTTTAATTGTAGAATGAATTGTATTATTATATTCATGAATCAGTTTAGGTAAAGCATCTAAATATTTATTACTACCTGTTTCAGTAAAATATCTCCACATCTTTTCTTTAATAGTGCGATTAAATCTTTCAATAACAACAGCCTTACCTTCATTGAATGTTTGATATAACTCTACTCCATTATCTGTTAGGAATTTCTTAAATTCTTTGTTAATAAATTCCTTTCCTGCATCAGTCCATAATTTTTTAGGTTTTCTTTCTTTAAATAATTGTTGAAATAATTCAATCATTTGTTTACCTGTCTTAACTTTTATCGGTATTGCCCAACCAAATTTTGAGAATACATCTATTACTGTGAGAATGTAATTAAATCCTTTATTTTGCTTTGCGTATTGTCTCATATCAACTAAATCTGCTGACCATATATCATCTATATTATACACTATAACTTTTCTTCGTTTAAATTTCTTTATTATAGGTTTGTGTAATTCTTTAGCTTCCTCGATTTTGTTTTTTTTAATGTTCCTAAACCTAATTTATATTTTGCAGCTATAATCGGCTTAATAACTGCTTACCTATTTTTTCATTAAAATTCAAATCTTTAAGATTATCAAGTTCTTGTAACATCTTCTTATCTGCTTCATGCCTAGTTCCCTTTCCTAAATCAGAATCTCTATAAGCTAAATCATGTTTTAAACAAACTTCATCAACTTTATTTATAGGCTTTGACCATTCTTTTGGTGTGTCATCAGGATTTAATCTTTCCTCTAGCTTTGTATTGGGACCACAGAATGAATATTTTTACCCTTCAGAGTTCTTAAATGAAATTCAAAAGGTATTTTAGAAATTACAGATGAAACTATATCCCTCCAGTTTTAGACTTTGATATAAATCTATTCTTTTTAGATCCACAAACTTCACATATACCTTTAAGTATTGGTTTATTATTTTTAGTTATGGATTCAATTAAGTCTAAAGTTAAAGTCTTACTTTTACATTTAAGACAATATATTTCCATTTAGTGGAATGAAAATTAATTCAATTGAATATAAGATGAGCAGTTTGGAATATATCCAGAAATCTCAGCGTATGTGTATTTAGAATTTTTTCTAACGGTGAATAAAAATTTATTTTTTGGGGAATTTAGAGAAATATATGAAGCTATTAGTTTAGTGGCAAACATTTCAAATTTTTCATCATTAGAGATGTGTGTACATGTGATAATATAAGTATCTTTAAATGTAGTTTTTATCGGCTTATATCCAACCACATAATAGGAATGATCAATAGTTAGATCTGCGAGCTTCAGAAGTTGTGCGTCCATTTATTATGTGAAAGATTATATGAAAGCTTTTTTATGACGCTTCGATTTAACATGTTTAGCATGACTAGAACTTAACATTGTTAGGTTGCAAGCTCTACAAGTTTTTGTAGCTCTATGTATTCTATCTATAGGTTGTGATATTATATTTTCAACTAACTGTACGGGTTGTTTAAGTTCTAATTTAAATCTATATTTTTCATTGAGATTTGATTTAGATTTATCAATAACTAAATATCCATATTTCTTAGACCATGCTTGTTCACATAACTGTCTAAATTTATTAATATCTTTAAAATCAACGCTTGCTCCAGAATCTCTATATAGATTATCGGTGTCCCCGGGATCTAGATTGAATAATATTAGGAAATTAGAATTTGATCTAATAGTATGTCTTGGTAAATGATAATAATTTTGAGAAATGTATATGCAATCGATATTATTATGCCTGCTTCTAGTAAAGAATGCCCCAGGTGCCGATTGATTCTTATCTGTCATAATATCGTCAAATATTATTAGATTCTTATCCTGTTTATCAAACTCTTTAGGATCAGGAATATCATTTGGATCTTCATAATATTCACAAGATATATCTCCTTTCTCCTCATCTTCTAAGTCATATGCAAGTCCTGCCGCTATAACTTCCGGCTTTTCATCGCGTTCATTAATCATAGAATTATGCATTAGAATTTCTGTTATATCTGACTTAGGTAATTTATTATCAAAGCCAGCTTTTAGTATTTGATATTCCGGTTGATGGAGGGATCTTCCAAATACATATAGCTTATTGTAATCTAACATATCTTCCTGAAGTAGCATCCGCATAAGTAAAGCCGTTTTTCCGGAACCGATTGACCGATTATTAAGCATCGGAATGACTCCGGAAATATATCGGAATGCTTCTTACTCTTCTTCGATATCCAATAATACTTCGCTTCCATTTATCAGCATAAACTCCACTTAAAATTATTTCAATAAATATTTACCTATTAAATGAATTTTAACTCTTCGGCTTAAATCTCCAACTAAAATAGTTGCCCCCATTTATTTAATATAAGAAAAATTCTTTTATATAATCTTTTCCCTAATAAATGAAGCTGACAAAAGATGAGTTAGAAAAGCTAAAGTTATTTGATAATTTAACTATGAACAAGGTTGAAGGTGTATTAGGACGTAAAATAACAAATGATGAATTTATAAATATTGAAAGTATGGTAAACAATGCTTCGACATTTTCAAATGTCACGAAAAAAAGTCAAGCAGTAAAAGTTCGTGTGAAAAGACCAGATAATAACAGAAAGATTAACGTAGACGGTCGGGCATTTAAAAAGTTCCTTAAACTGGGAAAATATACTTACGATGAAAAAACCAATAGTTTTATAAATATAGATAATAATAATAATCCTGTTGCGAAAGAAGAAGTAGCTAAAGTTAAAGTTTTTGTGAAAAGTCCAGAAACTAATAGAAAGATTAGGGTAGGTGGTAGAGCATTTAAAGAGTTACTTAAGGAATATAGTTATGATGAAAAAACCAAGGAGTTTACTCTTCTTGATGGTAATAAAGAACAAAAGCCTAAAACTGTTTTTAGCCCAGTAAGTAGAAGAGAGATTAAAATAGGGGGTAAAGCATATAAAGACTTACTTAAGGTATATGAACATGATAAAGAAAAAAATATTATGATTCGTCGTGATGGAGCAGAAATTCCTATATTAGATGGATCATATTGGTCATTTAATAAATCAGATTCAGATAAAGTAGCGAGAGAGATGGTAGCTAAAGAAAGAAATATCTATGGTGAAGAGAATGAAAGTAAATATTTAAAACTATATTGTTTCAATTATATAGATTCTTTAAATAAGATTTACGAATGTTTTGATAAAATATATCATAAAGAAAATAATGCAATAAAACTAAACATTAGTTTTGGTTATGTAACTGAAAAGGACGGAGAAATAAACCTTTTTAAACCACGTACTAATAGTTATTTTTTTGATGAGCTTTTTGTAGTGAAGGATCTAAATGATCTTAAACAACTGAAACATAGAGTAACACAAGAAAAAATAGTGAACCGTTTAACAGAAACTCTTAAAGATTCTATTACAATACTTCTTGGTATATATAATATGGCTGTAGAAATCACTAGATTAGATTTCCTAATAGGAGC
The DNA here is from genome assembly GCA_905160935.1 of Enchytraeus crypticus. Taxonomy (NCBI): domain Eukaryota; kingdom Metazoa; phylum Annelida; class Clitellata; order Enchytraeida; family Enchytraeidae; genus Enchytraeus; species Enchytraeus crypticus. The sequence continues at coordinate 188,201 of CAJHZI010000667.1, read as the reverse complement.
TAATATTGAGTTGCCAACATACATTAAACAATGTAGAACTATTATAGGTTTAGAAAAGGCAGAGAACAATATGTGTTTTTGGGCATGTATAGGAATAGCTGAAGGATGTAGACCAGATCGTTATATAGCAAGGGTGAGAGAGTTATTTACTGGGTTTTATAGCGGTAGAAGAAGAATTGATACTTATACAGGTTTTGATTATATTAATGAATTAGATCGTTATGAAGAGTTTAATAAGCGTCATGCTATAAATATAGTTAGTTATTATGAAAATGGAACTATATCGTATGTTCGTAAATCACCATTCAATGAAACTCGAGTACCTATTTATTTAAATCTTTATCTTAATCATTTCTCATATATCACTGATATTCATAAGTTTGGTAACAAGAAATATTTATGTACAAGATGTGATATGAGGTTTAAAGATAACGATCATTTACAAACACATATTAGTACTTGTACTTTAGAACAAATAGATATATTTAATAAACATCCAAAGTTATGGGAAAAGAAAAGAAATAAAATTGTAGAGTTATCTGATTACTATGATGTAGATGTAGACTATAAATATCCTTATATGATGGTATTTGATTTGGAATCGCTTCTTCAGAAAATGGGACAACTAGTAGAGAGGGTAATAGTGAGAGATCCAGAAACTAAGAAAATGATTAAAATAGACAGCGCTAGATTTAGAAGACTGGTTAAACAATATCCTTATGATGACCAAAACAAGGTATTTATTCCACTTGCAAAAGAAAAAGAAAGTAAATTAAGATATATTACTAGACATATACCAGTTTCGGTATCAATAGCAACTAATGTACCAGGGTTTAATTTGGAAGAAGAAGAAGAATTTATATTATCTAAAAACCCGAGAGATTTAGTTAAACTTATGTTTGAATATTTTGATAGAGTTGCAGCAAAGGCTAAAGAGCTAATGTTTATTCAAATGAAACCATTATTAGATCGTTTGGAAGGAAAAGATAAAGCTGAAGTTGAATCTTATTGTTCTATTATACCGATTGTTGGATTTAATAGCGGATTTTATGATATTAACTTACTAACTAATGAAGGATTCATAAATGAAATATTAGCTAGAGATAAAACACCTTTTGTTATTAAAGAAGGGAACAGATATAAAGGAATAAAAACAAATAGCTTTTTATTTCTGGATCAAATGAATTACTGTGCACCGGGAACAAGTTTAAGTAAGTTTATTAAGTCCTATGATATTGATGAACAGAAGGGTTGGTTTCCTTATGAATGGTTTGATAGTTATGATAAGCTGGATTACCTAGTTAAGGATTTAAAAATAGAGGATTTCTATTCATCGTTAAAAGACGAAAAGATGAAAGAAAAAGATTTTAATAAACTTATGGAAATATGTAAGGAAAAGAAAATAGTATTAGTTAAAGATTTATTGAGATGGTATAATAATTTAGATGTTAGACCAATGTTAAAGGCATGTTTAAAACAGAAGGAATTATATTATACATTTAAACTAGATATGTATAAAGATGCATTTTCACTTCCTGGTTTAGCTGAAAATATTCTGTATCAGTGGCAAATAGTAGAGTTTGAAAAGTATTTACAAAATCCTAAAAAATGTGATTATTACTGTCTCTATATTGGTGTCGAGGATGAAGAATTAGAGAAGAGAATAAGTAATTATAGAAGACAAGATGAAGATAAGAAAAGAGATCCAAGTCAAAATGTGACAGTTGAAGATGTTAGAAATATATTCAGTAGAGATAATTATCGTTGTCATTATTGTTGGAGTTTTCTGTGTAGAGATACTTGGTCATTAGATAGGATAGATTGTAAGAAACCTCACGTTAAAGATAACTGTGTTTTATCTTGTCAGAGATGTAATAAAGCTAGATCAGATAAACTGTATAAAGAGTTTTATAGACATAAAGCACTATTGCGATGGGAAAAGTATAATCCTATGATATGGTTATTTAGTGAAGAAAATAAAGATGCTTTTTATAAACTAAAACAAAATATAACTGGTGGCGCATCCATTGTATTTCATAGGTATCATGAAAAAGACAAAACGAAGATTAGTAGAGTAAATTACGATATAGCTAAACAAGAATGGGGTTATGCTGAACAAGTAGGGAAAACTGTTAAGAAAATAGTTGGTTATGATGCAAATGCTTTGTATCTATATTGTATAGGTGAAGAAATGCCTTGTGGTAAAATATATTGGCAAGAAACTAGTGATTGGGTAAAGTACGAAAAAGATCTTTTGACTGGGGAGTTCTTCGGATTTATGGAAGTTGATATTGAAGTACCTGAAGATAAATGGAATTATTTTAGTGAGATGTGTCCAATATTTCAAAATAGGGAGTATGATGAAACTATATGTGGAGAATACACACAAGCTTTACTTGAGAAGTTAGGTAGAAAACCTACGAAGAGCAAAAAACTTATGGCCACATTAAAGGCAGAAAAGATATTAATTAAATCTACAAGACTAAAATGGTTAATAGAACATGGATGTGTTGTTAGCAAATTACATGAAGTTATTGAAGCTAAGAGGGGAAGAGTATTGAAGGGTTTTATGGAATGGGTATCAGATGAAAGAAGAAAAGGAGATAGAGATACAAAGTATGCAATAATTGCTGAAGGGTGTAAACTTATTGGTAATGCAGCTTTTGGAAGAACGGGTTTGAATAAGAATAAATTCAAAAAGGTTAAATATTGTTCTGAAGCACAGTTCAATAGAGCTAAAAACGATCACTTTTATTATGGTGCAAAAGAATATAATGGAGTGTATGAAGTAACTAGAAGAGCTAGAAAGGTTTATCAAGATATGCCTATCCAAGTTGCATGTAGTATATATGATGATTCAAAGTTAAGGATGTTACAGTTTTATTATGATTGTATAGATAAGTATATAGATAGATCAGATTTTCAGTATATAGAGATGGATACAGATTCTGCTTATATGGCTATGACTGATGATTTTGAGAAGTTAATTAAACCTGAATTAAGGGATGAGTTTGAAAAGGAAAAACATAAATGGTTTTCAACAGATAAATATTCGAATAGAACTCCAGGATTGTTTAAGATTGAATATGAAGGAGAAGGTATGGTGGCATTATGTAGTAAAACATATTATGTATGGGGAAATGTTAAAGATAAGGCTTCATCAAAAGGTTTACAGAAGCGTAATAGTATTATAAATAAAGATAAATATATACAATGCCTATTTAAATGTGAGGTTATTAATGGACTTAATAAGGGGTTTCGGTTTGATGAGAAAGAAATGAAAACATATGAACAGAATAAAGTAGGGCTATCTCCTTTATATACAAAAGGCGTTGTGATGGATGATGGTATTCATATTAGACCGATTGTATTCTAGAGATCGCTACAATAATATTTTATATATTTTATCAGCTAGTATGAATAGGGGATTATACTACTACTAAGGCCTTCTGGAACGATTTTTATAGCAATTTATTTAGTATTTTTGGCGAGCGATCGGGTAGTGAGCGAGACAAAAATATTAAATAAATTACTATAAAAAATAGGTCGTTCCAGAAAGCCTTAGTGGTAGTATAATCCCCTATTCATACTAGCTTATATATATATATATACGTATATATATATACATATATATATATATATACGTATATATATATATATATATATATATATATATATATATATATATATATATGTGTGTGTGTGTGTGTGTGCATATTATATAATATATATGTATATATATATATATATATATATATATATATATATACGTATATATATATATATATATATATATATATATATAATGTCCGCAGATTGACATACTGTTGTTTCACATAAATAAATGCTTCGCAACTAATTCTTAACGTTTACAGCAACTTTACGTCGAATGTCAGTGAATCTGTCAATAAAAATCGACCAATATCAAATCCGAGAGCCCACTGAATGTCATATCAAAGAAAAGCGAGTGACTGGACTATTTGTGGAGAGAGAGGAAAGACAAAGATGATTGACACTAGTAGTACAGAGGTGTTATAGAAATTTTTAAAAAGTCAATTATGCCCACAACCCAATACAGCGCTATCATTCGTGACACTGCAGCAGAGATGTTAGAACACTCACTGTTAACACAATATACAACTCATTATGTATGATAACATGGAAGACACAGAATGTAACCAACGTATGGCAGACAGGATGTATTGAAGACAAAGAATGCAAATATCAAATATTATACACGTATTTGTTCTAGGAACAAAAATATTAAACACTGAATATAGAAATCTGAAGACAAAGAATTTAAATATCCAACCCTAAAATATACAAGTAGCTGAGATCATACATGTAATATTTTACTACCACTTCATGCGTTTAGACACAAGATCAAAATAGGTCGAAAACATGCAGATCTAACGGCATGTCTTATAAACTAATTTATGATAAATAACATAATGCACACAGACTAAAGAAGCTATCATTAATCAACAACGGATTTACTAGAAAATAAAAAGTAAACTGCAATGCATTACAACAAAAATAATTTAGTAGGCAATTTTGAGGCGGAATTAGAGCATTTGTTAGCGCATGTGCGTCGTAAAAGAATTTAAGCAACGGCTGGCTCGGGTAGTAAAAGCTTGTAAAGCTAATGTTAACGTCAGATTCCTCCCTCGAAAGCGATATCAGTGACGGGCGAGCCCAAGATTTGAACCCTACACGTACTGATCCGCGGTTGAATATCTTTCCGACATCGCCACTGGCTCCAGCCAGTAATCATGGAATAACCATAATCATGGAAAGAAGGAAATCACGAACAAAACGGCAACTTCAGTTTCACATGCGTTTGACATGTGTGTACTCAAAGGAAATAAAAAATTCATTCCCGAATCACATCACCGGTGCTAAAAGTATAAAAAATCCATCGCATGACAGATTAAAAAACAAATATGGAACCATGAAAAAATAAGTTAACATACAGAAAGCAGGACAAATTTTTTTCTGAAATAGCCTAGAACAACATATTTAGACAACTGCACGAAGCTCAAACCACCATGAGAGGGGTCAAGGTCTTTTCTTGAAATTTACAAGACTTGACCAGCAATCAATTCTTCCAAATACAGAGATATTTCGTTTGAATCGGTTAGCATTCCCTGTTATCTACCACGTCCCTGACATCATCCTTATATGAGGAAACGGACGTTAAACATTTATTATTATTATTATCTCTACTGTGAATGATAAATGAATGTTTATCAGTCAGTATTCACTGTTATCTCCCTACAGTGAATGATAAATGAATGTTTTAATCAATTTTAACTTAAGTTTAAAAAGCTGGTAAAGTTAATGTTAACGTCAGTTTCCTCACTCGAAAGCGATGCCAGTGACAAGCGAGCCCAGGATTTGAACCCTGCACATACTGATCCGCAGTCGAAATATCTTACCGACATCGCCACTGGCTCCAGCCAATTGAGTTTATCACTCGAAAGGATACTAGTGATGGGATAGTCCAGGATTTGAACCCTGCACATACTGATCCGCAGTCGAAATATCTTACCGACATCGCCACTGGCTCCAGACAATTGAGTTTATCACTCGAAAGGATACTAGTGATGGGATAGTCCAGGATCTGAACACTACAAATACAGATACGCAGTTGGACTGCCTTACCGATACCGTCACAGGTTTAGCCACACAGAAAACTAAACAGTCTCAACTGAAGGACTTAAGGTCTAGTACAACGACAGCTCTTGAAAATTTGACAATGGCGGGATGTGCAGTGGATTTGAATCATGTATCTACTGACTTGTAGTAGAACAACTAACCGATATGCTATCTAAAACATTATTGTCGTCGAGTAGTTTTTCTACATGAAAGTACTATATACGTGTGTATGTTTATTATAAGTATTTTGTATATGAAGACAAGAATGAGTGTTGCTCGATAGTATAGAGTTCCACTCAAATGTAGACATTTTTGACTAGTTTAGATATTAATTTAAAAGTAATTATTATTTAGGTTACGATTACTATACAACTCTTTCTGTAAAGAAGTCTCAAAGACCGAGTTCGGCCATGATACTGCTATATAAGTTTTCGTTATAAATAATACGGATAATAATAAATCAGACAAAACTAAAGAGAGGCTGCTTTAGTGTTCTGCAGAGAGACAAAGTAGTGTGGTTGAACCCAGTGGATGAGATGTATGATGGACTTTGAGATTATCTCAGCCTGAGACTTCTGAACAAAGTGTCCGCCTCTCTCGAACACCAGAGCCCTAGGATAAACATCTGCGTCTGTAACATAAACAATACAACAACTATGATCTCACGCAGTACATAGCATAAAACGTAACTAAAGGTTTAAATGCTGCTTTAGTGTCATAATTTTGTGACGTCCCTGACATTGCCTTATGGCGAGGAACCTGACGTTAAATTCTTATTGATTGATTGATCGATCGATTAATTATGCTCAAGGACATTGCTTGGCTAGAATTTGATTTTAGTTCACTTATTTTATCAGGTATATTTGGCTACCAACTAGTCATCTAATAGGTGCAGTGCTTCACGCAGATTTAACTTTTAAATATATGTGCGGCATAAGCAACCCTTCCTTAATCTGGTTTGTCTGAGCATAAGGAAAGTTTAGATCTACACACTCATTTAGGCAAATAATAAAATTATAATCGAGGAATCACGATCATATAACAAAGCCAAACCTATAAGTATAAAGAGAACGCTATCAAACGATTTAATATTGTAATATGCAATATCAGAGTTAATTACTTCGACACAAAAAGTAGGCTAATTTTAATTCAGATTGTGCATATGCAGCTGTTAATAAGTTAAATATCTGTTTATGAAACAGGATACTATAATCAAGTTTTAAAAGTTAATTATAACCATCTCTCTCTCTCTTAGTGCACTGCCTATTGGCAGGCCAGTGGGCCAGTGGCATATAACTCCTCTACTTTTTTCTATCCTCTAATTTTCTCTTCATATCATCATATCAATTAGATATCAAACCATCCAGCATCCAAAATCTCGGTCTTCCTCTAACGGTTTTTCCTTCCATTCTTCCTTCAACAATCTCTTTCAGCAAACAATTCCCTTTCAGTAAATGACCCATCCAGTTCTTCTTTCTAATCACAGGCAGACAGTCTTATCGACATCGCCTCTGGCTGGAGCCAGTGTCGATAAGACTTTCTCTCTCCGCTCCTACTGTTTGGAACTCTCTGCTTCCTGATCTTCGCTATGTTCTACTACTTCCACTTTCTATTGTAGGTTGAAAACACATCTCTTCCTACTATATACTTTTTTCATTTTGCCTGACTGTTTTTTGATCACCGGACCGGCACCGTTTAGGATCTTCTTCTTTCTCTTGAGCACATGTTTTTTGAGATCGTTTGGAGTGAATGGATCTGTGGTGATATGTGATGGAGGGACGTCCCTGATATCATCCTTGTATGAGGAAACGGACGTAAACCTTTATTATTATTACTATATATATATATATATATATATATATATATATATATATATATATATATATATATATATATGTATATATATATACACATGTATATATATATATATATATATATATATATATATAGGGAGGCGACCCTGATATTGCCTTATGGCGAAGAAATGGACGTTAAATTCTTATTGATTGATTATATATGTATATATATATATATATATATATACATACATATGCAGTATAATTCTACATACATCATACATAATATATACATGTATATTGATTACAAGCGTCAGCCTCAAGTTAATCTAGCACAGCAGAAGTCTATAGAGCAGCACTCACTAGGACTGGGTCCAGTGATCACATTCCTGCCTGAGTCCAGCTCAGTCACACTCGCCTCAGTCACCCCAGCCTGTCTCGCCACATCCAGCTGTATCTGCCACTCCACCAGCTTGTCGTTCTTAGTCAAAGCAAATATCAGCGGAACTCCCTTCTCCTTCGTCGTCTCAACGTTCTTCTTGTACTGCAATGAAATCATGTACAGGCTTTGTTGTTGCTGTCGATACGTTAGATGTGATGCTGACCACCGTAGTTTATAATATCTGAGAAAGGATGGTCCAGGTTTGCTTGTAGGTTTAATAGGGATCTACAACTTAACAATGCTTGCAAGAGATATCACCTTTAGTTGGAGATTTTACATATTTATTTCACTATATATATATATATATATATATACATATATATAATATATATATATATATATATATATATTATATAATATATATATATATATATATATATATATATATAATATATATCATATATATATATATATATATATATATATATATACAGTGTATATATATATCTCTCTCTTAGTGCACTGCCTACTGGCAGGTCCATGGTACATAACGCCTCCACTCTTCTCTGTTTTCCGCCTTCCTCTTCATTTCCACATATGAGTGGGTCTTTAAATCATCTAACGTACCTAATCTCGGCCTGCCCCTGTCTCTTTTTCCTTCTATTCTACCTTCTATGACCTCTTTTAATAGACCTTCCCCCCTTAGAATGTGTCCTATCCATCTCTTCTTCCTATTTCTTAATACATTTATCAACTGTCTATCTGTGCCAACTCTCTCCAGAACTTCCTCATTTGTAACCTTTTGAGTCCAGCTAATCCTCTCCATTCTTCTCCAAATCCACATTTCCAATGCCTCCAGTTTCCTAATATCTTCCTTCCTTAAGGTCCATGTTTCACATCCATACAACAGCGTGGTCCAAACCAAAGTTTTCACTATCTTTATCTTTGTGTCTTTCTTTAGACTTTTTGTTAATAGTTCTTTTCTACTACCAAAGGCCGCTTTTGCTTGTGCAATCCTACTGCATATTTCCGTCTCATATTTCCCATCATAGGTTATAGTATGACCCAAATATTCGAAACTCCTTACCTGTTCCAATTTCGTACCATTTATTGTGATATTAACTTCACCTTTATTATTGGACACTCTCATAACCTTGGTCTTTTTTATATTAATCTTCATGCCAAATCTTAGGGCCGTATCATTCAGCCTATCCATTATCTTCTGCAATCCAATCTCGCTGCCCGCTACCATTCCTTGGTCATCTGCAAATCGTACATCTTGTAACAAATTCCCTTCTACTTTTATTCCTTCTTCCAAGCTTCCATGGCTTCCTCCATCATTGCCTCAGCGTAAATAACACAGCAGCGGCGAATGCTACAACCTTCTTACTCCACGTCCTATTCACCTTCTTCTGAGTGTTGTGGGATTTTGATACTGCTTTTGATTCATGTAAAGTTCAAAATTAGTCTTCTATCTCTCCAGTCCCTATTCTTTTTAGATATTTCATCATCGTTATCCAATCAATCCTGTCAAGGCCTTCTCGAAGTCTACAAAACATACAAAAACGTCATTTCCATATTCTAAGCTTCATTCATTTCCATATTCTTCGCAAAGAACCCGCATTACTCCTATTGCTTCTCTTGTGCCGCATCCTTTCCTAAAACCAAATTGTGTCTTGCTCAGTATCATCTCTGCTTTCGACTGAATGCGAGTATTTACTTTAATAAGATCTTCGATGCATGAGGTATTAAGCTGATTGTTCTGTAATCCGAACACTCCACAGCATTGGCTCTTTTGAGAATTGGAATCATCACTGACTTGGTAAAGTCGTCTGGCCAAATACCTGAATTGGAAACTTTCATACATACCTCTATTAACTTTTTGAGTGTTTCTCCTTCCAACATTTTCAAGATTTCTGCTGGGATTTCATCTATTCCGGCTGCCTTTCCCTTCTTCATACTTTTAATTGCAGAATAAATTTCCTCCTTCATTAAATCAGGGCCCCTTTTATCGTCTTCCATGATATTTTCTTCTTCTATTTTAAAATCCTCTTGAACTGGTTTCCCAGCCTTATCATACAATTCCTCTACATATTCTCTCCATCTTTCTTTTACTTCGTCCAGCTCTGTCTTCAATTCCCCATCTTTACCCATTATACTAATATTCTTTGCATCTGCTTTCTTTTCTTATCGGTTCTTGTTAATATCCTGACTTCCTGGTGTAATAGATCCGGCCTCCCTCTTCTATCATATTCTGCTAAATCATCACACTTTTCACTCCACCAATGATCTTTTGCTTTGTCTGTAATTCTTCTAAGTTCACTGTTTAAGCTTCTATATTTCCTTCGGCCATGACTGGTGTCAATACTTTTCCATTTCCTCCTTTCATCCATATTGTGAAGCATCTCGCTTGTGATCCAAAGTTTTTTAGCAGTATATATATATATATATATATATATATATATATATATATATATATATATATATATATATATTAAAGTGAGACAGAAAGAGAGAGAGAGAGAGAGAGAGAGAGAGAGAGAGAGAACTATGTTTATTTATTTCAAGATACACACTCATCACAAGCAAACAACAGCAACATGTAGCAAGGAAATTAATCAATAAAAAAGGTGTCCACAAAGGAGCCAAAGATCTGAGAGGTAGCACAATTGATAGACTAAAATAGGAAACAATAGTATAGCTTAGTTTATCACATAGGCCTCAATACGATTAATTCCCAAGTAACTATGAAAGTTAAAGAATTTCCAAATTAAGAAACTAAACCTCATAAATGTCAAAATAATTAACTAACAAAATAAGCAGTATTAGTCTATTGTCTGTCTTTAACGATTTTGGCAAAAGATTTTTCTAAGATTCAATATATTTACAGAAGTTCAATATTTTATAGAAGTAACCTGCATTGAGCTACATTTTTAAAAAGAAATTCGATATGGAAAGGCAAAATTAATTTTTTTAAAATTTTGTTAGAGGCAGCGTAACGTAAACCATGAGGTAACTAATTTCTCCATTGTTCAGGACTGCATTATTCATTTAGAAAAGAACAGTTAGAAGAATAAAACATTGAATATTACAAAGGAGAAGAATTGAATATTTATTACCTACACTACTATTACAAGAACCATAAAGTCGGAAACCGTTAAAAACTGATTACATATCAAGGGCAGACGATTTTATTTCACTTTAATAACCAAAGCAGCACATATTATACAATTGTGCAAGTTTATTTACACAGAATTTAAATTAAAACTTTTTAACGTCTTTGTTTAGTATTGGATCAAAGATACTAGATTCCAAGAATATTACAAATACTATTATTAATATTACATAATAATAATAATATTATTATTATTATTATTAACAATAAATTATGTAATAATTATCAGTAAAAACAAACAACCAATATATCATTACTTCATAGAATTGTCAATTATGCGCTTGGTGCAAGAAATAGATCAACTAAAAACTTATTTCACAGCATATTTAAAGCTAGATAGTAAACGTGACCATGAGAAAAACGATTGCACGCTGGAGGTATGTGATGGAGGTGTGTGCTGGAGGTGTGTGCTGGAGGTATATGCTGGAGGTATGTACTGGAAGTATGTGCTGGAGGTCTGTGCTGGATGTATGTGCTGGAGGTCTGCGCTGGAGGTATGTGCTGGAGGTGTGTGCTGGAGGTGTGTGCTGGAGATATGTGCTGGAGGTGTGTGCTGGAGGTATGTGCTGGAAGTGTGTGCTGGAGGTATGTGCTGGAGGTCTGTGCTGGAGGTCTGTGCTGGAGGTCTGTGCTGGAGGTATGGGTTAGAATCCAAGCATAGTTAATCAGAGAATAAAGTCTCAGATATTTAAATGACCAACTGGGCCCTGAATCATTGGTAATTGTTGTGAATGCTATGCTGGGCAAAGCTGCTTCATATAACTGCCAGAAGGTAACCAGAGATAACAAGATAAACCTGATCAAAATCAGCCCTCGTTATAGATACCAGAGCCGCTGTCAATCCATCACTACTGGTGACAGTAAAACCTTCAAAATCAATCAATCAATTATATAAATATTTGTTCCATCATTAATTGATCTAATCACTCAACCAATCTATCATTCAAGAAATTAGTCATCAGCCTCTACTACAACAAAAACAACAGAATTAGAGTGCTACCATCGTCAACAACAACATCGAGCACTATTGTAATAAATCCTCTAAACAGATCTTGTAATTGTATTACTACTCTCCTGGGCAAGCTAAAAACCCGTCTCTTTCCGCCATAGGTCTAAATTTTCACCCGACTGCCTTGCACCTTGGACTTGCACTGTTTTGATCTCGCTTTCTCTTGTGGTTTCTGTGTACTCAGTCGTCATCTTTCAGTGCATTGGTGCCTGTTTGTGCAGAGTCTGCAAGAGACGTCCCTTACCTTGCCTTATGGCGAGGAACCGGACGTTAAATTCTTATTGATTGATTGTTAAACAATTAAAGCTCGTACCTCTACTCCTGTAACCTCTGAGCAGCATGCCACTCATCAGCCTCTCCAGTGTGGGGTGAAGCAGCAGCCAAGCCAAAATCCTCATGAACCAGAACGGGCGTATCGTTCTAATGGTAAAAAGTTAATGTTAACATCAGTTTCCTCGCTCGAAAGCGATGTCAGTGACGGGAGAGCCTAGGATTTTAACCCAGCACATACTGATCGACAGTCGAATATCTTACCGACATTGCCACTGACTAATGCAGCATGCAGACACAATGCAGACATTATAACATACAGCAGCAAATGTCGAGACATCATAACATCAGTCTATCTATCTATCTATCAAGTCGATATTTGGAATGTCAAACGTCTGGTACAAGGCAAAAATTTAAATATTATCAATTATCTAGCACAGTCGTTGGGTGAATCGATTTGTAGAGACATGTGATGGGGGACGTCCCTGACATCATCGTTGCATAGCGAGCAGCAAACACTAATTTGTGACATGCAATAAATTAGATACTGGAATGTTAATTTAACATTTTATTTCTGAAATAGTTAAAAGAAAATGAAATATGAATGATTAATGGAGTTAATAGAAAATGGAATGTGAATGATTAATGGAATGCCTATTTAAAATTTTACTTCAGAAATATTTAATAGAACAATGACCACAAACATGCAATATAATAATAGTGCAAGTGAGTAAGAGAGAGGTAGAGAAAGTAGGGAGATCGATAGAGAACATTTAAGAAAACTTAATATATACATACTTGTGAGGAACAAATCCTATTCCATTGAGGTAGACTACAGATTGGAAGATGTTAGTTGAAGCAGCGAGATCAAAGGCTGCAGCCGAGCCTAAACTGTGACCAATAACTGCAGCTACACTGAAAACAGACCACTATTTCATTAACTAAATAATTACATGTAACCTACTTTTCCTAGTAATCATGAGACTCACATTTAAAAGCCTTCCACTTGAAGGAGCATTCTTCACATATATTCTATAAAAGAGCGAGTGATTGGTCAATAGAACTCTTCAAATGCTTATCACCTAATCTAAGAATACCAGTTTTTCACTCTATGAGTAGCAATTAGCACAAATTAGGTTTTAAATTTATAGGCTGACATGACTATGACATATTGTTGGGTACACTTATCATATATACATACTATCAGTACGAAATCACTGATAATAATACTTAGCGGGACACCTAATAGTCATATATCTCTCAGTGCACTGTCTGCTGGTAGGTCCATGATATATAACGCCTCTACTCATCACTATCTTCAGTTTTCCTTTTCATATCCACATACGAGTGGATCTTTAAATCATCTAAAATTCCTTTCATATATCCTTATTCAGGATTTCTCTTATGACGAGGTGGGCCCCTATGCTTTCCTCAGCTTTGACTAACATTTATTGGGCAGGGGTGACATTCTCAGAGAACACCATCCTGTTTACTCAAATTTGCCTTATAGAAATATATATATATGTATATATATACTGTATTTTACAGATATTTATTAATAATTTAAATATACATTATTCATATATACGAAAATTATTAATAAATATTCGTAAAATACAGAGTATGTACCACATATCAAGAAAGCAAACCTATTGATGTCCATTTCACGTAGAAATGCGAGGATTAAGCTTGCCCTGGCCTTAGTCGATTCATCGAAATTATCACGACAGCTTATCTCTGAGTTGCTGTACCCTGAAGTTGTAAAAATAGACAATTGTATTACGACAAAATACAATTAAAATTTAACTTCATGTTCCTTACTCAAAGACAATATCACAGATAACTCAAGAGTAACATGTAATAATGGGTGGTTTTCACATAACAATACACTGGCAGTAGAAAACCTGAGATCTGTACAGTATGATCACTTGATCAGTCACATTTAAGGAAACACAGATTAAAACTTCTTGAAGACGAAAACAATATTACGATATTTTAAATGTGCCTAATTATAGTAAGAAGTGACTCTGATTATACAAAGGAGCTTATATAGAGACTGCCGCTAAGAGGAAATTATAAAACTTTTAAAATTTGCCTCACGAGGTTCTGCAGGTGATATATACAAGGAGCAGAAAAAATATCTGCAGATATTTAGGATATCTTAAAAATGAAAATTATTAGGACTCTTGTCAAATGAAAGTCATTTCACCCAATGTTGTCTTCTTTTATAGTCTTACATCTTACATTTTCAATGACCCAAATTATCCCTATGATTTTGCTCTAGCACAGTTACAATTTTATTAAATCCATTCAAATCTTGGATCAATATCAAGCTATTTAGCAAAATTTGTTGACTATTTAGCAAAGCAGTCACATTATAAGATTTCACGGCCCTTTCAACTTGAATAGATAATTGAGAAAAAAGTTGATCGCATCCTTTCAAACAGACACTACACTGCTAGGAGTCTACTATTATTTACATTTGATATTAAATTTATATAAACCATACAGTGCCCTCTGTCGTCAGAGATTATTTGAATGCCAAAAATTCTACATAGAAGTAAAGTAAAATATAGCAATGAATTCATACAATATTTTATGAATACTTATACTAATAAAACAACAGTTTAATAAATGGATATAGAAAGGAAAAAGCAAGGATATTACTTTAAAAAATATGTCATAATGATTAATACCATTATTTCTATCTATATAAATTGATAATATATAAAATATGTCATTGCTATTTTTAAAATGAGAAACCAGAATTAAATCCACTTTCATTGATAAATAAAATAACACTTAAATAATGATAGGAATAATAATAATAATAATAGCAACCATAAGAGTGCTACAGTCATCAATGACAACATCGAGCACTATTTAGTCAAAATCAAGCTGGCGAGCAAAAATATGGTCAAAAAACAGTGCAAATTCCAAAAATCTAGAAAATCAGTCCAAAGTATTAATAAAAATTAATAAAATTAAAATTAATTACAAATTGGTAAATAAATAATTTACCAGGAAACTCTGGCACAACGAGACGTATGCCGGCAGCTGAGAGAGGTTCATAGAGATCAGCGAAGTCGCTGACACTGCCCGGGGCTCCATGCAATGCGAGCACCACGGGCCCATCACGAGGTCCCTCATCAGCGTAACCTATGTCTGCCACACCACCGCAGTAGGGTATCTGGATCCTGTGAACTGCAGGGCAGTAGCTTGTTCTAACAGTAACCTGCGGTGAAGAGGTTTTATTCTTGCTGAACAGCGGCCGATATAAAGATCGAATGGGTCGCAGCACCAGTGATACGGTACAACAGGCGCCAAAATACATGTGCCTGCAAATCTGTCTGATAACCATCTTGCGCTTCAAGTAACTATAATCCAAAGCTAGAGGTCTAATACTCAAAATAAAACAGACATGTTAGTACATATAAAAATAATGCATCATACATAGCATAACAACAATTAGAGTGCTACTGTCGTCCATGACAATTAACATGGAACACTATTGAGAAAAATCCAAGCCGGTGAGCATTAAGAAGGTCCACAATGGTGAAAATTCCAAAACCCAGAAAATTTAATTCAAAGGTAGCCTTTACTTAACGTGGAGTCAACTATTTTGATCAACAGAATGCTCTTTAGTGAGTGTGAAGGCTAACCATGTATATGAATTTGTATTTTGGACTTGCCAATTGACCAAGTTTTGCATAATTTCGTAATTTAAAAAAATGTTTTCACGGAGCAGTAGGTGACTTTTACATTCAAGAACATTGTTCTCCAACTTCATTAAGTAGGCCTATACTACTAAAATATTTTATATATACACAAAAATAAAATTATTTTAGTACAAAAAATAAACATATTTTATAATTTATATACCCACAAAAAATATTTGGCGAATTATATTAGTGTTCAATATAATAATAATAATAATAATAATAATAATAATAATAAAGGTTTAACATCCGTTTCCTCATCCAGGGATGACGTCAGGGACGTCCCCAACAATATAGTCTGGTAGAATTCTAAAAAAGCGAGACAAAATTAGGTACTAGATGATATTGGTATCGTTGGATGCAGAATTTTCATAGATTAAGCTGCTAAAATTCCCCTACAATTCGTCTTTGGGAAAAAAAATTATTTACGAAATATGTTAAGTAATTGGGTCATTCCTTGTCAACAGGTCAGTTTTTCCCACAGTGTAAAGTAAAATATGTCTCTAGGCTAGATTTAAAATTTCAAGCCAATTGGTTGATCAGTTGCAGAGTTATGGAAGTTATTTTTACCCCACTGTCAGTCCATTTTGATGCAAAAATTTAAAATCGTCGTAGTTTTCTCGACTTCAAACTGCTATGATTTTTTTATTTATGATCCTATCTATAGGAAACTTCACAACAGTATTATTTTTTATGCATAAATGCAGAATGTGCAATCATAATTCAAGTGGCATGCATGTCGTAACTGCTGAAGCAACTCAAATTTAATGTTTCGCGAAAGCAGGAATTTGTGAAAAGCCATATTAGAGTCTTAATAATTCTCAAAATTTACCGAATAGATGAAAGGAACTTTAAGGAAGCCATTTAATTTAATAACTTGACAATATCTTAATTGAAGAAAATACTTATCAACTTCACAAGCAGCTTGGAGTTAGTAACTCATCAGCTCAAACTTTAAAAAAATTGAATACAACCCAACTTTTGGACCACTTTACGCCCATGGTTAGACATGTCACCAGTTAACCACAACTTTCAAACTGCTGCTATTTACATGTTGATACGTTACTAACTAATGGTACAAACAGTTACTTCTCAATTCAATCCTAACCTAAATGAACATCGCTATTTATCCATTCCCGTACCTAAATTGGGTCGTTTTTCAATTTTTGCCAATTTTGAACTGCTGTCGTGCTAACTACAAGATGGTTCTGAAGTTGATAAGTGTTTTATAGCAATTAGATATCTCCAAATTATTAAACTAAATGGCTTCCTTGCATCTATCTAGTAAATTTTCTGACTCATTCCAAAGGAAGCCACCAAAAAACCCTAGCTTCATGGCAGCTTACTTTAATGCTTTCATCATTCTTCCCTATACGAAATACATTATCATGGAGTTTGATTGTCTGTACTAGTACAACACATTTTAAGTGTCTTCTTTCTATTGCCAGTTGTGTACAAAAAGCAGTTTTTTTTCCAGGCACACCCATCTGTGGAAGATCTGAGGTTTCTTGCACATGCAGAGTCACAAATATCGGACTCACTTTTTTCATATTTCAAGTATCAGTAAAAGTTTTTAACAACAGATATATGCAATACTAATTGTTCACAAGGATACCATATACAAGACTTGTAATCAAGACCAAAGCACTGAGACCATGACCAAGGTTCGACATCTCGAGACCAGGACCAGATCTCAGAGACCAAGATCAAGACCAGACCCCATGACCAAGATTAAGACCAGACCCCTCGAGATCAACAACAAGACCAGACCCCCAAGATCAAGATTGGATATTCGACACCGAGACTAAGACCAAGACCAAGAATGACAACAGGCTCCAAGCTGTGATTAAATGAGATGGTAGGCCTTAGCTATATCAATAAAACTTCTATTTGAGTTGGCTACTAACCTACTACAAGTCTAATTCTTTTGAAATTTCTTTTAAGTCCATATATCACAAGCAACATATATCTAACCCAGACGGTCTAGACCCAAAGCTATATGAATTCATTTTTATATAGGCCTATATAAAACAATCGATCAGGAAGAAAAAAGACAATAAATAATATTAATAACAATAACAATAACAACAATTAGAGTGCTACAGTCATCAATGACAACATCGAGCACTATTGAGACAAAATCAAGCCGGCGAGCAAAAAAGAAGGTCCAAAAACGGTGCAAATTCCAAAATCCAGAAATTCAGTCCAAAGTAAAGGGAGTTAAAGAAAAGGTGGTTTAGGCGCAGGTCGCTGCTCATGGACACTGGATGGAAAAGAGAGATGGAAAAGATAGGTCTTCAACTGCTTATGGAACTGCTCATAGGAAAGCAAAGGCTGATGTGATTCAAATGAAGATTTCCGAAGATTGGATGGAAGATTGGATCGGCAATAAACACGCCATTGTAGGTCTACTGTCTAATTCTTGAGAACTGTCCATTCGCAATTTCTTGAAAATGGGGCTAAAATAATAGTCAATGATCTCAAAAAATTCCGATACCAATCGCTCGAGACCATGATCAAGACCAACAGTAGAACCTTCTAGACCAAGACCAAGACAGGCAAAACCCAGTCTCAAGCAGCTTTGAGACCAAGACTAGGTCAAGAGGACTACAAGTCTGCCACAAATGCTCATTAACATTAACACAGCCCCTTTCTTCACTCACATGAACCAAGAGTATTCAAACCTTTTTCTGTTACTTTGTGTGTATTGCTGTCTTCTGTAACTTTGAAACATTTAACACGCATTTTCTAACATTCTCGTCACTAACGGAATCAACAGAGTAACTCGAGTCATCCATTTTTATCCACATACTAAACCAATAGATTCTTATTTTATTTACGAATCAAATAATTATGTAGGAATTTTTAACAAGTTCTTCCATGTAATAATCAAATTAGAAAACAAAGTCCAGCAACAAGGACAAAAATTCCGTTGTTCATCATTCACTTGTTCTTACATTCAATGTAAGAACAAGTGAATGATGAATATTATTTAAACCCAACCGTATCACAGAGATGGATGCAGTCTCAAATCAACTCTGCCCCAAATCTCAACTCAATTCTGTCACAAGTCTCAAATCAAATCTCCCAAACTCCATCAGTAGGCAAGCAGAATGAAGCGGAATAAAGAAACGAAACAATAAAAAAACCGGAAAATAACTGAGTCAAATAGGTGAAGTTTTTTTTAAACATTATTAACTTTCATTGATTATTTAGTACATTCTTTTGATAATAATGAAATATGACTGTGGTCACAGTCAAGTATCAATATTGTCTAAATGAAGTAAAAACTTAATTTTGCCTAAGATACCAATTTAAAACTACTTCTTATCTATCTATCTCTTAGTGCACTGACTATTGGCTGGTCCACGGCATATAATTCATCCACATATTTCTATCTTCGGCTATTTTCATCATATCAACATAGGAATTAATTATCTACTCATCCAGGCTCCAGCATCCCACGTCTAAGTCTTCCTCTAACTTTTTCTCTTCCATTCTTCCTTCAATTACTTCTTTTAATAAACAATTTCCTCTCAGTACATAACCCATCCAGTATTTCTTGCTATTCCTTATGATAAATATCAATTGTCTA
The DNA here is from genome assembly GCA_905160935.1 of Enchytraeus crypticus. Taxonomy (NCBI): domain Eukaryota; kingdom Metazoa; phylum Annelida; class Clitellata; order Enchytraeida; family Enchytraeidae; genus Enchytraeus; species Enchytraeus crypticus. Next base: position 168,597 of record CAJHZI010000667.1, on the reverse strand, counting down.
TTGTCTATTCTTATCTATACTGTACGGAATAACCTTATTATCGCTGAAGCTTATAAATGCACATAAAATAGCCTATAAGTTTTTTCCCAAAAGAGAATCGATGGGAAATTTTAAACACACCACAAACTATACCTCTTCTATCGATTAGTCCAATAATTAGCTAGTACCTAATTTTCTTTAGGTTTCACAAAATTGAATTTTATGTGACTGGACTAATAGTCTTCGTCCCAGTTTATGATCTCTGCTTGTTTACATTTATTCCTGCAATTAAATTCCCCTTTTAAAGTCATTGAATAGCAATAGTAAAAAGTAAAAAAGTAAACGTGCATTATAGTGAAATGATTAATTATGTTGATATCAATCACTTTTAATATCACATGTTTAAACCGTTATGCAATTTAGTCCATTTTCCGTGTAACCAGTCCGGCGAATGTCCGAGATTTTACTCTCAGATCAGCGCGGTGGGATTCGAACCCACGAGGGTTCAATTCACCTCAGGATCTGTCATTTAAAACTTCATGACGTTACCCCTAGGCTATTATGACATTCTAATCGAATCACTATCAATTTGAATGCGAATTAAATTCTTAAGAAACCTATCAACATAATCAACAGAAATAAAATGTAATAGTGAAGTCCATAGCACATTCATACGGTAGCTCGCAACTGCTATCTAACTAATTATAACAAAGAAATTTGTTTTTTTTAATAAAAAAAGTTAAGAAATTAGATGTCAGTTGCGATCCACAGTATATTCACGTTAAATGTAGCTAACATTTATAAATCTATAGGTACACGATTTGAAATTTCGTATTTTGATTTGCTTTTAATCTCAGTGGTTGTAGTGTGTTTTTGTTTACATTTTAACTATGGCATAAAGCGAGAAATGGGTATAAATATTGATCAGCAGTTTGCAGATGATATTGCATATGTAAGCACATGCAAAAATATAACAGACAAAATTCAAAAGGAAGTCAATGATAAACTGAATAAGAGAGATTTAAAACTAAACACAGATAAAACAGAAAAATATACCATTGGAAACAAAAATGATCAGGAAAGGAAGAAATGCAAATATTTAGGTTCTTACTTGGATACTGAAAGAGACATGATCCATAGAAAGCAGTTGTGTATGGCTACTTTTAATAAATACAAAATGAAACTAACAAATAGCAAAATAACAATGAAAACAAGAATAAATATATTCAATGCTTATATTACGCCAGTTTACTTATATAATAGTGAGCTATGGACATTAACTTCAAAACAGGAACACGAAATTGACATATTTCATAGAAGTCTATTAAGAAAAATACTTAAAATATATTACCCTCACATTATAAGCAACGATAACTTATACATCAGAACATATGAAAAAAGGAGTCTTGCAGTTAAACACGATGACTAAAATGGATAGGTCACTTACTTAGGTTACCGAACATGAGAATAAAAAATCTCAGACAAAACAAAGAGGTTGTCAAAATAAACAAGCATGGATCAAATTAGTAAATAAAGATCTCAAAAATATAAATCAAAATTTGAACATATTAGATGAGAGCATCTGTGATCTGGCTGAGGATAGAGTGAAGTCAATAATCTTGAAGCCTACTGCAGGGTCCAAATAGGACGTAGCACAGGCTCAGTAGTAGTAGTTACATTTTAAAATCAGGTTAACTTAACATAATTATACTGGTTAAGGAAGTCATAAAGACTTGTAACACCAGTCTTCGTCGCAATTTCATACCTCTATACATAGAGACCGTAAAGGAAAAAAGATACGAACCTTGACAAGTTGATAGGCTTCCAAAGGAGAACATAAGGAAAAACTAAACACTCACCAACATATCACACCCACACATAACCAGCTCACATAAACTTACACGTATATAACTACGCACAAATACACATACATACATGCACCCATGCATGTACACATACATGTACATGCATACACACCCGCACACACACTTGCACATATACACATGTATACATAAATACATACAAACACTCAAATACTTACATGTATATACATATACATACATACATGCACACATACATACCCCACATGCATATATATACAGATACACCCATAAATATGCAGATATATACATACATATACACACATACATATGTACATATATACATATATACGCACAAATATACACATAAACACACATATATACACACATATACATATATACATACACATACATATATACACTCATACACAATTACACATACACCTACATATATACACATAGAATACACTCACTTGTACATACACACATCGACCTTACCGACAAAAATATGCAAGTATGCATATAGCTACATACTAGGCATATCAACAATTTGCAAAATATAGTCATACATTACAATACATACACGCATATATGCACAAACATACATAGACATACACACATGTGCACACACATATCTACACCTACACATACATACACATACAAGCCTTACCCACACTCATGAATACCTAGAAACCAAATACCCTCATGTGATGCAACTAATCAGCCTATCTACACAAAACAAACAAACAATTTATCAATTCAATGTATTTCTTTCCAATACTTATCTAGCCTATTCTTAAAAGCATTCACTGACTCTGCCTCTACTACATACTGAGGTAACATGTTCCACACATTTGACAACTCTCTGACTGAAAAAGTTTCTTCTAACCTCTAATCTGGATCTAACCTTTATTATTTTGAATCTATGCCCTCTAGTTCTAGCATAATCAGATAATTTGAAAAATTCTCCACATTCGATATTGTAAAAACCTTTAATTATTTTAAACACTTGAATTAAATTCCCTCTGGTATGTCTATCTTCTAAACTAATTAGACCTAATACATCTAATCTAGATTCATAGCTTTGACTTCTACATTCAGCAATCATTCTAGTTGCTCTCCTTTGAACTCTTTCCATACATTCTACATCCTTTTTTAGAAAAGATCTCCACGCTTGTACGCAATATTCTAATTTAGGCCTTACTAATGCTTTATATAATTTAACTATTACATCCTTATTACGACTTTTTATAGTTCTCCTAATTAAACCTAAAGTGCGATTAGCACAATTACTGCTGATTTACACTGCTCTGAAAATTTTAGATATATTAAGATTGTATAGTTAATAAATAATTATAAATGATTCTATTTATTTTATAATTCATGTAAAGTAAAAGTAAACATGCAATATAGTGAAATGAGCAACCATGTTGATATATATCACTTTTAGTGACATTTGCTAAGTAAGTGGTCCCAGAAATAGGGCATTAAATTCAATGTGGACAACTATAAGATAATTCACTTAGGCAACAATAATCCAAATAAAGAATAAAGAATATGTTGTGAATAATAAGATATTGAAGGTAGTGAGTGAGGAGAAGGATTTAGGGGCATTTAGTCAGGACTTCAAAGTGAGGAAACAATGTTCTGTAACTGTTAAAGCTGCCAATAGGACCTTAGGCCTAATAAGGAGAACATTCCAAAGTAGAGATAAAGGCATTATTTTAAGATTGTATAAATCTTTGGTTCGACCTCATCTGGAGTATTGTATGTCAGTGTGGAAACCACATTACAGGAATGATACTGAACTTATTGAAGCAGTGCAAGTAAGAATATTAAGAACTATTGGGAGATTCAAAGTTTTAGGGTATGACGAGAGGCTAAGTGCAGTTCAGCTGACAACCCTAGAAACCTGGAGAATTAGAGGTGATCTCCTAGATGTTTATAAAATAATGTATGGGCTTACCGAATTAAGTGCAACAGATTTTTTCAACTTCTCTACTAATAATTTAAGAGGCCATAGCTATAAGTTGTTTAAGCCTAGACTAAGGATAGATATAGGAAAGTTTTCCTCTTCTCAAAGGGTGATTGATAGATGGAACTCTTTGAGTGAGGAGGTTGTGAATGCGGTGTCGGTGAGTAGTTTTAAAAACAAGCTGGATGGTGTAATCATGCACGATTGGGAATTGAAATAAGCCCTTGGGTTTCTTTCCTTTTTTCTGCTACCTAGGTTTGGAGAAAGAACAGAATAATGAAAGATGGTAAGAGTTCTGGTAAAGTCTAATAATACCCCATGATTAAACCGGTAGGCAATTTACTTCATTTTCCATGTAACCAGTCCTGTGAATGTCCTATATTTTACTCTTAGATCAGCTCGGCTGGGATTTGAACCCACGAGAGTTTTATTCACCTCAGGATCTGTTATTTAAAACTAAATGGCATTACCCCACGTTATTAAGATATGCATTGTATACATTAATAAACTATTATATAGACTAGACGTTATATGATTACAATTTTGTTTTTATGTTATATATTATCCCTTAGCCTTCTCTTACAATAAGTCTTCAACTTGAGTTGGAGTCAACTAGTTTGATCAACGTAATGCTCTTTACTGAGTGTGGAAGTGTTTTGTTTAAGGAATTAATCCTAACGTCTTTACTGAAAACGTTAACTACATAATCAAAATTCCATAATTAGCATACTAGATGATGCACTAAGCTGTATGGTGAATGCAGCCGAAAGAATAACTTCATTTCTGTCATTTTTGTTGCGGTTTGAGTACTGAAATTGTATTTACTCTTGATTCACTATTTTAGCACAATTTATAATTTGATACTCTAGTGCTCAGCCGGTAGTATATCGGGTTAGTTTCCTGACTGCCGATTAGTAAGTGAGGATTCAAATCCTGTGTCTGTAATGTCAACTTACATTCTTTGACACAGGAAACTGACGATAGGCAGAGCTTAAGTTTTACAATTTATTTCATGACCTCAATGTTTTATTTGTATTTTAACAAGTCAGCAAGCAGTTTAATATCTAGTTTAGTTTAGTTTATGAATTAGATTCTAAGTAACAATGCAGAGATGAAGAGTAGAATCTTGACTAGAAGTACATTATGTGTGCTGATCGTGCTAGCTGTGCCAATGATATCAGTGATATACTTTAAACACATCAACAGATGGACGAGCGATCATATCAACATTGCTAGACGTGTGGTCCAGGCTAACGATGCGAGGCTGCAGCAAGCGAACCAGTATCTGGACTCTCTAAAGAGTCCTGTGTCCAAGGATGACACCTCCGGAGCTGATCTAGTGATTGGAATCGTAACCTCTGACAGGGATTTCAATCCCGGTGATGATACTTCCTCCGAGGCCTTTGCATACCTCACTCAGACGCTGCACGGATTGTTGCAGAGCATCGGTAGATCTGATGACGAGAGCCGAGTCGTGTTTAGAAATATCAAAATATTCGTCTGTAGCGTTGATTTAAATCCTGCTAGGCGTGAGGAGCTCGTGAGCATGGCTCGTCTCGTCAGGCTCGTTACGAGATTTAGCAACGCAACGGCTTACGACGTGAATAGATACAGAGGTAATCAGTTTAACAAGGAGAAAGATGATTACGTTTTCTGTTTGAATGAAGCGACCAAGTATTCCTCAAAATATATACTTCTGCTACAGGACGATGTCATTATGAGATCATTCTGGCTAGCTGATCTTGAGAGACTGATCAGTTTTACAAGAGCTAAGGAATTCTTCTATGAAAAATCATCACTAACCGCTTCAAACTGGATGTCTGTCAAATTGTTCTATCCACAGAAGTGGTCAGGCTATTCCTACAACATCGATACCTACTGTGAGCTCAGTGGAATTGCGTTACTTGGCGGTTCGCTATTCGTTCTACTTTCCATTATTATTCGATGTTCGGAAAGAACTTTTATGCCGCTGCTTCACATTTATAGTACTACGCATGTGTTGTGTTATTGTATTGGTGCAGTGTACTGTTTCCTACTAGCTCTGTTGATTGGTAGAGCTGATATGGAGATATTGAGAACGTATCGACTAATGGCAGCTCACAGTTGCTGTATACCTGCTGTACTTTATAACACGTCTACTGTAGAATCTCTAATGGAATATCTTCAAGCTGTCACCTGTGATGCAGAATTTCCTCTTGATCTTTCCATAGATAAGTTCACGAAGGATTCTGGCTTAAGTGGATTTGCTGTTGAACCCAATATGTGCAGTCACATAGGATTTCTATCTTCGCTACATGATAAAAATCTTGAAGAATTTCTATGACCAGTAAGTTGACAATTTCAGATCTATGCTAATTTAATTGAATAAACATGACAATAGCTGTTTGATAGGTCAATTACAGAGCTTCGAGCTTGAAAACATTATAGTTGCAGATTGGGCTTATTCGATTAAAGAATTAAGAGTAAATTTTTACTATATTTTGTATTTTTACTTATTAGTTGCTGTTAACTATGAATAAATCCAAGCCAGTGGCAGTTAGCTAACATTTAAAGAAATTAATGATAATTAATAAAACTCTCGGTTACCCGAAGTGTGTTTGCGTATCTAAAGAATGGATCAACCATTGACTGCTCTTGTCTTAAAATCGTAAAAGGCAACAAGGTACTAAGATCCAAACCAACGTTAAGAAAGGGCATTCGGTTGGTGATCGCCTAGTCTCCAGAAATTGCTACTAAATTATCTAAAACGAATGGAAAGTGAGAGTCGAATCGTATTCCGACCCTAACTGGGCTGGGAATCAATGAAAGATGATGATAATGATGATATCTAAGGACCGACGGACTTGTAATGTGATATAACTTTTAGTTAAGTTTTCATAAGACTTAACTTGACTGGTACTAATCTCCCTGTAAAATAATTTTAGTAGATATCTACAAAGCTTGTATTTCATAAAGTAATTGGTAACTTGTATAATTGCACTATTGTGATCAATATGTTATTTTTGAACTTTTTTCGATTTACTGAATTTCAATTCAGTAAATCGTTTGTAAGCATAAAGTTTGTCATAGCTCCGCATTTGTAAAATTAGAATTAACTTCTCTTCTTCTCTAAGTGCCGTGCCTGTTCCAAGCCTGGGCTGTCATGGTCATATTCCTCCATATGTCTCTGTTCATAGTTGCTCTGATCATCTCTGTTTCAGTTAACTGCATCCATTTGCTAAAACTCTTAATAAACCGTCATTCGTTGTCGACCCTTGCATCTTTTTCCTTCTATTATTCCTGTCACTACGGTATTTTCAACTATTTTGTTCCGCATAATGTGTCCGAAAAATTTCATCTGTTGTCGTCGTATTCGGTTCAAAAGGTCACGACAAGTTGACATTCTTTGTAGAACATAGATCTTCATTTTTAACGTGGTCTTCATAAGATATACGTAGCATTCTTCTATAGAACTACATTATATGGATTAACATTATGAGAATTAACTTACAAGTGTACAAATAGAGTTGACTGTATTGTTGTATTGCAATTTGAGGTTGTTATTACTATGGAGGAACTGGCTAATTGCAATAGTCAGATTAACAAGTTGCCTTCAAGCATCTTTCTAAAAATAAACAATAGCCCGTTTAGCTGGATATTTTAGGTTTTCTCTTTTTAGGAACAATAGCCTGCGTACTGATTGATTTTACAAATTTCTTTGCTGCAAAACAGAAACCATATGCCGTAGAAGATTATAATCATATGTCTGTGTTACCGACTGGTAGATTAGAAATCTACTAGTCCCGAGATTTTGCTCTCTGATATGCTCTCACAGATATCAACGAGAAAAATCTCTCCACTATCAATGGATCATCACTATCCTTTTAAGCTTCATGACGTTGTCTAACGCGCTATACATACTGAACTAACGTCATAACACGCTACACACTGAACCAGTGCTGGAAAAGTACTTTACTTTTTCTATCAAAAATACTTTTACTTTTTGACGTTTTGGCAGTACTTTTACTTTTACTTTTACTTCTCGATCTTGAAAAATGAAATACTTTTACTTTTCCTTTTCAATTTCGAAAAAAAATTACTTTTACTTTTACTTTTGTGTTCTCTAAAAAAATTACTTTAGTCTAAAAGAACTTTTTCATGGTGACAATATTATACAATGAAACGAGAGGCTTCGAATAAAGACAATGTTTAGAAGTGTAATAAATTATTTGTAATATATAAAATTGTCGAAATGTCGATAATTGAAGACCGCATTTTGATCAACTTAAGAACAAAGGCACTATTGACTAGTCTGAAATAAAATTACTTCGCTACACATCAGAAAGTCAGAGCGATACATTCAATCGATGAGTAATAATATTTGACATGCCGTTTTCAACTTTCAATGATGCTTGCACGTCATTCTTGGAAGTCTGTGCGTAGATCCATTAGATCAAAGGCTATCTTGAAAGCAATGTCAGTGCAATTAGCACGTACCATTTGAAATTAGTTATTAGTCCGTAGAATCGATAATATTGTCTGACTATGTAGCTATAACCTATAGAATGTGTTCAGTGGCATATCTACTTGAGTATGCTTGTATATTGAATTTAAAATTGAAAACTACATAGACCCTAAGTGCATTAAAATAATATAGAAATTACTAAAGTGTTGAACTTAAGGTCTCTATTTACGATGTCTAATGTAATTGTGGTTTGTTTTCTATTACACAGATTAGTTCAGTAGGCCCTATTGCGATTTTTTTATAGTACATATAATAAGAGTATCGAGTGTAGACTGTGTAGTAATAAAGTATTATTAAATTGCAACAGGGTCTAGTGTAAATATGATTTTCTTTGTCATAATAATAGAAATATATTATTGAATTTGGATTACGATTTAGACATATGTTAAACATCATCTACTGAAGCTTGCCTGCTGCTGTTTCTCGTAAAAGTGTGACGATGCAGTGTCAAGGTTGAACGATATAACCAAGGAAATAAGTAAACACACACTAGAAGGTGAAGGCCGGACCAGTTTGTTGACACATAAATGCTGTTTTTATATTGTCGATCCTAGCAGTTTGATCTTAAAATCACAAAATAATCGTTTTCAATGTGTTTCTTATTAGAAGATAGGAATTGGTAAAATGCTTTGCAGCCGTATGTAATCATCAGCTTCCACAGGGTAAATACCAATATAAGTGTCAATTTAAGAAACATTTTATAATTTTTCCTGTATTATTGTGTTCAATGCATTGTTTCGAACCAAATGACTATCAGCTGGAGCGTCGTCACGTGAACGGTGACTTTAGACTTTTTTGCAGGTTTTTCTTCATTGTTTTATTATATCATTGGATTTCATTAATTGTGTCAACTTGGCGCAAGGTAATATACAAACAAATATTTAAGTGACATGCTGTATTACAATATATGTAATATTGTATAGTATATACAGTATTTATATATTATAATGCGATGTGATTTGAGATTTACTTACACGAATATGATTTCTTTATTAACATATTCCTGATGTTAATAAGGATAGATCTCTGCTTTGTTATATTTTAGAAACAGTTATACTTCGTAATTTTGAAAAAAATATTTTACCTTTTGATACAGAAAAATAAATACTTTTACTTTTCCTTTTTAATTTCTAAAAATGTTTACTTTTACTTCTACTTTTTAGTTCCTAAAAATAACTACTTTTACTTTTACTTTTTGGTTTTGAAAAAAAGTTACTTTTACGTTTTGATTCCCAAAAATAAATACTTTTACTTTTACTTCTACTCTTTAATTTCATAAATTAAAGTACATTTCCTGCACTGCACTGAACTAACTGGACATTGCAATACAAATTTTATCTTGCAGGGTATTATATAAGTTATCTGCTTTTAAACTCTTCCCTTTGTAAGGCTTGAGGATTAAGGTGCAAATGGTGAATCTGTTTTTATTATCCAGTTATTTATCCTGTGATTGTCGTTGTTATTTTATTGCATGCTTTTATATTCATTTGTTTGTGGAGTATGTCCAAGTGTCCTAATGATTGCTGGTGCATTTTGTTTTAGACTTATATGCGTGTATATGACGAATGAGTTTTTATATTATATTTGCAGTTACATCTGCGTTTTGTCAGATTAATAGTTGAAATAAAATGAAATAGATTATTATTTGTTTCGTGTCAAGTCACTCAGCACACTCACAATGGCACAGCATCTTGATGCGCTACTTACATGATCGTGGGTATAACCAGAGTTGATAAGAATAAGGATTTTTAAAGTTAAATTAAAAATCGGATTGTTTTCTTTAAATCAAATTTATTTGATTTAACGGAAATTAAATCTGATTTAAATCGGGTTCTGATATTAATCAATTTTTGTAAGTCAGAAGTTGCTCTTACTTAACTAAGACTAATTTAAATTTAATAGTAGGCTAATTTAATCTTATATAACTAAATTGTATTAAATTTAGCAATTTAATTTAAAGAATTGCCTATTAACGTCAGTTGAAGATAAAGGTCAATGATTTCGGTCTAGGAAAGGAACGTTAAATTTCCTTTTTATATTTTACTGGTAGTAAAATATATATTTTATTACTCTATTTAATTGTTCCTTATATAGACATACATAATGACATAACAGACAGTTCACACATCCCATAAATGTGAAGAACGTGACGTGGAATCTGTACAGCGCTTGTGCATTATGTGTGACAAAACAGTGACAGGCAAAGCTAATCAGCTAAAAGCTTTCATAGATCTCTCATATTTTCTCTGTTCCTTTCAATCATCCTGTCGGGTGACGTATCCACGAGGAACAACAACCGTCACCTTGGAAAGATCCGCGTCATGTAAATATAACCAAGAGCCCCGCTCATCTCGCCCAAGTGATTTCAGCTCACCCGGATTCTGATTGAACTTTAACGTAGGGTTGGGATTAGAAAATTTGGTATAAAATTCTGGAACATAGACGCTCATCAACCGAATTTCCTTTCTGACGTTGGTGTTGATCATAACAATAATAATAATAATAACCTCCGACAATTTCTATAGCGGTGTCATGGGCCGGTGTACGGTCTTCGAGACCGCTTTACAGGTTCCTGGTAGGTTATTATTAATCCTTTCCATGGTTAATCATATCTTTGCTATCGATAGCGCCAATCGGCAGCAAGCTCCGATACAAAATTAACCTTCCATGAGCCCAAGGGGATATCCATCATTACTTGACCTACCAGGGCTCTAAACCCGGTCCACTTGTATCCGAGACGAACACTCTAACCGTTACGTCATATCTCCTCCACTTATATCCCCCCTGCCATATCCCCTTAGTGCTTTGTCGCTTTCTACGACACGTGCAGTCTACGGTTGGTCAATTCTTCAGCTGTGATTAGCGTAATTGTTGAGGAATTTTAAATAAGAATCATTACGCTCAGCGTTACTTCAGACAGATAGACAGGCAGTTCTGGCTCAATATAATTATATAATATAATTATATAATTATATAAATATAGTTATATAATATAATTATATTAATTATATTATATAGATATATATATAATTATATAATATAATTATATTAATTATATTATATATATATATATATATATATATATATATATATATAATTATATAATATAATTATAACTTACTTTACTTTTAAATCAAATTTAATCTAAATTACAGAAGGCCATGCCTTATCCTCACTTTAACGTTGTTTATAGTTTTGGAAAGGATCAAAGCAGCGGTTCACTTTTATCTTCAATAGTTATTCGCCTCTTAAATGTGTTCCTTATCATGTTTATGCCTGAGCTTTTGCAGTCTTTTTCTGGCTGAGTGAAGCCCATATCCCAGCACTGATAGCATCCTATATGCAGCTTCACCTGACGTTCAAATCCCTCGGATTTCATTGCAACCTGTCCTACCCATTTTTTATGATTTTATCTTGATTGAGCGTTATATCAGACTGAACTGTTTCCACAATTACATATCTATCGGATCACGCTAGCAGTTGCTGAATAAAAGCATTCATAGGTAGCTCAGTAAATTATTAATAGAATAGACGTCGAAGGTCCACCAATGCGCTAATTCTTCATACGAGCTACTAGTGGATCGCTAAGCGAGTCCTAGCTCCGTTAAACAAACAGAACAATGGCGGTCACGGCATTAATGTGATACAAGCTACCGCTGATGTATGATCGGCGTCAAGCACTGTGACAGTGGAAGCATTGTGTGAGAGAACTTCAGAACAGTTTAATTAAATGAATGTTCTATCAGTTTTCTGTTACACAAATAATTTCTTCAATAGCTACTTATCATTAATAGGAGCCAGCTGCTGCAGCTGTTGAAGACTGCTCGCTCAGCTGTTGATCATTGCTCGCTCAGCTGTTGCAGCTGTTGATCATTACTCGCTCAGCTGCTGAAGCTGTTGATTATTGCTTTGCACAACTGCTGCTGCTTTTTGTCTTTGCTCGTTCAGCGGCTATATAGCTGTTGATCAATGCTCGCTCAGCTGTGTATGGCTGCTTACACAGCTGATAGAGCTCTTATCGCTGTTCTCTAAGTATCTTCAGCTCTTGATGGCGGTTCACTCATCTGCTAACAGCTGCTAATCGTTGTTCACTCAGCTGCTGATCGCTGTCCACGCAGCTGCTACAGCTACTGATCGCTGCTCGCTCAGCTTCTACAGCTACTGATCGCTGCTCGCTCAGCTTCTACAGCTACTGATCGCTGTTCACTCAGCTGCTACAGCTGCTGATCGCTGTTCGCTCAGCTGCTACAGCTACTGATCGCTGCTCGCTCAGCTGCTGATCGCTGTTCGCTCAGCTGTTAAAGCTGCTGATCGTTGTTTACTCAGCTGCTACAGCTGCTGATCGCTGCTCGCCTAGCTGCTACAGCTGCTGATCGCTGTTCGCTCAGCTGCTACAGCTGCTAATCGCTGTTCACTCAGCTGCTGATCGTTGTTCACTCAGCTGCTGATCGCTGTTCGCTCAGCTGCTATAACTGCTGATCGCTGTTCGCTCAGCTGCTGTATCTTTACGACGAGCCTAGAGCTGACGTGTAGCTGACGTGTGTGGTGCCTGCTGCTGCCACGCTTGAGCTGTATAGACAGACAGAGCTTTCGTGTTTACTCTCATTTTAGGAGGCGATCTGACAGTGAGCCGAGTTAATGGTGTTGTAACACGGGTTGGCTTTACAATGTGTGTCGTATAAAGTTATTAATATATATATATATACCATATATATATATATATATATATATATATATATATATATATGTATATAGAATTATTCTATATGCTTCTGGAATGTGTAGGTTTAACCAGTAAGTTGTGTAAAGTTCATTTTAAGCCTTAGATGACAATATAGTATGGGTTAACCGTTAATGATTAGTAGGCTGTTCGTATTCCATTCGTGTCTCTGGTTTAATTCTTGAATTTATGTTGTGGCAAATTAAAAGTCTTATAACAGGGTACATTTACATTTCAATGATTTTTTTTCTTCTACTTTTCTCTCTCTTTCTCTCTCTCTCGCTCGCAATCTTCGTATCTATTTGCAAAAACTGTAGTTTCCCAATTCTATTCTTTATTCTGTTACATCCTTTCTGTACCCTTTCTCTCTCACAACATGTTTTATGTATCGATTTTATTTATTAATTCGTGAATTGGTCCCATAAAATAATGAATATATGAAAAATCGTGAAAAGGTAAACGAAATAAAAACATTTTATAATCTCAGATTGACTATGTTAACGCGTATATCTTAAGTTATCTTTTTGTTTCAAAATCGATTGTTTGTCAATATTGTGCCACATGGATTCCACCTTCATAAGGGCATTTCTTTTGTGTGCACCCAGGCTCCATAAATTGCTACAAAATTATCTAAAACAGATGGGAAAGATTAAAAAGTAATAGTGGATTTACCGACAATATTGTGTGAGACAAAGAGGAGTGGACAAGGTCTATTCGTATCCCGAACCCTAGTTAAACCGGGATTCTGGGCAAGATGATGATGACGGTGATGATCGTTTTGTTACATTGCTTGTACATACATACATGCATGCATACATACATACATACATACATACATACATTCATACATACATACATACATGCATACATACATACATTCACGCACACATACATACCAGATGTGTGTGCATAATGTAAGGAAGTGTAGAATTGAGCAGGTTATCGAAAATTATTTTAGACTCTGATTTATGACGCTAATGGTGATGATGAGGTTTTGTATAAACTTAAATCCGTTAAGCCATTTCGTATGTGATCGGATCAACCGCTTTATCTTTTCATTTAGTGACTATTATAGAATTTATGAAGTGTTTTAGTTCTATTTTTATATTGGCTTTACAAAATTTAATGCCGTTTTCCTATAGAAAAAGCTACTGTGGATAATCCAGAATTATACATGTATATTTCCAGCTTATCATTGCGCAAAACTGTTTATCATTGCGCAGACTAACATGGATACCATGAATTAAGTGCTAGCAACATAAGAGAGATGTCGCGAATTATGAATTAATTTAAAACGACGGTGGAATAAAATTTCTAAACATCCTAGATAAAAAAACTAGGATGTTTATATATTTAACGTAAATAAATATTAAGTTTATATTTGTTATACTATATATGTTGTGCTTTATCCGTGTTGTGTCTGCGATACCCGTGTTGCTGAAGAGTGGATTAACCGTGGACTGCAGGTGTCTTAAAAGGTGCACAGCACTAAGATTCAAATCCATGTTATAATGAGCATTCATATGATGAGCGCCTAGGTTCTAGGAACTGCTACATAATTATCTAAAACGAATGGAAAAGTGGTTCTATCTGTGTAACGATCTTAGTTAAACTGGGATTCAAGGGAAGCAGCTGTTGATATGATATTAAACTTAGTGTTTAACTATATGTTAATATATATAGGACCTTATAGATCGTAAATGTATTAAAAACTAGGAATAAGTATATAATTAGAGCGAAAGGTAAGAGCCTTAAACTTTTCTTAATCATTTTCTCATTTCCACACATTGATTACTTGATTTGACTTTGATGATTTGATTTGATTATAGCTATCAAATGACTATATGAAGACGTCCCTGCCATTCTCATATGGCGAGGAACCGGACGTTAAACTCTTGTTCAGTGATTGATTGATTGACTATATGTTATGTACTTTTATGTTAATTATGTTATCAATAACATAATTATGCTATCAATAGCATAATGTTGGAATGTCTTAATAGCGTAGGGGTAACGTCATGAAGTTTTAAATGACAGATCCTGAGGTGAATTGAACCCTCATGGGTTCTGTTCCCAGCCGCGCTAATCTGAGAGTAAAATCTCGGACATTCACTAGACTGGTTATACGGAAAATGGTCTAAATTGCCTAACGGTTTAAACATGTGGTATTAAAAAAGTGCTAGATATCAACATAGTTGATCATTTCACTATAATGCGTGTTTAATTTTTATCAGATTTCTGATGCCTAACACCGGTGGTAACTAACATGAACGGGAAGCACTCGGCTGACCAGGCGACTACCAGCAAGTCCACCAATGAGACGATGCCCGGGACTCAGCCCGGGACTCAGCCTGGGACTCAGCCTGGGACTCAGCCTGGGACTCAGCCCGGGACTGATCCGGGAAGGAACGAGGAAGTCGTCCAGGTTCCTGTGGTGCAGGACACACTGACATTCGAGAACAGACAATCAATGAGACTGAAGGATATGGAGAGGCGTATACACAGCGAGACAAAGAGGAAGAGACTGGAGTGGGAGAACAACGTAGAGAAGATGAGGGAGGAGTTCTTGAGGTTGTACCCTGTGGACGAGGGGAGGAGTGAGGGAGAGGAGAGAGGAAGGGACGGGCTGGTGCTGAAGAGGAGGGGGAGCACTGATGTGCTCGACATACGTAAGATGAAGACCCTGTCCATGGAATACCCTGACTCTCAGAGGAGGTATGTCTAGATCTCACAAACTCTTATAGATATTAATCAATCAAATCAATATGAATTGAACGTTCGATTCCTCGTCATAAGGCAATGTCAGAGACGTCTCTGACTCTCAGAGGAGGTACGACCTGTTTATATTTCATATCATCAGCATCATCTTCCCTTAAATCCCTGTTTAACTAGTGTTGGGATACGAAAAGACTTTCTCCTGTCCTCCCTGTCCCACACCATATCATCAGTCAATCCCCTATTTTTCATGTCCTCCTTAATTACCGCATCCAACGTCAGTTGTGGTCTACCTCCCTCTAGCTTAATATCCAGCTCTTCCCTTCAAACTCTCTTTACTACATCCTCATCTGCCTTTCTCACAATATGCCCATACCATCTCAATCTCGACTGAGCCAACCTATCCCCGATCCTCTCAACATTCAACTTCATCCTCACCTAATCATTTTCCATTCTGTCCTTCCTAGTTAGATTTCATAAACTCCTATAAATCTCTGCTTAACTTGATGTCTTTGAACTGAACCATATTAGGCAGTTAATTAGAAAGCTCATGTATTTCTTAATGCAAGCATTTAAATTTAGTTTACTGTATGTATGTAGAGTGAAAAGCATGATGTCATCATCATCATCAGTCCCTTGCGTTCTGAAGAGGACGTAGGGGCGGCAACATTCCTCCATCTTTTCTGTCTTTAGCAACCCTCACAGCATCTTCCCATGAAATGTTCAACGTTTTCAAATCTTTGTTAATCGTGTTAACCAATTACTTCTAGGTCTTTCTCTTTTCCTTTTTCGTCTTTTTTCATATTTTGTTACATGGCTTCCAATTCATTGCAGTCTTGCTAATATATCATCAGCATGAAAAGCATGACAAGCGTCCATGTATCTATCAAGTGTGAATTTTTCATATTTGAAAAATATAAAATATGATGGGTAAGAAATATATCGAATTATAAAGATGAAATTTGATATAATGATAAAATTGACACTCTTAGCTAAATTTGTCAGCCTGTTTCAATTAGCACGGTCACCTTTATTACTTTTCTGCAACATGAGAATTGTAGGTCTGCATGATTTCAATAATAAGTTTGGTAAATTATTAATTTTTATGTCTATAAGTTTAAACACTGTCTCATACCCTATCATGACATCGGTCATTCCTCTATTTTTCCATTTATTTTGGAAAATTTAGTAGCAATTTCTGGGGCCTAGGCGCTCACGAATCGAATGCCCTTTCTGACGTTGGTTGGATCGTAGTGCTTTAGTGGCCTTCTCCGACACGTGCAGTCTCCGGTTGGTATATTCTTCAAACTACCCGGACATAACACGGCGATAGTTTGTTATCGTTGATTATGAATAATTGCTATTTTGCTAATTTTAACTGTGCACTTACTTCCGATATGTGCGGATTAAGAATACTGACTGTATGATCAACTTTTATTAGCTTATATTTTGAATGTCTCAATAGCGCAATGGTTAGAGGTATAGATGACGTCATGAAGTTTTAGATGATAAACCATGAGTTGAATTTAACCGTCGTGGGTTCGAATCCCTGCGGCGCTGATCTGAGAGTGAAATCTCGGACATACACTGGACTGGCTGCACGGAAAATGGTCAAAATTGCCTAACGGTTTAAACATGTGATATGAAAAGTGGTAGATATCAACATAGTTGATCATTTCACTCTAATTAATATGTGTTATTATTACTACAGATGCAAAATCAGATTCAACGTGAGTGAATTTGACGCCGATGACGTCAAGGTCTACACGGACGGTGAACGAATCATCGTGAGGGCGTGTAAGCGAGAGAGAGATGATCAGGGAGACGTGACAGGCGAGAGGAGATACGAGAGAAAGATCGAGAAACCCAGGGAAGTGGATCACACCAAGCTCAAGTCATTCCTCACATCTGATGGGATTCTCATCATAGAGGCCCCCCTACCCCCCAACACCCTAAACATCGCCCGCACCGAGCACTCCCCCTCCCCCGCCCGTCAGCCCGCCCCAAGCGCCTCCTCTACTTCCATACGTCAGCAGCCCCCGCCGCCTGTCGAAGCTCCCAAGGGCAATCTACCTGAGCGCCTGGGGGTGCCGGTGTACCGAGAGGAGGAAGGGATGAGGCGAATGATGATGGTGGTGGATATCGGAGGCGGGTTTAACGCTAAGGAGATCACGGCGATGATCATCAAGGACAACAGGATTAAGGTCAAGGCCAAGCATGAGGAGAAGTCGTCGGAGAAACTGTGCAAGAGTAAGTTCGCTAAAGAGTTTGAGCTTCCTGAGAAGATAGAGACCCACTCGTTGAGAGGTGGACTGACGAGTGAGGGACGGCTGTACATAGCGGCTCTCTGCAAGGGTCATGCTGCGGGACTGAGCAAGATTAGTGCGGGAGATATTGTCATGGACGACATCAACCAGCTGACTGATAATCATCCCTGTAACGTGCTTGATCTGTCGTCATTTCCTCCCACTACTCCCCAGATAATAGCAAGCTCCTACAGCTCCTCAGACTAGTGATGTGTGATCAGTAGTGATGTGTGATCAGCAGTGATGTGTGATCAGTAGTGATGAGTGATCAGTAATGATATGTGATCAGTAGTGATGTGTGATCAGTAGTGATGAGTGATCAGTAATGATGAGTGATCAGTAGTGATGTGTGATCAGTAGTGATGAGTGATCAGTAGTGATGTGTGATCAGCAGTGATGTGTTATCAACAGTGATGTGTGGTCAGCAGTGATGTGTGATCAGTAGTGATGTGTGATCAGCAGTGATGCGTGATCAGTAGTGATGTGTGATCAGTAATGATGTGTGATCAGTAGTGATGTGTGATCAGCAGTGATGTGTTATCAGTAGTGATGTGTGATCAGTAGTGATGTCTGTTGGAGCAGTGTTTATCAATGTGATGTAGTCTTCCGTACGTGTGGATGAATTATTTGTCATCTCTTTTCAGCTGTTAGTTTTGCCTTGTGTACCGATATCCTTGCTTTCAACTGTAAATTATTAGTACAGTCTGCTTTGCGTGTATGAGTATGTTGTACTTTCTTTTTTATTGTATCTATTCCTGCGGCTGAATATTTTGTCTTAATTAATCTCTGTTTATCATTGTAAATTGTACTATTTTACGTGTACAGAACCCTTTCATGTTTTCAGCTACGTATTTTGCATGCTGCATGTTCCCGTACTTCCATCTACATAGGTGTGTATGCTTTTCCGTTCACCTCAGGTACAAGAGTCTCACGCGTTGAGATTTAATTTGAATATTTCGGTACCTTAGTTACAACACACAACCGTTAGACAGAACAACTATAACACAAGCTACACTAGCTAGCTTTCACAATTCCTAGCTACCCTAGACTGTATCACAACAGCTGCTGGCCTGAATCATAACAGCTGCTGGGTTGAATCACAACAGCTGCTGAACTGAATCACAACAGCTGCTGGGTTTAATCACAACAGCTGCTGGACTGAATCACAACAGCTGCAGGGCTGAGTTACAAAGGTGCTAGGATGATTTACCAAGCTGCTAGGCTGAAGTACAAAGCTGCTAGGCTGAAGTACAAAGATGCTAGGCTGTAGTACCAAGCTGCTAGGCTGAAGTACAAAGATGCTAGGCTGAAGTACAAAGCTGCATTGCTCAATTACAAAAGCTGATAGACTGAATTACAAAGCTGATCTATAGGCTGAATTACAACTCTTATATCATTTTCATTAGAGATGGGAATCGAACCGAACCTGAACCGAACCCTAAAATCTAGAATTTTGCCTGAACCGAACTCGAACCCAGACTCTGACCGAACCGAAACCGAACACAGACTCTGGCCGAACCGAACCCGAACCCGAACCCGGAAGCGAGACGGGCCTACAGAAGATAAAGGATAGTCTGAATGACACGGCATTGAAATATGGAATGAAGATTAACATCAAAGAGGCGAAAGTGATGAGAGTATCCCATAAAAATCTGAAAATGCTAGACTCGATCTAGGTGGATTTGTTCTTGTTAAATTCATATTATGATTCTTTTCTAATTTTAGTGTGCTATCTTAATATTTTTGCAGCCAGATTTACAAATAATTATATATGACATTCTGTATGTGTTAAGGCTATCTGGAGTAAATAATTTTGCACCATAGCAATGCAATAATTTCATAACTATTTTCGTAACTTCATAATTGATCTGAGAGTTTAAAATTTGAAACCCTAAGGTAAATTATGAAGCTTATTACTGGTCAGTTGATAGCAAACGGTGTATATTATGGTAATTTTTCTATGAAAGTACACGTGTTTACTAAATCATCTTTATTTGACATTTTTATGTTACTAAATTGCACTTTGTCTCTGAAATATTGGATCAAATTTTAGCCAAGACATTTCCACTTAATTATAAACAAACGTACATGCATCTAATATATAGGACTATTGTGACAATAAAAATTGAAAAATTGATGAAGCATTCTATTTGCTCGTTATAATGAAGGAAACTATTTCAGACACAATAGTAAAGCTAATTATCTATATTATGAACATTTGTTGGTCAACTAACAATATTTTAAGAAATGTACAGGAATAAATACCACTTCTCTCCTTTTTTTATTGACATATTTTTACCCAGGTGAAAAAATGTAGCAGCTATTATGACTTAATTAATTTTAAGTATATTTACCATAAACCATTTTAAACATGTTTGTCATAACCATAATTATTATAAGTAAAGTTAAACAATTGCAACATTATCCAAACCAAACCATTTCGAACTCGAATCGAACCTTTGCGAGTTAGAAAGCAAGCCGAACTCGAACCGAACCCAAACCCTCGTTAGAACCGAACCCGAACTGAATCGAACTTTCATTTTCAACGAACCGAACCGAACTCTCAAATTGTCAACTGCTAACCGAATCCGAACCGAACCTAACGTTCATTTTCAACGAACCGAACCGAACCCGAACTCTGGAAATTCATAAAATTACCATCTCTAATTTTCATGTGCCGTTAATTGATAATGACATTTTTCTGCAGCAAAAAGAGGTTTTGCTGGGCTAATAGTTAATACTGTCCGTGTTATTTAGCATCGACAGATGACAATGATATTAATTTTATCTTCGAAAAGGTCAAATACAGATACAAATACAGATAATAATACTGATACAAGTACAGATACAGAGAAGTTGATAATACGCCCTTCTTTCAGTGTTCAAGTCTGACTGATAGGGACTGCTTGAAATTGAAATTTATAAAGCTATCAGCCCACAATTAAATATTTTTAAATGAATGAATCTGATGGGTGATATGATGTAGAACAGAGAGGATTGAGACAGTCTATAAGTGTCCCGACCCTAGTTAAACTGGGATTCAAGGGAAGATGAAGAAGAAGAAGATGATGTCTTCATCATATGATATGATGATGATGATGTTGATGATGATGGTGGTGGTGGTGGTGGAGGTGGTGGTGGTGATTATGATGATGATGATGATGACGACGATGATGATGATGATGACAGACTGACACAGGGTCGATGTTGCGGAAAGAAGAGAAGATAGTACATACTCTACTTGTTGTATGTTTTCTGCCTTTGTTACGTCGTATTTTACTCTTCCTTTATATTTCTTGTTATAACATTTAACTTCTATATTAGTTAGTTTGGCTATGTTGTGCCTTTATGTATATTTTTGCTCAGTTGTATTTCATTGCTGTTCGCTTCTAGTAATTTTTATGATTTTTCCAGTAGCAACTGATATGCTTTCTGTGCCAGTGTCATCTGGTGCTATGGGTGCTTCAGCAACAGCTGAATATGTCGTGTTGGCGTCAGATTCTTAACTAACTACACACCGTGGTTGTTTAATAATGTTAACATTAGGCCTGCAATTCTCGGCTTGATCCATTTACGATATTTGTATAATGCTAACCTCAGCTATTCACTAAAATTCATAGGATTCAAGGTTAGTTATAAATAACAATACATAATATTTTCTTATGTTGTCCTTCTGTACTTTCCTCAGCACACGTCTATGTACGTTAGACTTGCTTCGTACTGAACGGGGTACCGCTTCTTGCTCAGCTTATCTACGAGTGGCTAAATATACATATCTAAGATGAGTCAACAATAGAAATGATTTCATCCAGGTTAAACTCCAACATGTTAGTGAATTAAATGAACTCTTCTTTAATTGGTTTGTCACTGCCAGTTTTGTATCTCCAAAAGTAAAGATTAAAATCATGTAGGCTTTATCGACGCAGATGAGCGCCATTGAATCTGATTGTATTATGATTATGTAGAAATACTATGTAATGGTTTTACTTGTTATATTCTATACTCGTAAAACTAATGGAAATTGGCGGAGTCTCTTGCCAAAAAAATCCAGTGCTTGACTGTACAGTGCTTCTCTGTACGGTACTAGACTGTACAGTGCTCGACTGTACAGTACTCGACTGTACAGTGCTCGACTGTACAGTGCTCGATTATACAGTGATCTACTGTACAGTACTCGACTGTACAGTGCTCGACTGTATAGTGCTCGATTATACAGTGATCTACTGTACAGTACTCGACTGTACAGTGCTTGGCTGTACAGTACTCAACTGTACAGTGCTCTATTTTACAGTGCTCGGCTGTACAGTGCTCGACTGTTCAATGCTCTACTGTACAGTGCTTGACTGTACAGTGCTCGACTGTACAGTGCTTAGCTGTACAATGCTCCTGCGTATTTACATTTACATGTCTCTGCCAGTGTGTATGTTTCTTGACATTTTTCTACTCGCATATCTATTGTATATGTATTCGTTTATTTGTTTTTCATCTGACCGCCGCAGAAAGTTACACAAAAATTGCAACATAAATAGCATGACAAATTTACAGAAAAGGCTATAGATATAGATTAACAGATAATGGGCTACTAATATAAGAGCTGAAACGTAATATTGTTTTCGATAAAATTTATTATATTACAACTTTACATAAATCCGTGACTTTACATTTACTGTTCACAAATACGATTGATCGCAGTGCTTTTTGTTAAGCGGATTCTATCTACTGTATATTGAGGAAGGCATAGGGTACCCACCTCGTCATGAGCAGAATCCCC
Source organism: Enchytraeus crypticus (assembly GCA_905160935.1). Lineage (NCBI taxonomy): Eukaryota > Metazoa > Annelida > Clitellata > Enchytraeida > Enchytraeidae > Enchytraeus > Enchytraeus crypticus. The sequence goes on along the minus strand of CAJHZI010000667.1, from coordinate 145,807 downwards.
AAGAATAATGGTACATCAAAGGAATGTTATAGATGATTTAAAGATCCACTCGTATGTAGACATGAAAAGAAAAATGGAAAATAGAGATGAGTGGAGGCGCTATACCATGGACCTGCCAGTAGGCAATGCACTAAGAGAGAGAGAGAGAAATCTATATTAAAACAATGTTAATTATAACAACGTCATGCTGCTAGTGCATATATTTCAACGGATTTTTATTTTCAGTTATTCGGTCCTCACAGTGACTCTTAGCTGAGTTCTTTCTCATTAACAATCTCTTTCATTTTGAAGTGACATACCTCGCATATAACATGTGCTTTACGCAATTGTCTTGTTGCTCTAATTCATTCATTTCCTTTATTATTTGTCTAATTATACCCATGAATTGAAATTGTTTACCCGACACTACATTTCCCATTTTGTGTCCGGGATAATGAAAAATAGACCAACTGTTAGATGCGTGTGTAATAAGAGGCGATTATAGGAAGAACTGAGGAAGGCAACGCGAAACCATCTCTGAAGCCGTATATTTCCAAAGCTATAGTCTACATAAGGTATGGTACAGCCTTAGGTGAAGGGACTAACTTGTTGATCTATGGAGTGTTGCTTATGGAGGGTACTTGTAAGCAGATTACGAGTAGGAATATGTACCCTGGACCGGCCGTTTGGCAGAACACTAGAGAGAGATTGACATTGTTAAAGAAAAGCGGAACTATATAACAATAACAACAGGACTATTAAGTTGGTGACTACCATATATTAATGAAAGTTTTTAATAACCCGGACAAGCATTTTCTGGCCCCATTCCCTTTTCAAACGTTCCTCATCGTTCCTTTAATCGTACGTACATTTTTATAGGCTGTGTGTTTCTGTGCATTTCTTCTACGTATTTTATCTCTTTTATCTATGCAAGTCTAGTTATTTCAAAATACTCATCGCAGCATATGAAATGGTTGTTGAAGAATAATATTTGTAAGAAATACTAAGCTATTTCTACTTGTTGTTGTTAATACCTGGGAGCTTTCTCATCATATCTAGATTATAAATACATAAGAATTTAACGTCCGGTTTCTAGCGATAAGGCAATGTCAGGGACGTCTCTTGCAGACTCTGTACCAATAGGCGTCAAAACACCACACGATGACGGCCGAGCATGCAAAGACCACAAGAGAAAAAGCCTAGCAACACAGAACAATAGCTCAGGCACGGACCTCTGGATATATTGTATATATATATATATATATATATATATATATATATATATATATATATATATATATTTAGAATATATCCAGAGATCCGTGGCTCAGGTCTCTCCACTCAGTTCACTGTGACGCAAATATTAGACATAGAGATAACAAATATTAAATCTAGAGAAATATTTTTAACTAGAATGCACCTGTGTGCAAAATTGCACACATCTAGGAAAATGGTCTATTTTAACTGAACCTGGATTTGAACTCTAACTTCTCAGTCCTAAGACGACGTTCTACTAATGTAGTATACGACTCTCAATATAAAGAAATTTAAACATATTGCAAATGTATGAAAAAAATTTCAATATACGCCTAAAAGTTGTTGATATAGGCCTATATTTTGCAAATGTAATAAAATCGGCAAGAAGTTGTGAAGAAGTTAAAATATATCAATTTTTAACAAATTTCCGTTTTCTATTTAAATTTAAAAATTTACTTGGAGTTCGCATTAAAATGAAAGTCTTAATCTAATTAATATAAAATAGTCTTAATCTAATTAATATAGAATAGTCTTAATCTAATTAATATAGAATAGTCTTAATCTAATTAATATAGAATAGTCTTAATCTAATTAATATAGAATAGTCTTAATCTAATTAATATAGAATAGTCTTAATCTAATTAATATAGAATAGTCTTAATCTAATTAATATAGAATAGTCTTAATCTAATTAATATAGAATAGTCTTAATCTAATTAATATAATAATAGTCCTAATCTAAATAGCAATATTATGGTCTCTTCCCTTCTTTCTCACAATACACCTTCTCACAGTGTTGCCACTGCTCCACGTACACTGTCACCCTGGTAACACTGCAGCGATAGACCACACCCATCAACCTCCGCTGTTTCACTACCCCCCGAGTTACAATTCAACTGTCGTTTCCCGCCCTCTCTCCCGAATCTCTCCCCAACTGACTTCTCTCGCCTGAGTGATTCAAATTGAACAACCTGCCAGACACAGCATCATCATTCTGCAGGTCAATGCCCCCAAAATCTTCATTTCGTGAGATCTTGGTATGTGATCAGGTGAGATTCTTGTCTGCAACCCTAGAATCTATCGATTGGTCCATGGCACTGACACAAATTAAAGGAGCCCCAATAAGTGAACTTTCTCTTGGCTCTAACTAAGTGAAGGACTGAAATAACGGGTGACAGAAAGACTCATTATTGGACGATATTAATTCGCATTTATTCTTATTTAATTCCAGACCTAAATGTACATCCTTTTCGATTATCTTACTGACATCTTGAACTAGAACTTCCTCAGTGCCCCCTAAAGTTAAATCATCCAGATATGCGACAGCTAGAGGAAAATTTAGAGATTTTAAGAGAGGATGAATTGTCAGGCTAAACAATGATAGGCGTACCTACATACCTACCATTAGCTACAGTGTTACCAGGAATGTTGAGGGAGGTGTAGGTAGGCCTACCATTAGCCGCAGTGTTACCAGAGTGTTGAGAGAGGTGTAGGTAGGCCTACCATTAGCTGCAGTGTTACCATGAGTGTTGAGGGTGGTGTACGTAGGTCTATAATCAGCTGCAGTGTTACCAGGTATGTTGAGGGTGGTGTAGGTAGGTTTATCATTAGCTGCAGTTTTACCAGGAGTGTTTAGGTAGGTGTCGGCATACCTATCATTCAACGACTCGTAGGGCTAAAGCTTAAGATTTTTCTTCGACTCTGAACTTAGGATGTCAGGCAGCAGTTCTAAGTAGCATCTAGCTTCTCCAGGTCTACTCTGAGTGGTGGAGAATCCTCTCGAAGTTCTTGATATTGTGGATGAACCTCTGACTGTGTTTTTATTTGTATCCTTCCACCTTTAAAAATTACAATTTAATGATAATAAAATAATTAATGTACAAATAAACAGTGCAACAAAAAACGTTCAGATTAAGGATAGGCATATTCAAATTAAGCACTGTGCTAATTAGCGGTGCATAATTAGCCTATCACTCAATGAGGATTTAATTTCTAGTTTTACGTTCATAGCGGATGATGGGTAAGTAATGGATAAGTTACAGATTTTTACAATTTCTTAGCAATTTCAAGGCGGCAAATGTAGCTTCAGACAGGTGTTATTGTTGCGCTGGGTGTTGTCATAGACGCCAGTATCCTCTAAATGTTGTTGTTATCAAAGATGACTGTAACACTCCAAATGTGGTCTCTCTGTACTCAGTCGTCATCGTGTGGTGCTTTGGCGCCTGTTTGTGTAGAGTCTGCAAGAGACGTCCCTGACATTGCCTTATGGCGAGGAACCGAACGTTCAATTCTAATTGATTGATTGAAGTATTGTAATTGTTGTTATCAATAATAACAGTAACACTCTAAATGTTGTTATTTCTGTTGTCTGACCAGTATAATTGCAATGAGTGTCAGTTAGTAGAAAAACCTACTAGCAGGAGACACTGATAAAAGGAAACACTAGAGTGTTCAGCAATATGTACCCGAAGCCAAGTTTAGGTATCAGATGCCTGCTCGAAGGCTTGTAAACTGTAATGGCCGGGAGAACACTGATTTGCCGGTGTCGTTGTTGCAGCCTTCAGCAGCTGTTTAATAGTTCACTGCTAGCAACACTCATAGGCCTGACTTTACTGTAACAGAGCCGTTTTTGTTATCCATATAATTATAAAGATAAATTTTGATGTATTAGTGGACTATTTGATGGAAGTAGATATTTAAAATCATTGGTTGAAATATTAACTAATTAGTATAATGCTCGTCAAATACTACTTAGGTTTACTAACAACTTACTTTTAAGCTTTAGATTACAAACTAGTTGCAAAACATTTACTTGCGCCTCTTCAGAACGATGATGACGATGATGATAATGACTATCAGCAGAACTCCGCCTCCAACACCAGCAGCCAAACCAATGATCACCCTGGTCTTATCTCCTGTGACAGCCTGGGCAGTGCTGTTCAATGTTGTCATGGACTGATAGTGGGTTGTCACGGGTTGATTATTATATTGGGTTGTCGAGGGTTGATTATCATATTGTGTTGTCACGAGTTGATTATTACTGTATATTGGGTTGTCGAGGGTTGATTATCATATTGGGTTGTCACGGGTTGATTGTCATAACGAGTTGTCACGGGTTGATCGTGGTTTGATGACGATGTTTGAGCTCTGTATGATACTGATGGTCGTTGAGGCGTTGTCATAGAGACAGAGTGAACTTCTGATGACACTATATGACTTTTGCTGGAGACGGCAGATGACGCACCTGAACCTGAGGTTGTCCTAGGCTTAGTTGCTGCAGAACCAGATGACGCTGTGTCTACGGCCCCTGTCGTTGTATTCACGGGGGACGATGATACGTGGGCTCCAGTACCTGTGTCACAACAGATAAGGAAATATGGAAAAGTCACAATTATGGAAAGGTCACAGCGGATATTGAAAGGTCACAGTGGATATTGAAAGGTTATAACAGATATTGAAAGGTCAAAACAGATAAAATTTGAAGGCCCAAGAAATGCCAACCGTGATGAATTACACTGCATTGCAACTTGTCATCATTGGCTGGAGCCCGTGGCGATGCCAGTAAGCTATACGACGGTGGGTTAGTATGTGCGGGGTTCAAATCCTGGGCTCACCTGTCAATGACATCGCTTTCGAGTGAGGAAACTGACGTTAACATTTGCTTTACCTGATTTTTCTAGGAGACCGTGGAACTGCATGTAAAAATAGAAATTACTGTCTAAGTTATTTCTTTTTTACTTGTAAATGCATTTCATTATGTTACTGTGGTATATACGCCTATGCTAAAAAACATTTTAACTAGAATTATCCACTATGTAAAGTGCCAAGCGACTTTTATTAAAATATAGTGTTTTGGTCTTACGGCTTCTGCTATAGTTTAATTTCATAGTTCTCTATATTTTGAATCATGGTTGTGTAGTTGAGTGATTTATTGATTAATTAAATGATATTTTATAATTTAATTGATTTTTTTACTATATGCCAACATACACTGATTTAAATTTTATTTATCTTACATACTAATCTCAAAACATTCTATAAGGACCTATAAACTGAGACAAAGTATCCTATATTTTTAAATCACTGTTGGCACAGTATTGACCAACTTTTGTAATACTTTTTTATTTTCAGTAATATTGACGTTATGCACACGCTGTTACCGTGATTTGTCCGGGTTGCTGAAGAATAGATCATCCGTGGACCGCATGTGTCGTAACAGGCGATAAAACACTAATATCCAAACCAACGTCCGAATGGGCTTTCGGTTGATGAGCGCCTAGGCTCCAGAAATTGCTTGAAAATTCAAAAACGAATGGAAAGGTTTCCCACCCCGCAGAGATGAGTGGAAAAGGTCTCTTCATATCCCAACCCTTGTTAAACTGGGATTCAAGGCAAGACGGTGATGATAATAATGTACGGTGCTGTAAGCATTAATCCTCCGTACCATTAATTATAAGTTTGATGATTTTAATAATAATAATAGTCCAATGTCACTATTTATTTTTATTTAGTTTATATTTCTTCGTACTCGTATAGGAAAAGTCTGTTACATGTATATATAACATAACATAACATAAAAGTATTGCTTGCTGGTTTGCTGCATATAAATCCGAGCTTGATCTCTTTAGCAAGATCCCCCATAGAGAAGTTAAGTGAGTCATTGAACACGCCTATTCTCACGGGATTTGTGCTACTATTTGGCTCATTCTCGCTCCACTTTGTCTGACTGGAGTCATAAGAAGAACCATCCAACCACTTCCAGCCCTCTCGTCTAGTGGATATTTCATCTCCTTGTACCGTATTGGTATTTGAGACACCGATCCAGAATTGAAGACACGTTTGTTCAATACAGTAACAGTCTTTAAGTTGAACTTTGCAAGAGTCGACACTGGGCATGCACAATTGGACAAGTTGAGTCTATTGAACAAGCCCTATGCAGTGAGATTTTTAACACATTTTGCTCGTTATAATTATTTTATACCTTCATTCAGTTGATATCTGCAACAGCAACGGAGGATCTACGAAGAACACAGCATATCCAACTAATGATAGCATACTAATTTAGTATATCTTTACAGTATGCTATTCAATATTAGAACGTGATAGCTAGGTCATGCTAGACCTGCAAAATGTCAAAATGAAATGTAATTTATGCTAATTTAATGACTTGAAAGGAAACCTTTCTCAAATTAGACTAAATACCCATTTATGTCGATGGAGTGTATAAAGTCAAATATACAAAAAAACATAATTATACATATTACTGCATAATTCTTCAGTTTTATTTTATATTTCCATAATTGAAATGAAAAATGCGCCAGTTGTTAAAAATCCGTTTGGAAATGGTGAGTGGAGTCGTCTTCTCACTCTTTCAAAATTGTAACACTGAAACTCTGTTTCTATATTAATTCATTTAGCTCTCATTATAGGTTCTGCCACGTGGCAAGTCCAAGGTACGTATCACTAATATGCTGCTGATCACACTGCATAAAGAGCACGTCATCAATTAAAGAGTTAATCCCCTCACAAAAGTCCGTGCCTTATTTACACCTTATAGTAGCCAGACACGGGAAACATATGGCTTCTCAGATGGCTTACCGTTGACTTCTTCAGTTCTTGCTCAGTCACCTCCTAAAATTTATTGTTGGTCTATTCTTCATCATCCCGGACACAAAACGGGCAAATTCAAATATATAAATATTTTATGGATAACCTTATATTGACTCCGTGCTGTAGTCACGTATAATTGATTAGTTCAGTGATGCAGTTAGGTTAGGTTAGTCAGGTTCGGTTAGGACAAGGGTTCGGGTTCGGCTTGCTTTCCACCTCACAAGAGTTCGATTCGAGTTCGAAATGATTTGGTTTGGATAATGTTGCAATTATTTGTGTAAATAATTACACGGACCACACCAAGGTTTTCGCTATCTTTATCTTAGTGTCTTTCTTTAGGCTTTTTGATAAAAGTTATTTCCTATTATCGAAGACTTGTATTGCTTTTGCAATCCTACTGTATAGTTCAGTCTTACATTTCCCATCATCTGTTACAGTACGACCTAAATATTTGAAACTCCTTACCTGTTCCAATTTCGTAACAGTTATTATAATATTGACTTCACCTCTATACTGGGATACTCTCATCATTTGTGTCTCTTTGATGTTAATCTTAATTCCATATTTCAATGCAGTATCATTCAGACTATCCATTATCTTCTGTAGACCAGTCTGGCTTCCCTCTACCGTTCCTTTGTAAAGCTACCATTCCTTTATATCGCTATCTGTTATAATTTTTAAAATTTGTGTCGGAACCAGCCTTACCTGAATATATGCTGTTAGATACTGTAAGACATGTAAATACAAAAACTAATATATATGTGCATTGTTCTTGCTATATTTATATAATGTCAACCATTCTCCATAATATCTTAATGAAGACTTCGAAAAATATCTGAAATGAAAAGTCTTCTTTTCTCCTGGAGCTGGCGAAGGAGAAAGGAATTTCAAGAGTTCGGCTCGGTTTGGTTTGGACGAAGCCAGGGTTCGGGTTCGGTTCGGGTTCGGTCAGAGTCTGGGTTCGGGTTTGGCTCAGATCCGTCAAAATTCCAGATTTCAGGGTTCGGTTCCGTTCGGGTTCGGTTGGATTTCCATTTCTAGTACAAATACCTCTAACTTGACAGATGACAGGTATCGCTGGAACCAGTGGCGATGTCGGTAAGATACTCGACCGCGGATCAGTATGTACGGAGTCCAAATCCTGTGCTAGCCCGTCACTAACATCGATTTCGAGTGAGGAAACTGACGTAAACATTAGCTTTACCAGCTTTTGCTTTTGTATCGTAGACCTATGTGAAATTATAACATGTTGAGTTTTATTGACATATTTGTTATAGATAATATATTTGAGGTAGGACAATATCCCCTAACTTTATTGAATTCTAACACCAGCTGAGTCGTTCTCATTCAAGAGCTGAACCTGTAACTATTTCTTAAACTACTGTAATAGCAACTTCTACATGTATAAAGGCATCTTTATCGCTTAGTAACTATATAACTTAGATAAGAAATTAAAATATCATACAAATATTATAATAAATTAGAATTTAATTCATAATTTATCCTTGAGAAATCCCTCCTAATAGGTTAGTAGTAAAGTATTTGCAAGAAAAAAATTCTAACCAAATACCATAATGTGGAGGCAGGAAAATATTCCGTAAGAAAAAAGACTTCTGTGTGCAGATCTCTCATCCGAAGTCTTCCACTTGTATTCAAGGCAGACCTACCAGTGTCAATTAGCGAGGATTCAGTTACCAGCGATAATTAGCGGGTTAATTAATTAGTCACTTTAGAATTGTAGGCCTACATGTATTTAATCAGTCAGTTAATCAATCAATTCAACTAACCAATCAACCTGTTAATACGTACTAAACTGCTTTATCCCTTCACACATATCAATAAGTCAATACAACTAACTTGGCTGGATCCAGTGGCGATGTCGTTAAGATATTCGATCGCGGATCAGTAGACCTATATGCGGGTTTTAAATCCTGGGCTCGCCCGTCAATGATATCACTTTCGAGTGAAAAACTGGCGTTAACATTAGCTTTAGCTTTTTAAATAAAATGTTAACGTCAGTTTCCTCACTCGAAAGCGAGATCAGTGACGGACGTGTCCAGGATTTGAGCACCGGACATAGGCTACTTATCCGCTGTCGAATAACATACCGACTTAACCATTGGCTCCAGCCAATCAATCTGTTGGTGCTCAATTAAGAAAGACGTGCAACAATACCGGGATATTTCCTGATTCTACTCTTTTTCTGAATGTGATCTGGCTAATTTATGTAAGACATTTACACTCAGGTCTCTACACTTAAGCCTGCGAGCCAAGTGTATAGTCGTGAGCGCAACACAAGCGGCCGTTGTATCAGGAAGAAACTTTGAGAGCCCAAGAAAAGTTAACTGTGAAGAATTACACTGCATTGTGGTTTATAAGCATAAACACCATTTGCACATAAAAGGCTAAAGCCAAGTTTAGCTTCAGTTCCCTGCTCGAATAACTTGTTAGTGACGGGGAGCTAGCTCTGGATTTGAACACTGGCCCGATGATCTGCTATCGAACAACTTGATAACAAGCCACCGGTTCAGCTCATATTTCAAAGTTTAATCTACATGTTTGTTGCTTTAATTATGGAAAACTTTCCTAATAATTTCTAACCTAAGAAGCTGAACTAGGCCTGTTTTTTCTTAAAAAGTAACATGTTAGGTGAGATAATTGGGAATGGTATGACTTTGGCTGGAGCCAGTGGCGATGTCGGTAACATATTCGACTGCGGATCAGTATGTGCGGAGTTCAAATCCTGGGCTCGCCATTCATTGACATTGCTCGAGTGAATACACTGACGTTAACCTCAGATTTACCATCTTTTTTAATTTTTAGGACGCTGGAGATGCAAAGTTTGTTGAAACTTTTCCTGCTTTTTACTGGCTGGCATGGCTTTGACTCCACTGTGCTCTACTTTTTCATGATGACACTAACTTCTCCAATTGGTGATGATGTTGCTGTTGCCGCAAAAGAAATATATATTCGGAAAACCCTTTTAACGCTTCTCTCAACATTAAACTAATTAGTGCTAATTGGTGCTAGGTAGTGCTAATTAGTGCTAATTGGTGCTAGGTAGTGCTAATTAGTGCTAATTATTGTTATCAAGTGCTGTAGAACTAAATAATTCCTATTTGCAATGTAAGCAACACCGTTAGGCAGCGTTGTGATTAATTTGAACTCTGTGCCTGAGAATACTGGGTCAATCTTAATTCAGTTTAAATAAAAGTATCGGATGCTCCAAATATTTGTGTAAAGCTCATCTGAGATTGGATTAATGTTCAATATTTAATATTCATAAAAGCTGTAAAGCCGATCTTAATGCTAGTTTAATTTCTCCAAAGTGATATCAGTGACAGGCGAGCCCATTCTGCTCACTAGTCACTGGTAGTCATGACCATAGATACGCACTGTTCACTAATCACTGAAAGTCATGTCCATAGATAAGCTCTGGTCACTAATCACTGATAGTCACGTCCATAGATAAGCTCTGGTCACTAGTCACTGATAGTCATGTCCATAGATAAGCTCTGGTCACTAATCACTGATAGTCATGACCACAGATAAGCGCTGTTCACTAGTCACTGATAGTCATGTCCATAGATAAGCTCTGGTCACTAGTCACTGATAGTCATGTCCATAGATAAGCTCTGGTCACTAGTCACTGATAGTCATGTCCATAGATAAGCACTGTTCATATCGCAGAGTTGAGTCAACCACGGGTTCAATTGATATCTCCACATCATTCCCTGTTGTACCATGATTCCTTCCTTCCTGAAATGTTCCTCCATCTTTCATTTGTCCTGTAGCTAAACCTCCATCGTTTGCGATTATATCATGATGCACTTCCCTCTAGATGCTCTTACATCCTCCACCCCTGTACCCTAATGCACTTCTTTAGATATTCCTCCATCATTCAATCCTACACCCTGATGCACTTCTTTAGATATTCCTCCATCATTCACTCCTACACTCTGATGCACTTCCTTAGATATTCCTCCATCATCCACTCCTACACCCTGATGCACTTCATTAGATATTCCTCCATCATTCATTCCTGCATCCTGATGCACTTCTTTAGATATTCCTTCATATTCACTCCTACACGTTGATGCACTTCTTTAGATATTCCTCCATCATTCAATCCTACACCCTGATGCACTTCTTTAGATATTCCTCCATCATTCACTCCTACACTTTGATGCACTTCTTTAGATATTCCTCCATCATTCAATCCTACACCCTGATGCACTTCTTTAGATATTCCTCCATCATTCACTCCTACACTCTGATGCACTTCCTTAGATATTCCTCCATCATCCACTCCTACACCCTGATGCACTTCATTAGATATTCCTCCATCATTCATTCCTGCATCCTGATGCACTTCTTTAGATATTCCTTCATATTCCCTCCTACACGTTGATGCACTTCTTTAGATATTCCTCCATCATTCAATCCTACACCCTGATGCACTTCTTTAGATATTCCTCCATCATTCACTCCTACACTTTGATGCACTTCTTTAGATATTCCTCCATCATTCAATCCTACACCCTGATGCACTTCTTTAGATATTCCTTCATCATTTACTCCTACACTCTGATGCACTTCTTTAGATATTCCTCCATCATTTACTCCTACACTCTGATGCACTTCTTTAGATATTCCCCCATCATCCACTCCTACACCCTGATGCACTTTACTAGATATTCCTCCATCTTTCACTCTTGTATCATGATGCACTTCTTTAGATGTTCTTACATCATTCAATCCTACACCCTGATGCACTTCTTTAGATATTCCTCCATCAACCACTCCTACACTCTGATGCACTTCTTTAGATGTTCCTCTACCATTTACTCCTATGATTGGACTGATACTCAAGGGAATGTACAGGGGAGGTAAGGTGGCCCAGGGTTGAGCTCTCATGTAGGCTCAGTACACTAAGAGCTGCTGGGTGGCTCTGTGTATGCTGAGCCATTCACTGGCTCTCTCTCATCTGAGGATAGCTCTTCTTCTTCTTCTTTACAAATTGTTGTTGCTGTTGCTCTTGTTGTTTGTAACAAATGGGGTTGCGAGAGCGGGTGCGCGGCCTGCGAGGTCTCCCGTGTTACAGCGAGTGAGGAGAGATATTCTTATACGAAATCCCACTTCTGACACCATTTGTAACGAACGGGGTTTCGAGAGCGTGAGCGCGGCCGGCGAAGGTCTCGCGTGTTACAGCGAGGGAAAGTATTTCTCTCACCCTCAATCCTGGGAACTGGGAACTCGGGACATCCGGTTTTGCGGCCCGGCCCGAATCGGGAGTGGGGACTCACTCCACGTCGTCACGTTGTTGTGTAGGTTATTGTAGGATGCTGTGGTGGGTTACTTTGGTGGATGGCCGGCAGCGATTCGAGATAGCAGCTACTACGTTGAATGGTCTATTACAGGTACCGCTTGTCAGGAGGAACCGAGGGTGCTGCATCTTGAATGGCCTATCTTCGCTCAACTTTATCTTTTGACTCAGGGGCCGACTCCCTTACTCTTTTCGTAGATTCTCTTCTGTAATGTGATTCTCAGGACGAAGTGATATGGTGACCCGAACCGGGAGTAGAAGCGTACTCCGCGTCTGCTATATTTTAAGTAATTACGACTGAGTTTCTGCCATGCTTCTTAGTCTTCAAACTGGTTGTAGTAGATAATTAAATGATAGGTTGTTTAACGGCGACGAACTTTATTCTTCTTTACCCTATAAAACTTCCCTCTATCCCTTTTTAGACTTATTCTTCCCTATCTCTTTTCCTATATTAGTCTTTCCGTAGTTTCTACTCTCGCCTTTGCTGAAGGTAGTATAATTGGCCTTCCGTGTAGTCGATGAGAAATTCGTTGATATTCAACTGGTAATTGGTAATCCTACTCCCGCCTGCAGAGACGAACTCGACCCAGGCGCTTAGCAAATACCCGCAGAGACGAACTCGACCCGGGCAAATGCCGTGGACTACCAGCCTTCCGCCTGCAGAGACACACTCGACCCAGGCGCTTAGCGAATACCCGCAGAGACGGACTCGACCCGGGTATCGCCGTGGACTACCAGCCTCTTACCTGGGCCTACCCAGGGGGGGACACCGAACTCTCTCGCCTCCAATTATCCTTCGCGGCTTGGGAAACTAGCCAACCTGAGGGGCCCCCTTATCTATCCCGTAGGGAGTCAGTAAGAGGAAGGATCATTGAGACTCGATCCTTTATGACTAGTACACGTTGTACACCGTATAGCCCCACCGGAACTGCCCTCCTGGGAACCTACTCAGACGAACCAAGTAGGCCCCCGGCCCCAACTTGCTTCTAATGTATCTAACTTCTCCTTATATACACCGCTGTCGATCGACATCAAACGCTTCTATCGAATCACAGCGCGTCTTCGCTTAGCTAATTTACGACGCAGCTGCGTCACTTTGGAAATACCCTTCGTAATAATCCAGCCATAACCTCGGCTTATATCATCTATTATAAATCTTTGGAAAAACCCTACGTCACTTAATATTTATAAATAACTGCTCCATAATATCTGCATTCTATCTAAAATATATAATTCTTAACACATAAATTGTGCACAAGGCGTGTTCATTACATTGTTGTTTGTGTTGCGGCGGCTGAACCATCGACGTCGTTCTTGTTTGTTCCCTTTAGTCTTCAACAACAAACGCCGTACAAGGACACAGTGTACAAATACACTGTGTACATGTACAAATACAGAGTGTACAAATACACAGTGTACAAATGCAAAGTGTACAAATACGCAGTGTACAAATACAGTATCTCCCAAAATTCAGTGTATAAAATACTGTGTCTTCTAAGTTCATACAGTGCACAAATGCATGATTGATTGATTGCTTGATTGATTGATTTAGATAGATAGATGGATGGATGGATGGATGGATGGATGGATGGATGGATGGATGGATGGATGGATGGATGGCTGGCTGGCTGGCTGGATGGATGATGGATGGATGGATGGATGGACGATGGATGGATGGATAGATGGCTCCCTCCGTCCGTCCGTCCATCCATCCATCCATCCATCCGTCCATCCATCCATTCATCTATCCATCTATCTATCTAACTAGCAATTAATCAATCAATCCATCTATCTATCAATCCACCAACCAATAAATCAATCAATCAATCAAGCAATCAATCAATCGTGTATTTGTACACTGTATATTAGAAGACACAGTATTTTATACACTGAATTTTGGGAGACACTGTATTTCTACACTACGTATTTGTACACTGTGTATTTGTACACTATGTATATATACACTGTGTATTTGTACACTCTGTATTTGTACAATGATAATATTATTTGTATAATGATCTGATTACTGTGGATTGAACAGTCCTAATCTTGTCGAAATTTGTCTACTGCTTTCATTCAGTAGCCTAATTTGAGAGTGAGTTGTTAGAGTTAGCCATTGAGTGAGTTGTTATTCGTGTGCCAGGCATGATTGCTTATACGTGATCTACAATCAAATAAGGCTTCTTTTTGTCAAAGACATCCATATAAGTGAAATAATATTTCATTTGAGTATAAGAAATTGACAAAAAGGGTGCGCATAGCTGCAGACAATATCAAATCAATCGATTGGTAAGTGATTTTAGCAACACAATAATTATTAGTCATTTAACACATTAAAGGTTTGAAAAATACTAATTAAATATGATTAAAATATATTATAAATCATTACTTAGCAAAATTTATGATAGTTAAAGGCCGGAAAATTCAAGAAATTCAAAAAATAAACCAGATTTGGCGTCTATTTGAAATGTAAAAAGGCTGTAAAAACACCCATCTGTGTTACCAAACGATTTAGAAACCCTACACATGACTCAGCAACAAATGTTTCAAAGGATAATATGAAGGAATGATAGATAATCATATAAAGTTTGTATTAAATACTTGAGATAATAATTGAGATGCAACTTGGTAATATATATGTAAAAATAACTAAATTTCTAAAGTGATGCGTCCATTCTGCACAAAACTGTATAATACAGTGTATAGGGCCTATGGAACTGCTCATAGGAAAGCAATGGCCTATGTACAAAGTAAGTTTCACCAGAATATGAACTGTAGGCCTATTATATAAACTACTAACGATTTAAACATGTAGTCTTAAATTGCGAGATACCAACAAGAGTAATAATTTCACTCATAGAATGTCTTGATCGCGTAAGAGTAACGTCACGAAGTTTCAAATGACAGATCCTGAGGTTAATTGAACCCTCATGGGTTCGAAAAGAGCTTCGAATCCCTGCCGCGCTGATCTGAGAGTAAAATCTCGGACATTCACTGGACTGGTTATACAGAAAGTGCTCTAAATTGCCTAATGATTGAAACATGTAAAAAAAAAGTAAAGTAAAAAAGTAAACACGCATTATAGTGAAATGATCAACTATGTTGATGTATTTCACTTTAAATAACACATGTTTGAACAGTTAGGCAAGTTAGACCATTTTCCGATTAATCAGTCCAGTGAATGTCCCAGATTTTACTCTCATATCAGCGCGGCTGGGATTCGAACCTAAGAGGGTTCCATTCACTTCAAGATCTGTCATTTAAAACTTAATGACGTTACCCCTAACCTATTGAGACATTCAAATGACAGATCCTGAGGTTAATTTTCTTTAACATACAAACATAACATCTGATAACATGTGATATTAAAAGTGATAGATATCAACATCATTTCACTATAATGCGCGTTTCCCTTTTACATCTAAATAAAATGCTGATTGCTTATATGATAGACTAAAGAATTACTTATTCTATATCTTTGGCTTATATCTAGGCACACTGGCTGTACTACTACTACTACTACTGAGACTGCGCTACGTCCTATTTGGACCCTGCAGTAGGCTTCAAGGTTAATTGACTCCACTTCGCTCTATCCTCAGCTAGATCACAGATGCTCTCATCTACTATGTTCAAATTCTGATTTATATCTTTGAGATCTTTATTTACTAATTTGATCCATGTTTGTTTATTTTGACAACCTCTTTGTTTTGTCTGAGATTTTTTATTCTCATTTAAAGCAAGTTTTACAGGTGCATTGTTCGGTAACCTAAGTAAGTGACCTATCCATTTTAGTCTTCGTGTTTTAATTGCAAGACTCCTTTTTTTCATTTGTTCCGATGTATAAGTTATCGTTGCTTATAATGTGAGGGTCATATATTTTAAGTATTTTTCTTAATAGACTTCTATGAAATATGTCAATTTCTTGTTCCTGTTTTGAAGCTAATGTCCATAGCTCACTATTATATAAGTGAACTGGCGTAATATAAGCATTAATGTATTTATTCTTGTTTTCATTGCTATTTTGCTATTTGTTAGTTTCATCTTGTGTTTATTAAAAATAGCCATACACAATTGCTTTCTATGGATCATGTCTCTTTCAGTATCCAAGTAAGAACCTAAATATTTGCATTTCTTCCATTCCTGATCATTTTTGTTTCCAATGGTATATTTTTCTGTTTTATCTGTGTTTAGTTTTAAATCTCTCTTATTCAGTTTATCATTGACTTCCTTTTGAATTTTGTCTGTTATATTTTTGCATGTGCTTACATATGCAATATCATCTGCAAACTGCTGATCAATATTTATACCCATTTATAGCTTTATGCTGTAGTTGTGTTCTATAATATGATTAGGAATTAAATCTTCATATGGTATATTTTCTGGCTGTACAAAAGAAGAACCATAAGTAGTGAATAGTGATTGTTTACAGTGATCTATTATCGCTAATTTGTATATAGCGTATCTGGTAGAGTGATTATAGTCTAATTAGTCCTCCAAGGTGTTTATTATTATATAATATAACAACTATATAATTGCAACTGTCGTCCGTGACAACACCTAGCACTATTAAGACAAATCTAAACCGGCGAGCAGAAGGAATGTCCAAACGGTGCTAATTCTAAAATCCAAGAATATATTAATACAACTAGACTATATTAATACAAATAACAACAACAGCGGAATTAGAGTGCAACTGTCGTCCATGACAACACTGAGCACTATGGTACCAAATCCAATCCGATGAGCAGAGTGTGGGGTCCAAAAACGGTGCAAACCAAAATCCGGGAAATCAGGCCAAATAGGGGTGCTAGTGGAATGAAAGTATACGTGTTTGTCTCAGTTCCGGTGCAATGGGTGGACAGGAGAGGTCAAAGAGAAAAGCTTTTAACCACCTATGAATCGGTTCATACAGAAGGAAAGGCTGATCAGGAGAAGATGAGGGTGCACCCCCTAAAGTAGCAGGAAGAAAATTCCAGATCTGTGGAGCGGTGTGCTGGAAGGAGTGCTCGGAGAGCTTGCTGCAAGAAGGAATGTTTGGTCTCTCTAGAGCAATTAACGTAGAGACCCAGTAGATGACTGCAAGGAAGTAGGCTGCCTCACTTTTAATAAGTTGGATATGTAACCTTTACCCGAGGTAGTGATAGACTTGTTTGTCAGAGAAGCTGCCCTCTACAAGTTCATGTAAAAATGCATTTCCTTAGTGGAGAAACTAAAGGAGTGGTGTCACATGGGAGTACCTAGAGCGGCGGAAGACTGCACGTGCAAGGGAATTTTGGATGAATTGCAACCTGTCGATCTCTCAGCTTGGGAGATTCAAAATTATAGCATAATTTGTGACAAATGATATAATATGTTAAGAACGTTTCTGACATTTCCGTATGGCGAGGAACCAGGCGTTAAATTTTGATTGATTGATTGATTGTGAATTTAAGACTACATGAAAATACTCCAATAAGAAAGGCATTTACATATAGGTTTTTAACTATTAAATTAATTAAGGTAGGTATGGAAAATAGAAAAAGTATACATAACTTAATTATGGCCCATTTTATGACACTTTGATTTATCTTGCTGATTACTAGTTATGAACTGGGTTTTTGTCGACCTGATAGCTTGATATTTGCTAATTGCATTTTATGAACCTTCTTCTACTCTCAACTTCAAGTGGAGTCACTAACGTTATATTTCCAAGAACTCTAGACTTTTGTGCTCTGCTATTGGCTAGCACCACCTGGGCAGTTAGATGGGCGCAGCCAATAGCATTGAGCTGCCAAGCAACAAGCTTGTTTCATTCTCACGCGCCTAATTTCTAACAGGCCTCCCCATCCTTGGCTCAGGCAGCAAGTTTAAATGATAACAATGAATGATGCCCTATTAAACCAGGTGCTATAGACTTAACAAGTGGAATTTGAAATGAAAATAAATCCGTAAATCAACGGACTTTAGCGACTCAAATAGTGTTCTTAAACTTCAAAAGTGCTTATTCTCTTGATAAACCTGTTGATAGCTCCATTAAATGAGCCATTAGAAAATATAATAGAGACTGAAATATATTAAATATCAAATTCCATCTTGCGGATGGTGACTTTTTTGACTCTGTGATGGATCGAGATCAGTGGAGGAAGAGGGTTGAGAGACTGCTCTAGTGTCAACAGAGTGACACCTGGTAGAGATCAGTGGAGGAAGAGGGTTGAGAGACTGCTCTAGTGTCCACAAATTGACACCTGGTAGAGATCAGTGGAGGAAGAGGGTTGAGAGACTGCTCTAGTGTCCACAAAGTGACGCCTGGTAGAGATCAGTGGAGGAAGAGGGTTGAGAGACTGCTCTAGTGTCAACAGAGTGACGCCTGGTAGAGATCAGTGGAGGAAGAGGGTTGAGAGACTGCTCTAGTGTCAACAGAGTGACACCTGGTAGAGATCAGTGGAGGAAGAGGGTTGAGAGACTGCTCTAGTGTCCACAAAGTGACGCCTGGTAGAGATCAGTGGAGGAAGAGGGTTGAGAGACTGCTCTAGTGTCCACAAATTGACACCTGGTAGAGATCAGTGGAGGAAGAGGGTTGAGAGACTGCTCTAGTGTCAACAGAGTGACACCTGGTAGAGATCAGTGGAAGAAGAGGGTTGAGAGACTGCTCTAGTGTCCACAAAGTGACGCCTTACAGTATTAGTAAAATATAAAAAATTTGAGTGCCCACATTGTTTTATTTACGCCCCACGTCTTGTGAGGGGTAGACCTCAAAATTTGATACTAGATCATTTAAAAAAAACTCATATATATGCAAAAACAAATACACATACAAATTACACATACAAATAGCTATGAACGGGGAGTGCTGTGCCATGCTAGAGCTGTGGAGCCTTTCTTGTAAGATTGATGGACGTAAGAGGGGGGGGGGGCTCGAGCCCCCCTCTAGATCCGCCCTTGAATATTTTCATAAATTTGTAATTTTTTGATTCACATTAATCTTGTCCACATTTCTTTAAATATAGCTAAATGGTTTCCTTATTTATATCAAACTTTTTATTACAGTTTATAGAATTCTAGATATGAACTACTGTAATGCTGGTTGCTAGCTTTCAAGGATGCTGAAATCAGACATCTTAGTGATTGTAAGTAACTATTTCATTATTATTATTATTAATAGTAACTTATATCATTAAGTATTATTATTACCTTAGTGTGAGGTACTAGGCCTGGAATCCTTATTAATTGATTGATTGCATTCGTAATTGCTTCAAAGTTGCTATTTAATAAATAAAGTGTAGGATTCATTACAAGTATTAAATTAGCATTGAACTGATAATAGAGAATGGAAGAAATGAGAATATTTATGCAAGAGATCTTTCTACATAATGCTAAGGCTCCTATTTCAATATTACAGCATCTTAACTTTACTGATTGGATTATATAATTACTGAGTAACTATTCTGGTATCCTATTCCTATCTTAGAGGCATTTGTAAATCCCCACTAAAATTGGGATGCATTGAGAATTTAATCATATGGCAATCACGGAACTTGATATCCAGTCCCAACCGGATGAACAACTACTTACTGTAGCAAACGAAGTTAAATTAATAATAAATTAAAAAACTAATAACTGTTATAAAACAAACGGTAATGAACTGTTTGTAAATAACTGCTGTAAAGTAAGAATAATTGAGAACTGTTGTTGCACGTGTTTTGTCCGGGTTGTTTGAGAATTAGACCAACTGATAACTGGACGTGTCGTAAGGGCGACTAAAGCACTATGATCCAAACCAACGTCGAATAGGGCATTCGGGTGATAAGCGCCTTGGCTTCAGAAATTGCTACAAAATTTTATAAAACGAACTGATGAGATTATAGGTGATCGATTGATAAGAGAGATATATATGAGATTGCTGGATATATTGGTATGAGACAAGAGAGGAGTAGAGATGGTCTATTCGTATTGCGACCCTGGTTAAACTGGGATTAAAGGAAAGATGATGATGAATCGAGAACTATTGTAGATGAAAGAATAGCTAATAAGTTTAATATAGATCTGATAAAGAAATGTTTGTATTGCAGCTGAGTTTATTGTGGATGGCTCTGATCGTTTGCATTCAGTGTCAATGCTCAAGAGCTGGGTCGAGACTAGCTAGACAAATATTCTACAAGGTTGGTTTTATGAGTCTTGAACTCTGAATTAGGAAGTCAGTCTAAAAGTTGTAGTATATAGCTTGTTGCTAGTATTTTTATTAGGTTTTTTTTGGTAGTACTTGTTTGCAATATTTAGTGTGTACATTTGTAATGTTGATATTTCTGTTCAAAATACTAGATTTCTGTGCATACATGTATATGATAACATGCTGATACTAATGAATTTTAATAAGGATTGTTTTGTCTTCATGGCTAATAGTAATAAATCAGTTCAGCTATTTAACATCAATTGAACATTTTGTAAGTAACTTATTGATGGTATTTTAAACTCTTGTTATAACAGTTATAAAGATGAGAATTGGAGAAAGAACAGTGTTTCCATTTCATACAGGGTTGAGTTTTGGTCTGTCCTAAACCACTTTTGGACAGATACTAATAGAAATTGTTAACACGCATAATATAGGCTTAAATACAAAGTAAAGCAACTGATTTATTTTGTTGATAAGTCATTCACAAATTATGTGCAGGAAAAAATAATGCATAATGTAATAGAAATATCTTAAAGTTATAGAATCTTAAAATCTGTACTTCTGAATATATATCTATGAAATTATTTAGGCTACACACATATCACATACATTAACTAACATTAATCAAACTATGCAAATTATCACTTTTATCATATTACCAAAGACCCATTATGGCTCTTATTCTTTTAGCAAATATTAATGTTTAAACTAAAAGAGTAGAATTTGTTAACATAGTAGGCAACTTTACAGCCCTACACGAAATGATAGGAATTATAACCTTTTAATTAATTTGTTTATAAAAACTTGTTTATTAAAAAAGATATAATTTCTTAAAGAAAATTTCCTGCGAATTAGTTTAATTTAGTTATAATTTTAAAGTGGAAGAGCAAAACTATTGAACTAAACTTTAAACCATGGAATCATTGATTGATGAAGCAGTTTTAAAAAGCTATAGAATAATGCTGTGAACAGTGACTAGTAATATTGTAATGCAAACTTTATTCTTAGCATAATATGTAAATTATTAATTTTCTTAAGCCACGAATAAGATCTGGCCATTAGATTTAAAAGCTATTAGCGTTAAAGTTAGAATTGAAAGTTGCTTTCAAACTTTGCATTCTACTCTAACAAAATTGTGACAACAGATAGAAAAAATTTGAATATTAAGGAAAATAACAATTTATTAGCATTGAAAAGTTTTTCAAAATTAATGTAAACAAGTTCTAGGTTATATGTATTGCTACCAAATTTTGGTTATCAATTTGTGTAGTCATATTAATAAAAAATTGTTGATGATCTTTCGCACTTGTCAAAAACTATGTCCAAAGCTATGTCCAAAACTGTTCAAAACCTGTTTTTGACAAGACGGTTTAAACCAGTTTAAACTCCTGGTTTAAACCCATGTTGTCCAAAACTTGCCAACCCTTTGTTGTTTTAAAAAAGAATTTAATTCTAAATGTAACACATAGTTGATATTTAATTAGTTTGACACTAAACTTATTTGTTGCTCTCTCTGTCTTATATCTAAATATCGGAATATTTAAGTGCCAATGGGCTTTTATATCTGTTTCACGCCTACCTCTACTTAAGTTTTATATCGATTCAATTCGTTTTTACATGTCTCTTCTTTCTTCTTCTCTTCAGTGCATTGCCAAGTGGCAGGTTCAAGGTACATATCCATACTCATAGTCTGCTTTCTCACCTCATAAGAGCACTCCTTAGATCAACAAGTTAGTCCCTTCACAAAGTCTATGCCTTATCCATACCTTATGTAGCCTATAGCTTGGGAAAGGTATGGCTTCTGAGGTAGTTTTCCGTTGCCTTCCTCAGTTGGGTGGATTAATTACCATTTAATCCTGGGGGAAAATGTTTCATGGTGAGATGGGTTCCCTCTTGCGATCCTCAGCTCCTGCCTTTAGTCGCCTCTTACGTACACGCGGCAGATTGTTTGCGGTTACCCTATTCTGCAATGGTCCAACCACACCCGAGCACAACACGGTCTCTTCTGTATGCTCTGATAATAACTAAATACTTATTTAAATAAATAATGATTACAGGAATACAATCAGTATTCTCACTCTCTCTCAGTGCACTGCCTACTGGCAGGTCCATGGTATATAGCGCCTCCACTCTTCTCTGTCGTCCGTTTTCCTCTTCATGTTCACATACGAGTGGGTCTTGAAATCGTCTAACATGATGGACCATTAATTTTGGGGGGATTCTGCTTATGACGAGGTGGGCCCCCTATGCCTTCCTCAGTATTAATCAATGCTCATGAATATACTAATTGAACAGGACGTACAGTCAGTGTTCACACGGTACAACGTCAGTGTACCGCTGTCCTGTCCCCTGCACGCCCTGAACGACAGGTACGGGGTGGAGGAGATGTATGTGGGCAGCGTGGAGGGCGCGTCAGGGCGAGCTACCTGCCTCCTGTGCGGTAAAACATTCTACAATCTGCCGCTGCTTGATAAACATTTCCAGCTTAAACATGATCAGCATCTCAATCAACAGCTGGTAGGTGTCGTGCTTGTAGCTTCTCGCTCTGTTTGGTTCTTTATTTGCTCTCATTTCCATACCAAAGTCAGAAAGGGTATTCGGTTGGTGAGCGCCTAGGCTCCAGAAATTGCTGCAAAAATTTAAACAAATGGAAAAGTCTCAAGTAGGGGATTGGCTGGTGGTGTGGTGTATGACAGAGAGGATTTGAGACAGTCTATTTGTATCCCGACCCTGGTTAAATTGGGATTCAAGGAAGGATGATGATGATGATGATGATTTGCTCTCATTTAGTTCTCTTTTAAGTGTAATGTATTCACAACTACTTGGCTGAGGAATGCTGAGAGATGCGAAATCAGGGCTCATGGAATTGGAGTGCAGAAGACCTTGGCGCATTGGTAGAGAAATGGAGTATGAGGTTTAGAATCGAAAGGCCTCGGTTCATATCTCAGGTCAGTTATTATTGCTTAAATCGTGAGTGATGAATGGGCATTAGCATTTTACGCTATGAACAAGGCAATGATAACGACTGTTTATGAGCAACCAGAGAATAAGAATTAAATCGTAAAGTACTGAAATGGAATCACAAGTTAATTATGCAAACGAGAGCTATGCTGTGTATAAAACAGAGTTACCTTAGAGTTCACAACCAAGGTAGTTTGAGGGCGTAAGGGCTGCGGGCGCAGTATGTGCAGGGTTCAAATCCTGGGCTCTCCAGTCACTGATATCACTTTCAAGCGATGAAACTGACGCAAGCATTGGCTTTAAGCGTTTTTTAGGAGCATTATCACTATGAGCTAGCAACATTATTAAGGTGAACTGACTGTGGTTTTAGCCGAAGCTAATCAATGCAAGCTAAACCTATACAAAACCTAAGCATAACCATATAGGCTTGCGTATATGATTCTGTGTTAAACGCTCTTTATTATGTTTAGCATAAATTTATATTGGCATTTATAAATTTATTTTGTGTTTCTAAGACAAAAATTATGAACACTGGCGTTAAATTTTATTTTGATTGACATGTTGACCGGTGGCTTGTTGACATGTTGTTCGACAGCGGATCAGTAGGGGCAGGGTTCAAATTCAGAGCTCTCCTCGTCACTAACATGCTATCATACAAGAAACTGACGTTAAACTTGGCTTTGGCTTTGGCTTACATAACGCTCACATACATTTAGTTGTTTTTGTAATTTGTTACTGTGTCGGACAAGCAGTGGAAGAGGCAATTGTCACTGTTATTAGTCAATAATCCGAAAGATACGCTTATATGATGCATATGCACACTTAACTGCTTAGACTGAGCCCACTTGATACAAATAATGTGAGCTCTTTAATGGTTTGGCATTGTTGTATTTTTGTTTAGACTATGAGTAACATTCCTTTATTTTGTATTTGTTTTAAGTCTGAAAGCAGTTTATATGAATCTATCTTCTTTTACTTCATTTAGGAATGCACTTTTATGTTTTATGTCTGATGGTGGCTCATACCACACTTACGTTACTTATTATGTGTAGGCAGATAGGTAGAACACATGTGTGGCATGTGTTTTTATGTGTAGACATGTAGAAGAAATACTTATGTTGCAGACCTATGTTATGTGTTTTTATGTGTAGACAGGTTTCTCCTAAGGAGAAACACATGTGTTGCTGACCTATGAAATGTGTTTTTATGTGTAGACAGGTAGAAGAAACACATGTGTTGCTGACCTATGATATATGTTTCTATGTGTAGACAGGTAGAAGAAACACATGTGTTGCAGACCTATGCTATTTTTTATGTATAGACAGGTAGAAGAAACGCATGTGTTGTTGACCTATGTCATGTGTTTTTATGTGTAGTCAGGTAGAAGAAACACATGTGTTGCAGACCTTTGTGACTGGTTACGTTGTGATGTGATCTACAGTAGAGAGACTGTACAATTCTGGAATCTCGCTTTGTGCCAACATTCTGTTATGACGGCGTTATGTAACAAATGTCAGGTATATAATGTATTATTAGTATATTCATTAATTAATCAATACACGTGAGCAGTATTGCTTAATCTCTTGCTCTCCGTAATTAACCTGTAACGTCTGTATTAATTAGCAGAAATTATTAAATAGTTAATTAGAAAATTATTAATACTAAAATGTTAATAATTAAATTATTAAATTGTATGTATTTTTAATTATATTATTTAAGTATTCATTTATTGTTGTATATTATAAACTATTATGAAAAGTATTACTTTTAATTGTTAGGCATAAAACCGAATGTAAAGTCAGGTGTACAGCGTGAAGGTTATACCAGTGTCACGTGAGCCCAGGGATGTGAACCTCCTATAAACTGTAGAGTGGCTGATAAACCATTATGCCACTGACTCAGTGAATAAATATGTTTAAAGAGGCGTCTATTTACATTGCTACTGGCATTCTATTACTGGCTGAAGCCAGTGTCGATGTCGGTAAGATACTCGATCGCGGATCAGTATGTGCGGGTTTCAAATCCTGGGCTCGCCCGTCACTGACATCGCTTTTGAGTGAAGAAACTGACGTTAACATTAGCTTTACCATCTTTAGCTTTTACATCTTGTTAAAGGAGCATCTGCTGTGACTTTATGGTGATAATAGTTATTTGTTCTCTCTTACTGTATATGTTGTCTCTCTTTCTTAGTGCACTGCCTACTGGCAGGTCCATGGTATATAACGCCTCTACTCATCTCTGTCTTCCGTTTTCCTCTTCATACTCACATACGAGTGTATCTTTAAATCTTCTATAGCATTCCTTTTGATATACCATAATTCTTTGGAGATTTTGCTTATCACGAGGTGGTCCCCCTATGCCTTCCTCATCTTCTACTAACATTTACTGGGCAGGGGCGTCATTCCCTGAGAAACAATCCTGTTTACCCAAAATATGTTTACTGTATATGTTAAGTGTGTATATTAAGTGTCTGTCTGCATGTGCTAAGTGTATGTGTTTCATATATTGGTATGTTCAAGACGCATTTTTTCACTCTAGCTTACAAAAGAGTGGTGTTTTTATTGCATAGTTTTCTATTTTCACTCATTTTACTCTGTTGATTTTGCATCTAGTTCTAAAAAGTAAAAGATTCTCTCTTGTATTATATCTTCGTTAGATTTGTATGGTGTGTTCTGCATTGCTCACTAAATGGGTATCAATTTAAACTTTATGCTTGAGAAATAATTTGACATACTTATGCTTCTCGAATGGAATGCTTTCAATAATTGAAAGTGTTTGAACAAAATGTGTTCCAAATATCTAGATTTTTCCCTTTCAGTGCCTATTTATTATTTGTTGCTGTGTTACCTGTTTAGAAGACAGTGAGTCAGTGCATACCTGATAATCTAAATACAACAACGTACAGAGTACTCTCAGGTTAGTATCTCTTCATTCTGGCTGCGGCAGGTCTGATATTTTATATGTGTCATAGTGATTGATTGTTATACTTGTTGTTATTATACTTGTTGAGTTGATTTGTTGTTGAGGCTTAAAGTTGTGCTATTCAGTTTGTTCCTAATATCCGCACGTTATATTTTGTTGTATGTGCATTGTATGTAAGCCAACACTGGACCAGTCAAAGGAATGCTTGTAGTACACACTTGTGAGTAGTAATTTACAATTAGATGTGCTATTCATAAGATAGAAATGTAGTGTAGCAGTGTACTTGAGTTTTTAACGAATTGTGAACATTTATAAGCTGAGAAATGTATACAAGTAATTTGTACATTACATCATGTTTATTGTATGTGATAAGGTAGTACTGTACGCATTGAGTAGATCATGTAATGTTCGTAGTGCAAAGACTCTTTAATAGTCTAAAGTGAATGAGCCGGTAGCTTGGTGGACAGCAGATCAGTAGGTGCAGAATTCAAATGCTCTCACCGTCATTGACTTGCTTTAGAGACAGAAGCCTGAAGTAAAACTCAACTTGTAGCTTCTGGATATAATACTGTATTGTTGTTGTTGTTGTTGTTGTATTGTATATGTTGCAGTTATAGTTATGTTGTTGTTGTTATGTTGATGTTGTTGTTGATGTTTTTGTTGTTGTATTGTATATGTTGCAGTTGTTGTTGTTGTTATGTTGTTGTTGATGTTGTTGTAGAGGCTTTTAATGATTCCCTGTGTTCACATCTAACCTGTGATAAATACTGGAAGACCCCCAGCGAGTCTGAGGTAACTCTAATGCTCTTAATGTTCTCATCTTTCTATTTTATTGCTAGTGTAGCACTAGTTAGAAGAATGGAAACTATCTCTTGTAGTTCATATGTGTCTTAAGTTAATAGTAAGATCATGAAACTAGGGGTTCATATTTCGCCCCAGATTCATTGAAGAACATTCTTTGACTACCAGTTTCAAAATATTTTACATTTATGATAATGAAATTATATTAAGATTATGCTGACTTATTTTGAAGATCTTGTATACAATGATCCTGTAATTCAGTGATCCTGTAATTCAGTGATCCTGTAATTCTGTGATCTTGTAATTCAATGATCCTGTAATTCAGTGATCCTGTAATTCAGTGATCCTGTAATTCTGTGATCTTGTAATTCAATGAGCCTGTAATTCAGTGATCCTGTAATTCAGTGATCCTGTAATTCTGTGATCTTGTAATTCAATGAGCCTGTAATGCAATGATCCTTGAATTCAATGATCCTGTAATTCAGTGATCCTGTAATTCAGTGATCTTGTAATTCAATGATCCTGTAATTCAATTATCCAGTACTGAAGATTTTGTAGATCTGGTCTTCTAACAAATGTTGTCTAGTCAATCAGCCGTCTTGCAGCATTTAAATTTGAGAAACTTGTGCACTTACCTTATTGTTGCATTATTCTCTTTGTTTAGTTGTATGGTTTTTTAATAACATGCATTCATAATAAGCAAGAGGCCATTGGTTTCAATCCCAGTTGGTTTGTCATTGACAGTATCTGCTGGGATATAAAAACCTACAGTAAACCTGACTATATTTATTTTTATTTATTTGTTGTAATTTTCAATCTGTTTTTATATTTTGTTATTTATAATACTAGGTTCCCCGTGTTGTGTCCGGATTGTTTGAAGAATTGACCAACCGGTGACTGCACCTGTCGTAGAAGGCGACTAATGCACTAAGATCCATACCAACGTCAGAAAGGGCATTGGGTTGGTGAGCGCCTAGGCTCCAGAAATTGCTACAAAAATTTAAACGAATGGAAAAGTCTCAAATAAGGGATTGGCTGGTTGTGTGGTGTAGGACAGAGAGGATTTGAGGCACTCTATTCTTATCCCGACCCTAGTTTAACTGGGATTCAATTGAGGATAATGATGATGGTGATTTATAATAGTAGGGAAATTCTTAATTTCACTCTAATGTGCGCAAAAAATCGTTGAGTATCGTTATTGCTGCTTATGGCTATGGCTTACTTGTTTATTCTCATCTTACTCAGCTGATCTTATAGAACTGTAGACATCTTTATCTTGTTTTCTGTTTTCCACCCTCACTGTTGCTATATACTCTTTATCTTTTCTCACCATAGATACACTCTACCTATCCTGACCATTTTTTAATCATCGGACCAGTTTTCATTTTAGGACCTTACTTCTCCTCAGCACATTTCTTTTGCAGATTGGTCTGGGTGAATTGATCTGTAGTGATGTGTGCTGTGGGGACGTCCTTGACATCATCATTGAATGAGGAAACGGTCATTTAACCTTTATTATTACTACTATTAATTAAATTCCTTTCTCCTTTTATTACGTAAATTTTCACTGAGTGACAGACAACTGTCTAAATCATCAGGCGTCGGTTTTATACCGCTTTTATATTTACAGTATGTTTTTGCAGTATGTTTTTACAGTATGTTTTTTTCATGTTTGTTTTGGCTGGAACTAGTGGCGAAGTCGGTAAGATAATCCACCGCGGATTAGTAGGAGCGGGGTTCAAATCCTGGGCTCGCCCGTCACTGATATCGCTTTTGAGTGCGGAAACTGACGTTAACCTTAGCTTTTTTATATTTTTTGTTCTATTGTATTATAATTTCTATTTTATGTTATCTAGTTCTCTTAGAATGGTGATATCGTTGCTAATGGTGATAGCGTTGCTATTGGTGATATCGTTGCTAATGGTGATAGCGTTACTAATGGTGATAGCGTTGCTAATGGTGATAGCGTTGCTAATGGTGATAGCTTTGCTAATGGTGATAGCTTTGCTATTGAATATTAAATGATTTATTGATCAATCAATTGATTGATGAATTGTTGGTTGTTGATTGATATGCAGAATTCATCAGTATGGGTACTTGTACGTTCAGTTGGCACTCTCTTTATACTTCTGTGTGTGCTTGGATACTACTACATAGCCTACTCTCATTTCTAGTTAGTATTTTTCTTCTTGATTTGTTTTCACTAAAGAGCTTAGTCGACCTTGCATAGTTTATATTTGTTAATAGTTTATCCTCTATTGTCTGTTGATGCTGAGGCTGTTTTGTTTAGTTGTTTCTCGTTCATCACTGATCACTGGACTGGCACTGTTTAGGATCTCCTCTACACATTTTACAGTCTCTTTAGATGGATCGTTTTGTATTACATGTGCAATAGGATCAACCATCATCATAACATCATCATCTTCCCTAAATCCCAGTTCAACCAGGGTCGGGATACGAATAGACTTTCTCCAGTCCTCCCTGTCCCACACCATATCATCAGTCAATCCCCTATTTGTCATGTCCTTCTTAATTACCGCATCCCACGTCAATTGTGGTCTACCTCTCTAGCTTAACATCTTAACAGCTCTTCCCTCCACAAACTCTCTTTACTACATCCTCATCTGCCTTTCTCACAATATGCCCATACCATCTCAATCTCGACTGAGCCAACCTACCCCCGATCCCCTCAACATTCAAATTCATCCTCCCATATTAATTTTCCATTCTGTCCTTCCTAGTTCTTCCACACATTAGACGCAACATTCTCATTTCTGTCACATGCGGGGGTAGGTTGGCTCAGTGGAGATTGAGATGGTATGGGTTTATTGTGAGAAAGGCAGATGAGGATGTAGTAAAGAGAGTTTGGAGGGAAGAGCTGGATGTTAAGCTAGAGAGGTAGAGCACAATTGACGTGGGATGCGGTAATTAAGAAGGACATGACAAATAGGGGATTGACTGATGATATGGTGTGGGACAGGGAGCAACATTCTCATTTCTGTCACATGCAAACTCTGCAAATGTTCCCCTTTTAGTCCCCAACATTCCGAATCATACATCATTACTGGCCTTGCCACAGAACTATAAAATTTGCCTTTCAGTCTTAGTGGGATTCTCCTATCACACAACACTCCACTAGCAGCCCTCCACTTTGCCCATCCAGCCTGAATCCTACTAGTAACCTCCTTTTCCAACTCCCCATTATCCTCTATTACAGATCCCAAATACTTAAAATCTGTTACCTTCTTTAGCTCCACACCCTGACTTGCTACTCTATCTCCGTTTATCATCTCACCCTTCCATCTACACTCTAAATGCTCCGTTTTTTCCTTATTCACCCTCAATCCTTTACTTTCCAGTGCCTCTCTCACGTTTTCCAACATTTCGCTTACTTTCTCCACAGTGTCTCCTACTATCACCAGATCATCTGCAAATAGCATGTACCTTGAGGCCTCCTTAATAACTCCCTTAAGCAACTCATCCATAATCAATATGAACAAATATGGACTTAGGACTGATCCTTGAAGTACCCCGATCTTCACCTAAAAACGCTCAGATTGTCCACTCTCCACTCTCACACTAGTCTTCACCATGCTGTACATATATTTGATTAACTCAACATACCTCCTGTTCAGTGCAATAGGATCAATCGATCAATAATAATTTTACGTCCGGTTCCTCGTCATAGGGCAATATTAGGGACGTCTCTTGCGGAATCTACACAAACGGGCGCCAAACCACCTAACGATGACGACTGAGTATACAGAGACCACAAGAGAAAACGAGATCAAAACAGTGCAAGTCCAAGATCAAAGGCAAGCGGGTCAAAATTTAGACCTATGGCGGAAAGAGATTGTTTTTAGCTTGCCCAGGAGAGTAGTAATACATTTATAAGCTGGAATATCTTGTGGCAGAGAGTTCCATATTGTCGGAGCAGAAATCATGAAGGAGCGTCTGCCCATGGCAGATTTATTATTTGGTACAGTCAGAAGGTTTTTACTAGAGGAACGAAGACTACGAGAGGGTTGATAAATTGATAAAAGGTTATAGATAGATAGATAGGATGGTTTACCATAATTGAAACCTTTGAAAGCCAAGGAAGCTATCTTGAATTTTATTTGTTCAGTGGCTGCATGGAGGTCAGTGCATTTCTTAGGAAGAGAAGAGTATGGGATTTTAACATTTTTACATTATCGAATGTCCCTAAAGTCATCCTTAGATGAGAAAATGAATTTTAAACCTGTATTATTATTATTATTATTAGTAGTAGTAGTAGTAGTATTATTTAGTGCCCTGGGCTGTAAAGGGCCCTAGGCTAAAAAATAAGATAAAAGAGACTTTATTTTATTTAATTGCAAGTTTAAAAAGAAGCGATTAAAATAATTCCTCTACACTCTGGGAAGCCGCATTAGCCAAAGTGCCACTGAAACAGACTGCATTGAATCGCTGGAGAGCAATAGACAGTCGCTGCCAAAGAAAAGCTTTTTCCCGCTGATCACCAGTAATGGCGCTGGTCCTCCTGCCTGTTTCGTCAATAAAGTCTGATGCGACAGAGTTGACGTGGCCCAGGGTCTCAAAGGCATGAAGATATAGCTGCTAGAGATATCGGCATACTTCAGAGTTTTCCTATTAGCCGCGGCCTCTGCAGCAGCACCAGCAGCAGCGCAAGTTATGCCGAGGTTGCTTACTGAGAAAGTGTCCGTAACGGTGACGTCCCAGCTAACACACTTGCCCTCTGCCCATGGAATTTGTGAGGCACCGTCCGGCCGCTTCCAATCAGTGCGGATCAATCCCAGGGTCTCTAACGGCTGGGATATTCGCTCGACTCCGGGCGCGCCAGATCAAATCGTTTAGGAACTGATGTCTGCTGATTCTGCCGGCACTACGCTTGCACGACAGGCCGTGGATGCCTAACGCATTGACTGAGACACCATAAATGCAGTTGTGTGGCTCACATAAGGTAGTGCCCAGACGGAGACCGGCCTCTCCGCGACTCTCACTGCTTCGTCGTCCAGACGGAGGCCACATGATGAGATTGGTAAAGCTATTATTATTATTATTATTATTATTATTATTATTATTATTATTATTATCATTATCATCACCACCACCACTACAACTACTATTATAATGCTACGTGCAGCACGGAGCACTCGCTGCTGGAGATAGATAACTTAGAATAATTTATCTCTAGTTGTGCTCGATGCTGTGTTGTTGTTGTTGAGACAGCACGGAGCAATCACTGCTAGATATAGATAACTTAGAATAATTTATCTCTAGTTGTGCTCGATGCTGTGTTATTGTTGTTGACACAGCACGTAGCAATCACTGCTGGAGATAGATAACTTAGAATAATTTATCTCTAGTTGTGCTCGATGCTGTGTTGTTGTTGTTGAGACAGCACGTAGCAATCACTGCTGGATATAGATAACTTAGAATAATTTATCTCTAGTTGTGCTCGATGCTGTGTTGTTGTTGTTGAGACAGCACGGAGCAATCACTGCTGGAGATAGATAACTTAGAATAATTTATCTCTAGTTGTGCTCGATGCTGTGTTGTTGTTGTTGAGACAGCACGGAGCAATCACTGCTGGAGATAGATAACTTAGAATAATTTATCTCTAGTAGTACTCGATGCTGTAATGTTGTTGTTGTTGTTGTTGTTGTTGTTGTTTAGACAGCACAGAGTACTCGCTGCTATAGATGACTTAGAATAATTTATCTCTAGTAGTGCAGTATTCGATGCTGTAATGTTGTTGTTGTTGTTGACACAGCACGGAGCACTCGTTGCTGGAGATAGACGGAGATATGGAGAGAGTGAGGAGGGAGAGACTGTTAGATTACTATCCAGCCAACAGCAACAACAGCCGAGCTGTGAGGAGGGGTGTCTACCAGGACTACTGATCGCTCTAGGCTCTAGTGCTCCAGCTCATTGATAGGCAATTCATTCATTTGACTTGTTTGTGGCTTTATAATTTTTAGATAATTTTTATATTATTTTATAGAGAAAATTTTTGTGGAAGTTCTAATCACATATACCAAATGGAATAGAACGATCGGATAGTCCTTATTCTCATTCTATCAATGTTTCTCTCTCTCTCTCTCTCTGTCTCGCTCTCTCTGTATCTCTCTCTGTCTCTGTCTGTCTCTCTCTCTCTATCTCTCTCTCTCTCTCTCTCTCTCTCTCTCTCTTGTCTCTTTTTATATATCTTTATATGTCTTGTCGTCTTCTCTTATTAAAAATCCCGATGTTACCGGCAATTTCTTCACTCGTAAGCGATGTCAGTGACGGGCGAGCCAGGACTTGAACCCCGCACATACTGATCCGCAGTCGAATGACTTACCCTACTATAGAGAACTTAATTGATCCGCAAGTTGAAATCACATGAAATTTATTTTAAAGAGATTTTAGCGTCAGTGTCATAACCTGAAGACTTCATCAGCGACGGCTGAGTGTAAGGGTTGAGCCGCACATCACACCCAGTGTTGGGTTGAGCTCCTGAACTGAAGTGTAACTGTATCTGTAGCAATCAGTCCATGCATTTCATACACTGCTGATAAACATGTACTGTCTTGATGGCACGCTTGCCTGGGATACATCGGTTCGAATCCCAGCCAGACCATTTCTGACAGTATTCCTTGTGACAAGAAAACAGACGGTAAACCTAGCTTTATAGCATAATTAAATCTGTAAACAGCAGTCAACATATATTATCGTTAAGAGTTTATTAATAATAATGAAAAAATGTTCACTGTGTCTTGTCTCTATCAGAGCTGCATGAACCTCTCTGTATTAAAATACTACAAATTCTTCATTTCTTCTACTTCTCTACTGCAATTTTTATTTGGCCATACCTGGGGTTGTGCTTTATTGTGATATTGAGTAAAATCATCGTCATCTTCCCATGAATCTCAGCTTAGCAGGATACGAATAGACCATAAACTTGTTGAGTAACATTCAATGTATTATCTCAAGTTAAATCTCTTCACTCTTTTTGAATTCTTTTGTCTTGATTTCTTAGTTTCCATCAGTTCATATATTAACGGTCGGTATATCAACAATTATTGCCGAATGTTGTCAGGGACTCTTAGCAGTCGCTTCTGTTCGCTTAAAATCGTTCAGCCGTCTTCTTTCGACCTCCCCCTAGTCCTATAAAAAGTGATACACTTACGGAAAAGTTAATTGAGCACTTGTCGCATAATTTGTGCTGGTTATCTTTCAATGTGGTATTTGACAATGTTTCAGATGGCAGACGTGCAGCATTGCGTGTTTACAGCGCTCAGCTCTTACTGACTCATCGATACTCTGACTGATGCCTAGGATCAGCCTACAACCCCTTAGCCGTTGTGTATCAGTGATATAAAGTTGCACAGTGTACTGCAGTGTACATGGACTTATATGGAGAAACGATAGCCTGAAGCAGATCTTCGATTGTTAATTTCTGTGTCATTCATTGTATCAATCAATAAACCTCATTGTACCTGCCAGGGGTCCATATTAGATACTAGGAGATCTGTAAATACATTACAGGTGTGCAGGAAAATGCTGATCGTTCTACTAGCTCTCAGTTCCCACTCTAACCACCGAATGCAGTATACATGTACAAAATTGTACATACGAAAAACAGATAGCCCTAAGCAGATCTTCGATTAATTATAATAATAATAATAATAATAATAATAATAATAATAAAGGTTTAACGTCCGTTTCCTCATCCAGGGATGATGTCAGGGACGTCCCCAACAGCACACATCACTACAGAATAGTACAGATCAATTCACCCAGACCAATTATTGATATCATTGTCATTCACTGTAGGCCTATTAATCCATAAACCTTATTAATCTATTACATGATGTAATTTTTACTACTGTGCACTGTGTGCAGTCCTTAGGTGTACATTTTAGCATCTATTATTCTTTTTACCAGTCCTACCGGAGAATGTTCCAGAATTTACTCTCTGATCAGCTTTACCAGGAATTGATCCCATGATCTCAGGAAGTCATTTGATATGTCTTGGCGGTTGCTAACGCACTTACACACTGAACTGTTTAGGCATTTAAATCGCGAAGTAATATATGTAAAAATGAAACGTTACATGTATGTATATTTTATAAGCAGTAATGTGTAATGTACATGTATGTATAATGTATTTTTATATATTTTACATGTAAAGTTTTATTATTATTATTATACATGTAATGTTATTTAATTATTTTTATACATGTAATGTACTTAAAATGAATCCAACACTAAATGTGTTACTTGTACATAAAGCAACAAACAGCCTGTTGATGCATTTATCTGAGTTAGTGTTTTATATTAACGCTTTGAGCGAATAGAATGCTGTTGCTATGGTAGCTGCTGAGTTCTATGTGACCAGGCTGTGATGTTTAATGGCGTCAGTATTAACGGCTGATGTAACTGATCGAAATTTCAGACTCAAATATCTCAAATCTGCTGCCTATGTTTCTTGCTATGTCACTGCGTGTATGTCATTGCGTGTATGTCACTGCGTGTATGTACTATGCAGCTATATAGTTATATATTATATTCAGTATTGATTTAAGTATTTAATAAGATGTTCAGTAATATCTCTCTTTCTTCATATGCAGACATCTTCTTTACATTCGTATTTAAATTGTATGGCTATCGTATGTACGATAGGTTGTACGTTATTCTGTAGCTTAGGAGATAATTAATGCATAATATAATATAATGCTGTTGACTCCTACTGGTTGCTATACTGACTGTATTACCTCGAAGAGCTTATGCTTTTATGTGGTAACCCTCTTCTTGCTGATTTGGTTATTCGCTTGTGAAGTTTTGTTGTTTGTGTTTACTTGTACTTGTTCTGAGAAACACGAATAAAACAGCTTGTAGGTAAAATAAAACAGTTCGTAGGTAAAATAAAACAGTTCGTAGGTAAAATAAAACAGTGCGTAGGTAAAATAAAACAGTGCGTAGGTAAAATAGGTATTTAACTGTTTACAACTGTTTTTATACAATAAATCAAGTTACTAGTTTGAGTTTTAATTTGTCACAGAATTGACTTTCCATAGTTTCAGATAAAAATCAGCTCAGTTCTAAGTTTAAAAAACCTTCATATAATTCTTAAGAGTCGCCCAATGTCTGTCGCACTGATGAGGTCATATAAAATCATCTCAGAAGTCATATTCTCTTATCCCAGCTCTAACTTCTCGGACAGTATCCACTGTGAGATTAAACCGAGCTTTGTTCTATTTTTAAAACATACCTTTACTTTTACACGCAGGTACATTTTAACTTGGAAGTCAATCGATATTTAAATGTTTACAACCTTTTTATTCAATAAATTTATGATTTTTCGTTATATTGTGCCTGCGACTATCGTTATTGTTTCGGATTAACGAGACAGCAATTAGAGTGTTTTATTGCTGTTGTGCTGCTATTAGCTGAATGTTTATACTTTCGAACAATTACAATCGTACACAACCATGGTCGTGTTGGACAACAATTCGTCAACATAGTGTAGACCTTTTATAATATGTTGTTCTAAAGTGTTCTTGGCTGATGAAGTTGCTAGTATAGCTTGGACAAGTTTCTAGATATCTCTTTAATTGAACACCGTTATTTCATTCTATTTATTAGTTTAAGTTATTAGTTTAATTCAGGCATAAGTGATACACACACAACTAAACAGTGCAGCAAAACTAACTTAAACTAGTTTCATTAGTTGAACTCATTAGTTCAATTATTGTAAACCCCGTATAATAATTTGCGTATAGTAACCCTTATTAGTTAAGTATAGTAACCCTCTCTCTCTCTCTTCTCTCTCTCTCTCTCTCTCTCACTCTCTCGCTACGTACTCGATCCATAAAGGTCACACCATAGATTATCGATTTCATCCATTCACAAAAGACTTTATCGATTTCATCCATTCACAAAAGACTTTATCGATTTCATCCATTCTCAAAAGACTTTATCGATTTCATCCATTCACAAAAGACTTTATCGATTTCATCCATTCACAAAAGACTTTATCGATTTCATCCATTCTCAAAAGACTTTATCGATTTCATCCATTCACAAAAGACTTTATCGATTTCATCCATTCACAAAAGACTTTATCGATTTCATCCATTCTCAAAAGACTATCGATTTCATCCATTCTCAAAAGACTTTATCGATTTCATCCATTCACAAAAGACTTTAGTGGAGCGTGAAAAGCATATGAGTATTAATATGCACCTTCAGCCTGCCACTTAGCTGAACACTAGAAAGCATATAGTACCCCAGGGAAATGTTATCTTTTGTACAGTAAAATACTGATCAAATCCCGTGATCGGTCTGTTGCTGATGATGATTTAATCACCTCAGGCTTCATATCTAGCTTTAGTTGCTCAATATACTGCTTAACGGCAGGTCCTTTATAAATTTTCCATCTTCATTTGAAAATCATGTCTGTACTAGAAAGCTTTTAACGATGATTCTATAGCAGCATAAATGCCCGGTGTCACCCCGGTGAACTTCCTTATGCCAGTATATTCCATATCTTGATTAAATATATTTGCCTCTCAGCACCAATTGGCATAATACACGATTAATCCTTTATGGACCCTATAATGTTATCTATTTATTTCCGATTGACAACGGTTTTGAACCTTAATTAAGGCGAGCACGCTAACAGTTTGGCTAGGCCCTTACCCTCGCATTCTCAAAGCTTCTCTTGTCTCTGTAGTCTCTAATGCTTTCCCTTCTATTGCTCTTGATAAGGTTTACATTATACCTTTTCTGGCAAATCGTCGCCATTGGAACAGGAGACGCTAGCGTGGCCGTATTATAGTTCCTGTAGCTTGCAGTCAACGCATTCCGATACAATTGTATTGACTCGTGCATTATAAGCGTAGAAGCTTGCGTCTGTATAAAAATCCTGCTGGCGATATATTCTGAATTCGTTATTTCTTCTATGTAGGCTCTCCTGTGCTTTCATAGGTATTTACGACTACGAACACACCTGCTAGTACGCAGTTTTGTGTCTATATTCGTGTATGCCTATATGTGGGTGTCTGCGTGCTTCTGTGTATGCTTAGTACTTGTCCTGCCTATTCGTGTGAATAAGATCGCGGGTTCGCAGTGTCATCTTTTTGAGCGTTTATCTACGAGTTGGTGTGCGTGTGCTCATATGTGCGTAGGTGTGTTTGTGAGAGTTTGTGTGCGTGTGCTCTTGTGTGCATGGGTATGTTTGTGAGAGTTTGTGTGCGTGTGCTCATATGTGCGTGGGTATGTTTATGAGAGTTTGTGTGCGTGTGCTCGTGTGTGCGTGGGTATGTTTGTGAGAGTTTGTGTGAACGTCGGCGCCGTGTAAAGTTTTCTACTTCACCAGGGAGAGGAGGGTTGTGGCCTCGATCAGTGTATGAGAGAGACGGTTGTAACCAGGCGGGCTGGAGTCTTTAGTAGAGATGGGAATTTTATGAATTTTCAGAGTTCGGTTTCGGTTGGTTCGTTGAAAATGAAAGTTCGGTGCGGGTTCGGTTAGCTGTTGACAATTTGAGAGTTCGGTTCGGTTTGTTCAAAATGAAAGTTCGGTTCGGTTCGGGTTCGGTTAGAACAAAGGTTCGGGTGCGGTTCGGGTTCGGCTTGCTTTCCAACTCGCAAGAGTTCGATTCGAGTTCTAAATGGTTTTGTTTGGATAATGTTGCATTTGTTTAACATTACTTATAATAATCATGGTTATGATAAACATGTTTAAAATGGTTTATGGTAAATGTGCTTAATGAAACATATGAAGTCATAGTATCTGACACATTTTTCACCTGAGTAGAAATATGACAATGAAAAAATGAGAGAAGTGATATATATTCCTGTACATTTCTTAAAATACTGTAAGTTGACAGACAAATGTTCATAAAATAGATATTTAGCTTTTTACGGTATCTTTAATATCTCCCTTGATTATAACCAGAAAATAGAATGCTTCATCCATTTAAAAATCAATTTTGTCACTAGGCCAATAGGCCCAATATATTAGAAACGTTGATAAATATAATTAAATGGAAATATCTTGGCTAAAATTTGATGCAATATTTCTGAGACAAAGTGCAATTTATTAACATAAAATGTGAAATAAGGACGATTTGGTAAACACTTTTACTTCCACAGCAAATGATCATAATATTATTGTACCTTTTGCTATCAACTGAACCAGTAATAAACTATAAGTGTCTAAAATACCAGTGATTTTTGTAATGCTCTCTCTCTTTCTCTTTCTCTCTCTCTCTCTCTCTTTCTCTCTCTCTCTCTCTCTCTCTCTCTCTAAGTGCACTGCCTATTACAGGTCCATGGTATATAAAGCCTCCACTATTCTCGGCCTTCCGCTTTCCTCTTCATGTCCACATATGAGTGGATCTTAAAATTATCTAACGTTGATAATCTTGGTCTACCTCGGCCCCTATTTCCTTCCATTCTGCCTTCTATGACCTCTTTTAATAGACTTTCCCATCTTAGAATGAGCCCTACCCAACTCTTCTTCCTATATCTTAATACATTTATCAACTGTCTATCTTTACCAACTCTCTCCAGAACTTCCTCACTTGTAACCTTTTGAGTCCAGCTAATCCTTTCCATTCTTCTCCATATCCATATTTCCAATGCCTCTAGTTTCCTGATATTTTCTTTCCTTGATGTCCATGTTTCAGATCCATATAATAGCGTGGTCCATACCAAGGTTTTCGATGTCTTTATCTTAGTGTCTGTCTTAAGGATTTTTGTTAAACGTTTCCTATTATCGAAAGTTTCTTTTGCTTGTGCAATTGTGCAATCCTACTATATAGTTCAGTCTCGCATTTCCCATCATCTGTTATAGCATGACTTAAATATTTGAAAATCCTTAAGTGTTCCAATTTGTTAACATTTATTATAATATTGACTTCAACTCTATTCTGATATACTCTCACTACTTTTGTCTCTTTGATGTTAATCTTCATTCCATATTTCAATGCTATATCATTCAGATTATCCATTATCTTCTGTAGACCAGTCTCGCATCCCGCTACCATTCCCTTGTAACGATACCATTCCTTTGTATCGCCATATTTTATTAATTTTTAAATTTTTGTCGGAACCAGCCTTACCTGAATATATGCTGTTGGTTACTGTAAGACATTTAAATGCAAAAACTAATATATATTTGTATTGTCTTTGCTATCTTTATATAATGGCAGGCTGGCGAAGGAGAAAGGAACTTCAAGATTTTGGTTCAGTTCGGTTTGGACGAAGACAGGGTTCGGGTACGGCCAGAGTCTGGGTTCGGGTTCGTCCAGAATCTGGGTTCTGGTTCGGTTCGGTTCGGTCAAAATTCCTGATTTTTGGGTTCGGCTCGGTTCGGGTTCGGTTCGATTCCCATCTCTAGTCTTTAGTATACCATTTAATCGCAGCCGTACGACTAAAGATGCTAACCAATAAAACTACTTAGGAGTTCAGGAACGCATAAAGACTTGTAATCCCTATAATTATAGTCGCTGATTCATATCTCACAATAACAAAAACCGTAAGGGAAAGATGCAACTGAGACATAACTAAAATATTTAATTACAAATCTACAGAATACGCATCCATACCCATTGAAGTTTCATAGACCTATAAATATACATGTAAATACATATATATATATATATATATATTAATACAACAGAATTAGAGTGCTACTGTCGTCCATGACAACACTGAGCACTATGGTACCAAATCCAATCCGGTGAGCAGAGTATGGGGTCTAAAAACGGTGCAAACCAAAATCCGGGAAGTCGGTCCGAGGAAGGGTACTAGTGGAATGGAAGTTTATGTGTTGGTCTCAGTTCCTGTGCAATGGTTGAATAGAAGACGTCGAAGAGAAAAACCTTCAACCGTCTATGAAACTGTTCACACAGAAGGATGATCAGGAGAAGATGATGGGGTGCGACAAGTGGAAGGAAGAGAATTCCAGATCTGTGGAGTAGGAAGGAGCCCTTGGAGATCTTACTGTGGGAAGGAATGCTAGGTCGTTCTGCATGTAGAGTATTTAACTTAGAGGACCTAGTAGATGACTGCATTGAGGAAGGCTGTCTGACTTCTAATAAGTGGGACATGTAACCTTTACCCGGGGTAGTGATAGACTTGTATGTCAGAGAAGCTGCCTTGTAAACAATACGTTCTCTGACTTTGTGCCAGTGCAGAGACTTCATGATCTGAGTCACGTGGGAGTGCTTAGAGCGGCGGTAGACTGCACGTGCGAGGGAATTCGGTCCATCTCACAGCTTGGGAGATTCAGTAACAATGAGTTACACTAGTAAAAAAACACGCATTATAGTGAAATGATCAACTACGTTGATATCTATCGCTCTTTAATACCACATGTTTTAACCGTTAGGCAATTTATTCCATTTTCCTTTCAACCAGTCCAGTGAATGTCTGAGATTTTACTCTCAGATCAGCGCGGCTGGGATTCGAACCCACGAAGGTTCAATTCAACTCAGGATCTGTCATTTAAAACTTCATGACATTACATCTACGCTATTAAGACATTCAGTTTAAGTAGTCCAGTTTGGATTGCACATTGGATACATATGTGTATATATATATATATATATATATATATATATATATATATATATATATATATATATATATATGTGTGTGTGTGTGTGTGTGTGTGTGTGTGTCTAAAACATGGACCTTAATGAAGGAAGATATTTGGAAACTGGAGGAAATGGAAATGTGGATTTGGAGAAGAATGGAGAGGATTAGCTGGACTCAAAAGGTTACAGATGAGGAAGTTCTGGAGAGAGTAGGTAGTAGTACATATGTTTATTTAGAAATTCATCAAACATCGACAAATAATTGTGAAAACAGATAAATCAGCAGACAAAAGTGAGAATCAACATATGTAGCATCAAACAGAAACTAAAATTTGCTCACCACGGCCATCAGAGAGGGTACTGAAGTACCCTATCGAGCTGACCACCGCAGTAAACAAAGAAAGAAGGAGATCGAAGAAACACTAAAGTTTTATCTAAGACATGACAACAGTAACATGTTACGTATATATCACTAGGATTGTAAATAGATTACCCAAAATAATATATGATACGATTATCTAATATCAGATTTTAAATAGTAATTCAATAATTACCAAGATGCCATAAGAAAAACTCTGCATAACACCATAAAAGAATTAAAAGAGTTTAAGTTGCGAATTGCAATAGGTATAGCATTCCATATTGAGCATCCTTCAAATACATTAGATGAGAAGTTAGAAAGATTCGCAGGTAAAGAAAGATAATTGGATACCGAAAGCC
The DNA here is from genome assembly GCA_905160935.1 of Enchytraeus crypticus. Taxonomy (NCBI): domain Eukaryota; kingdom Metazoa; phylum Annelida; class Clitellata; order Enchytraeida; family Enchytraeidae; genus Enchytraeus; species Enchytraeus crypticus. The sequence continues at coordinate 103,491 of CAJHZI010000667.1, read as the reverse complement.
TAGTCTGATAGCCGCTATGTAAAAGATTAGATATAAACATATCTTTTAAAACTTTAGACATGAATCCTTCGTGATATAAGCACTTATAAATCATATTGTCAGTCATAGACTTATACAACAGATGAATCGGCAAGGTACTGTAGTTCTCATAAAGGAGCTTGGTTTTATATCGTCTGTCTTGAACCTGGAGAATCCTAAGGGTACTATTATTCGCTACATGCAGAGGATGAAGTGCTTTTGCCGAACTATTTCCATAAATTATAAGGCCGTATGAAATTCTACTGAACACCAAAGATTTCGTATAGACAAAGTAGGTACCGATAGACAGTTGATAAATGGATAAGAAATCGAAAGTAGAGTTGGATAGGACACCTTCTAAGGGGAGAAGGTCTATTAATAGAGGTCGTAGAAGGTAGAATAGAAGGAAAAAGAGGCAGGGGCAGGCCGAGTTTAGGTATGTTAGGTGATTTAAAGACCCAATCATATGTGGAAATGAAGAGGAAGGCGGAAGACAGAGAAGAGTGGAGGCGTTATGTACCATGGACCTGCCAGTATGCAGTATACTAAGAGAGATTTATCTACACAAATAATAATCAAAGATATGGCAGGCAATAAATAACGGTAATGAAACACTCTGTAAGTACATACATATCGTTTAGAAGTAGATTTATGACTTTAAAATATAAACCAGTATTTGATTGGACAGCGCGAATTGTATTATTAAAGCTACACTGAGACATGTAAACATGTTATCAAGTCCACCACAGCAACAACCGTCAGTCGAGAGTTTCTCCCTCGGCGGCAGATGAACGCGAACCATTCGTAGCGCCGCTTTTCAGTCATCGTCAACGCCCGCAATCCCTCCTTCCCCGCTACCCTAACACATATCATGATCCCTCCTTCCCCGTTACCCTAATACATATCATGATCCCTCCTTTCTCGTTACCCCCACACATATCATGATCCCTCCTTCCCCACTACCCCCTACATATCATGATCCCTCCTTCCCCGCTACCCCTCCCCACATATCATGATCCCTACTTCCCGCTACCCCACACATATCATGATCCCTCCTTCCCCCACACATATCATGATCCCTCCTTCCTCCACACATATCATGATCCCTCCTTCCCCTGTTCCCTTTTTTCATATCTTATCCTGATCCGATAATCCCCTACACATGTCACCTTGTATCTCGTTCGAAATTAGAAAGATTCACTGGATACACTAAATGCCAAATAAGTAGCATTTAGCTAAATTTCGCTGTTAAATAGGCAGTTTTATGGATTAAATTTGCTTTTTACAGCACGTCAATGTGCAATCGTGGATTTACATATCTAAGCATAGAAGTAGAGATACGGATGAAGATACACACAGGTAGGAGCAGACATGTTGAGAGACGCGGCAGACAGTTTTATGCCGCCGTTACAAGTACCGACAGTCGAGAGCCGTAGAGAGCGACTAGGCTCCAGGTTTTACTGATAGCAGCGCTCAGTACTAGAGTGGCGATACCAACAGGATATCCGTGAATCTATAGCTCGATAGCGCTCTGATAGTGCCATATAACGGGTTAGTGCTAATCTAGTTCTCTTGGATAAGGGGTTTGTGCTATCGTTTGTGATCTAACCATTTAATATTATGCTAGTTGCAGTATATTATAACACAGCAGGTTAGTGTTATTATGTTTGTGGGATCTGATGGATCAGTAATATTTAACCAGTGATATTTAGGCCTACCTGTGACTGTTCATATATGTAACGGAACATTGTTGGTCTTGCTATAAAAAGAGGTTTGTTTAAATAGATAAGAAGTTTAAGAGGTTTTGTAAGATATTCGATCAAGGATAAGTATGTGCATGGTTCAAATCTTGGGATTTCCCGTCACTGACATGGCTTTCGACTGAAGAAACTGACGTTAACATTAGCTTTACTTCTAGCTTTATCTGTTAAATTCATTGCTTCAAATGATAGGGTTTGTAATTGTTTTCTTTTACTTGCATAATAAAGTCTTATGACAAGTAGAATCTCATTTTTCTTCAGTTTTATTTTACTCGATCTTAAGCAAACGATTTACGTGATTTTTTAATGTAGTTATCGAATGCTTTTGCGAGGTATTACAGGCTTAAGCTAACGGTTGGTTCAAACGGTGAACATTAGATCCAAAACACCGCCATATTTTTATATGCTTCTGTAAACACATTTTTACTTTTTTAAAATTAAGAGTTAGATTTATAATTTAGGTGTCGCGAAAGCCTTGCTGCCTGTACGTCCGCGAGTCCCGTCCACTTCTGGACTCGCTCGCCGTTCGGCAGTGCTCCGAGACGGCAGCATTTTCGTTTAATGTTTTACTAAAGGTACCGCTTGTCAGGAGGAACCGAGGTGCTGCGTCTTCAGATGATACTTCTTTTCTCGTATCATCCGTCTCGATAGACCTTTCTTGTTCGTTTCCGACCGAGTAGGTTAGGGTCCAACCCCCCCTTGCCTACTTCGTAATTGGGTTCTCGGGAACCCGGTGCACAGCGACCGCGCTGGCCCGAGTCTGGACTAGAAGCGTACTCCACGTCTTCTACGCATTTAGGCGATGACGGTTGAGTTTCTGCCATGCTCTCTTGGTAGATTCTATTCCGTAATGTACGTGGTTCTCGGGGCGAAGTGATATGGTGACCCGAACCGGGAGTGGAAGCGTACTCCACGTCTGCTTTATTTTAGGCGTTACGATTCAGTTTCTGCCCTGCTTCCTAGCCTTCAAACTTGTAGTGGTAGTTAATATGATTGTTTGTTATAACTGTTATGATTGTTTTTATTATATGATTGTTTGTTTTTAACTGAGACGAACTTTATTCTTCTTTATCCTATTAATAATTCTCTATATCCTTTTTAGATTTATTCTTCCCTATCTCCTTTCCTATTTTGGTCTTTCCGTAGTTTCTACTCTCGCTTTGCTGAAAGTAGTACAATTGGCCTTCCGTGTAGTCGATGAGAAATTCGTTGATAGTCAACTGGTAATTGGTGATCCTGCTCCCGCCTGCAGAAACACACTCGACCCAGGCGCTTAGCGAATACCCGCAGAGACGGACTCGACCCGGGTATCGCCGTGGACTACCAGCCACGCGCCTGCTGAGACACACTCGACCCAGGCGCTTAGCGAATTCCCGCAAATGTCTGGAGTTCCACGGGCTCTAAATGAAAATTTTAACACTACATTATCTTTGATTATATACCTGTGAGATATGGTATTAGTGCTATCCGGTAAGCTTATTGTGTAAATATCTGTTAGTGAAGTGCTCTCTATTGAAGCTATATATTCCTTCAAATTCATAGTGCCTATTCTCTCTAAACTACAAATAACATTTAATCGTTAAGTAGAAAGTGAAATCTAGAAAGTTTATGCGTAGTCTGTAGTTAATCTACCCAATACAAATTTTCTTGGAACTCAGAGCTCAAAATTTACTTCTCTGTAAATTTTGAGCTCTGAATAAATTGTACTCTAAGATTCCGTAGGTCATTTTAAATAATCAGTGACTGATATATTTGCTTTACAATGCCTGTTATACTATATGTATTATAAAGTTGTCTTTATAAGTTATAATTTATTGTTATTTTCCAAAAGTATAAAGACTTTACCTGTGTTGTATCCGGGTATCCCAAACGTGTCGTAAAACGGGCCAGAAATTCAAACCAAGGTCAAAAAGATCATTCGGTTTGTGCGCGCTAGGCTCCAAAAGCTCGCTACAAACTTTTGTTGAAAAAATGGAATCCAGTCGTATCACGATCCTTGTTTAACTGGCATTCAAGGGAAGATGATGGTGATGCTGATGATATAAAGTATAGTGATGCCTTGGTTTCATTTGTACTTTAAACAATTAGCATTAGTTCTGTACAATAATTCTGCTGCCCACACTCTAAGATCTATCAATAATTCTGCTGCACACTCTCTAAGATCTATCCACCTCTCTGTCTTTCTCTCTCTCTCTCGCTCTCTCTCTCTCTCTCTCTCTCTGTCTCTGTGTGTGTGTCTTTGTCTCTCTCTCTCTCTCTCTCTCTCTCTCTCTCTCTCTCTCTCTCTCTCTCTCTCTTTCTCTCTATCGACCTCATTTCTCTCACATCTCACTGAATGCTCAAGTCTACAGTCGTCAATGGGTTTAGCCTTCTCGAATCGACTAGAGTGTTATATACTTTCAAGCACACTTATTGTGTGCGATAATGCATGTTTATTTGTGTGTGTGTGTGTGTGTGTGTGTGTGTGTGTGTATGAGTGTGTACTTGTAGGAGTGTATGTTGATGTTTGTATGAGAGTCTGTGTGTTTATGAGCATTGGTTTTGAAATATCCACTGCTAATATTGGATCACAAGTTATCATACGCTTCTTCAATATATAAATATTAAATGGAAATTTTTACAAATCGTTTGGATCATTCGATTCCAGGTAATATACATGTATGTTGCAAGGATGAATTTGATGTCATCATTGGATTAGGAAGCGGGCGTTTAATACGTTTTATTATTGGCGGCAGGTAGCAAATAAGTGATTGACGAAACTCAACTATAATACCCTATCTATAAAATTAAGTTTCAATGACTCTCTTGCATAACGAAACATAACAACAACATTACAACAATTAGAGTGCTACAGTCATCAATGACAACATCGAACACTATAACTATACAATAATAATAATATAGTTATAGTTATTCGATATGTTATATAATAATATAGTAATATAACTATATAACTTTAGAATACACTGCAGACTTGTAGTGAAGATCAAAACTTTGAGACCAAGACCAGACTCCACGAAAGCTAGCACAAGACTAAAATCAGACCCTATAGACCAAGACCAATAACAAGACTAGAGCCCTCAAGACCTAGACCAGACCCATCGAGACAGAGACCTAGACAATACCTTCGAGATCAAGATCGAGACCGGCAAAATCAGTCTCAGCAGCAGACTCGAGATCATGACCAGGTCTCGAGGACTACTTCTCTCTAGTGACCTCTAGTACAGTCCTGTCTATGACGATCCTGTGTGATAGCGAGTCCTACCATTAATAAATATTTTCTTTAATCGTGGGTTAACTATTGTTAGCCCACGAAAGTTGGGTGTTCCAGCTCTCAGCGGCGAGCAGGAATTGCGGCATTGTATTAAGTTCTTGTATGTGTACGTATCCTTGTGTACGTATGGGTGCGAGTGTGTGCTGTTATGCGTAAGTTCTCGTGCACGATGTTAAGGTCACGGAGCTCTAGGGACGAGAAATCGGCGGCGGCGGCGGGACGAGTGCCTCGCGGGCGGCAGCTTATTGATTGCGCCGCCCGGCAGCAAATCAACGCGTCGCACATCGCCGCTCAGTTAGAGGTCCTAATCGAGCGGGGAGACGCCGATAAGGGTTGTGAAGTGGCGGGCTTGGGGTGGATACGGGATAAGTGCGCGCTGAGAGGGACGAGTGTTAGCTTGGCGGGGGGAGAGACGGGATAAGTGTTGTAGATTGGCGGCGGGGCAGGGTGAGAGGAGTGGGTATAGAGCCGATGAAAGGCGGATAGACGAGGTTTAACTCGACCAGGCGGTATATCGATAGTGCTTGATGAGCGGCAGTACAGAGCGTATGCTGCACTTACGCCGTGCCTAGCAGCAGTTGTGAAAGTCTTTCTCTGTGCGACCTCATTACGGCTCTTTGACTCGAATAAGTTTAAGAGAAATCAAATATAAAATTGAGCTTACTGACGTATTGACTAACTGTAGTGTAAGAGACGTCTAACACAGAAATCGGACTAAGAGATTATTAACTGGCTAAAATAATTTAAATACACAGCTAAGGTTTCTCATCTGCTGTAAAATAATTTAATTGATTTATTGTTTGACAGCCTGATTAATTAATTAAATCATGTTAGATACTAATTAGAGCCGTCGCAATTTTGACTGTTTCTGTAGCACGATACTCTGCTGCGATCCAACTTTCGGCTGGTTTTCACGTTGATGGTACAGATGAAAGGTGCGCAGAATACTGATGTGTAATAATAGTTGTTTAGATTACAAGATATGAATCTAAATCTGCAACTAACATTTTCAGTGAAGGTTAGTTTCTCAGAACCTGTAGAATATATAAAAAATCTACTATGCTTGATTCATGATAATTTAAGCAATAATTAAGCGGGAAATCACCTGAGGATCCTAATAATTTCAAGCCATTGGCTGCATTAGTACATCACGCAGAACTATTAACACGGGATCATCTAGTAGTCGATAGGTTGCTCTATTGTGAGCGGAAAGCGGACATTGAACTGATATATTTGGTTTGGATTTGCCATTTGGCATAATATTAGAGGAAAGGTGAAGGGGGAGAGAGAGGGAGGGAGACAGAGAGAGAGAGAGAGAGAGAGAGAGAGAGAGATAGAGAGAGATATGTGCTAATCAAATGCTCTATGGTCGTGACGTCACGAGGCACCGGTTATCTCTCTCTCTTTCTCTCTCTCTCTCTCCCCTCTCTATCGATCTGTCTCTCTCGACAGTGAAGAATGGACCAACCCTTAACTACATATGTCGTAAGAGGCGACTAAACAAAAAATAATAAAGGCAAAGGGAAACAACCTCAGAAGTCAGGTTTTTCCCACACAACAGGTTACACAAGGTTTGGCTAAGGCCTTTTGAGAAATGATTTACTTGTTGATCTACAGAGTGCTCTTTATGAAGCGTGAAAGGAACTCTGAGCAAGTATATTTACATTGGACCTGCCGAAACCGCTGGAGACACTTTTAGACAATTTAAACACTTTTGGCTGAAGTCCGTGGCGACGTCGGTAAGATATTCGACCGCGGATCAGTATGTGTGGTTCAAATCCTGGGCTCGCCCGTCACTGACATCGCTTTCGAGTGAGGAAACTGACGTTAACCTTAGCTTTACCAGCTTTTTAAATTTTTATTTTTATTTATTTTACAGTTGAAGCAAATTGAGTGCAGGAATAGCGAGAGCTATATAAACTGTTGAGATGTCTTCACCTGACTTAAAGTCAGACGTCCCGCCTCTCCAACCATCACTACCATCATCTGAGTCCTCAGAGCTGTGCACTGAAGTGATGCAGCACTGTGCTACACCTCATAGCGGCACAGAAGTGATGCAGCGCTGTGCTACACCTCATAGCGGCACAGAAGTGATGCAGCACTGTGCTACACCTCATAGTGGCACAGAAGTGATGCAGCACTGTGCTACACCTCATAGCGGCACAGAAGATGGAACCACTATCGCTACTAGTTCTGTGCCATCTTCTTCAATGTCATCTTCGAAATCTGCTGGTAATACTAATCCTAACTTAGAAGTTCTTAGTTTGGCTTCCACCCGCCCATGTTCAGTTGTTCTTGCCTCGAACAACTCGGGTTCTGTCAGTCAAGCGACCGGTAATGATTCAGCAGGAGACTTCCTGCCAGTCACCTGCAGTACTACAGTGTTACCCAGCTCTACGCTAAACATAGCTTCGTATAATAAAACAATTAGCTCTACATTAGGAGGTGGTGTGCCTGATGTTTGTATTCCTGTCTCATCGGAGTATTCTAACTCTAGTTTAGTAGGAGCTTTTTGTGTCTCCTCAACTGTTTGCGAACCAAGGAAATCTGAGTTTACCAGTAGTACTGCTGTAAAGAGCTCGGCGTTAATCAGTTCTGCATTGACTAGTTCTGCACTTTTTAGTTCTGCATTGACTAGTTCTGCACTTTTTAGTTCTGCCTTAACTAGTTCTTCATTGGTTGGACAAAGTTATTCATCAACTATTTCTGCAATAACTATTTCTCCATCAACCAGCTGTGCCTACTTTGGACTTAATTCAAATAACTCTGCATCAACTGTCTTAGAGCTAAATAGCTCAGTAACAAATCTTTCAGATATAAATATTTCCCAGTCAACAAAACCATTTGAAGTCAATTCTATGAAAGCTAACTTTAAGTTACCTGACCTTCCTTCATCTACCTCTACATCAAATGGTTCTTCAGTTGCGCGCTGTTCAACAGTTAACATGTCAGTAAATAACTCTACTGGTCTGGTCGTTAGCTCTGTGACATCGAACTCTGGATTGCTTTACTATGCTTCAGATTGTTCTGCTACAGGCGGACTAATAGCTAGTCCAGCCTCTACTAACTCATCCTCATCGTCGTCATCGTGCCTCGTCTCACATCTCGTCCAACGCTCCCCCGCACTTTCCACAGCGCCTGGAGGTCAGAGTGATTGTAGATCATTCGTCGAGTCAACAATAACAACAGGTTATAATCGTATCATCGAGTCAACATCAACAGATTGTGGCCATATGATTGAGTCAACAACAGCAGGTTGTAACCGTGTCATCGAGTCAACAGTAACAACAGGTTGTAGCCGTGTCATCGAGTCAACAACTGTAACAGATTATAACAGTGTCATCGAGTCAACATCAACAAATTGTAGCACTGTCAAAGAGCCTAAGTCAACTGACTGTCACAGAGTCATCGTGTCATCGTCAGCTGACTCTTGTGGAATCATCGAGCCAGCGGTGGCTGGTAAATGCGATGATCTGGAGGAGCTGAAGCTGGACGTAACGTGTGGACAGAACTCTGCCTGTCTGTATATGAACAGATTGCAGTTGGGCAGTAAGGGTACGTGCGTGTTGTTTGACGGGGCGTGGTTAACTCCTAACGAGTTCCAGTACGTGAGTGGGAGAGAGACCGCCAAGGACTGGAAGAGATCCATCAAGCACCACGGCAAGAGTCTGAAGGTTCTGATAGCCAAGGGCATCCTCTGTACCTCACCTCCCTGCTGCACCTGCTCCCAGTGCGCCCAGGTCTGTCAAACTGTGTAAAGTAAAAGCTAAAGCTAAGGGTAGCGTCAGTTTCCTTACTCGAAAGCGATGTCAGTGACGGGCGAGCCCAGGATTTGAACCACGCACACTGATCCGCACATACAGTGTATTTGAACCTCGCACATACAGTGTGTCCTGGTCTGTCAAACATTGCTAGATGTTCTTTACTTTTTAACTAGTATATTGTGTAACAAATTATATTTTTAAACGTTCATATTATATATGAGATATCCTTAACTTTATGTTTTATTTTAGTCGCTGCTTTTATACTTTGCTTTTATCAATAGATCTTTTCGGTAATAGCTTTAAATAGAACATCGGGACACCAAATGTAAACAGTGGACAAGAAAACACTGCATAGAATACCATTGAAATGTACTAGTTCCTCATGAAATTTCCAATACAAGCTTTCTTTAGAAATGTTATTTACTTTACAACCTGCTATACGGATATTAATTAAAGAATAACTTAGCACTTATGTTTAACTCTGACACCCATTATAACGATATGCATGCATTATAACGAAGTTATAATGTAGACCCATTGCATTTACATGTAAATATATGTATCAGATGTCAACATAAACAAGCCAGTGTTAACATGCAACAAAATATGCTTTCAATTACCGAACTGATCTATTGAACAACCGATATACACGTATGTTAGTGCCGTCACGGCCTTTTTTACCGATCACATGTATGGTTGAACTTTCTGTGTGCATGCACATATGTTTGTCAGAATTGTATATGATGTGATGAATAAATAAATAAAATAAATGTCTCATAGTATACATCAATGGATTGTTAAGATAGTGTCTGATAATAAAAATCAATAGAAGTTCAGTCTAAGCAATATTTGACAAATGTACTACAATATATATTCTGTAGTTTCTAATAATATAAATCTAGAGATATTTGTAATTTGATCAGTCATTCTGAAATTGAAAAAGTCCATTCGTGTTTAGCCAAATTGTCAGCTTTTCCATTTTCACATCCTACTTTCTGATTCGTACCGCTCGTTTTGTAGCGAGGTGCACACAAAATGCTTACAATAGTAACCTCGTGAATTTCCTCAATCTTTGTATTACATGTTTTTTCCACATATTCACATGTTCCACATGTTACACTTGTGTATGTTGTTCTTGTGTACATGTATGTTGTTCTTGTGTACATGTATGTTGTACTTGTGTACATGTATGTTGTTCTTGTGTACATGTATGTTGTACTTGTGTACATGTATGTTGTACTTTTGTTCGTTGTACATGTTTATGTTTGTTGCACTTGTGCATACTCTTCTATTTTATGTTGAACTTTTATACTAGCCTGCTGAGTCCGATGAATTGACCAATCAGAAGCCGGTTATCTCACTGGAGAATAGAAGCGATCAACTGATACAGAGTGGCCTGACCTTGTCAGTGTCACCAGCTGCCTCGTGTGCCACATCGGTTGAACAGACATGTGTGTTGAGTCCGGGAACACGAGTGTCAGGTTCAACTCAGGGACTTGGAGATCTTGTGTCAAACAATAGACAGTCAAACACTGCACTACAGTGTGGCACGCTGCTGCTGCAGCAGAACAATGACTTGTTCTACAACAGTTCCAAGCGTGACTTACAAAGTAATCAGAGTATAGTAAACATAGGAGGTTCAGTAGCTTCTATTTTGTCCGATCTCAAATATGATAACAACAACAATAAGGATCACAGTAGCAATCTTTGCATTGATAATGCAGTTAATAATGATAATAGAAACACAATATTTACTGATAGGAAGGGCAACAACAACAAAAAGATAATAGGCACTGATAGGAAGAGCAACAACAACACAACAGTCCATGATAAGAAGAGCAACAACAACACAACAGTCCATGATAAGAAGAGCAACAACAACACAACAGCCACTGTTAAGAAGAGCAACAACAACACAACAGCCACTGATAAGAAGAGCAACAACAACACAACAGCCACTGATAAGAAGAGCAACAACAACACAACGGTCAATCATGATAAGAGCAACACTGTGACCAGTGACAACAGTTGCCAGTCAGGAATTTGTGCTGTGAGAGAACGAGCCAGTGAGGTTAAGAAGACAGGTAGTGAGAAAGAGAGTTGCGACAGAGAGAAAGGGAGGAAGAGGAGGTACAGTGAATCATCGTCATCGTGTAGTGAGACATCCACTGATGCGAGTCAAAGGTTTGTGTTTATTGATTTCATTTGCATGGCACCTTTTAGGATCTTTTTTCTTTTTCTTCAGCATATGTTTTTAAAAATCGTTTGGATGAATCGATTTTGTAGTGACATATGATGGGGGTGCGACACTGACGTCATCCTTTATGAGGAAACGGACGTTAAATCTTTACCTATGATAATATTAGTATTATTTACCAATTACGAATTTTAACGTCGTGTTTCGTGGCATTAATGTCGGGATTGCAGTGATTCTAACCCATGCATGACTTCCTGCTTTAGGCACTTTTGCTATCCCATCAGAAGCGCGCTTTGTAGGAGCTTTATAGTAAGATTCTGAGAGTAAGAAATGATAGTAGGATTCAGTGGTGTTCCAATAGCTCAGTTTGTAGAGCGAGGAGGATTCAGTGGTGTTCAAATAGCTCTGTTTGTAGAGCGAGTAGGATTCAGTGGTGTTCCAATGGTTCAGTTTGTAGAGCGAGTAGGATTCAGTAGTGTTCAAATAGCTCTGTTTGTAGAGCGAGTAGGATTCAGTGGTGTTCCAATGGTTCAGTTTGTAGAGCGAGTAGGATTCAGTGGTGTTCCAATGGTTCAGTTTGTAGAGCGAGTAGGATTCAGTAGTGTTCCAATTGCTCAGTTTGTATGGCGACAAATTCAAAGTCGTAAAATTTAAACGACCAATCCTCTGAGTGAATTGAACCATAGAGGGTGCGATTCGTGGCCGAGAAGATCGGAGACTAAAATATAGGACTTCCATAGGATCGGTAATAGATAATTAAAACAACTGCCTAACGGATAAACATGTGATGATAGTGTCGTGGATGAAAATTTCGTTTTCTACGATTTATCATTTTACGATAAGACAAATTAAGATACGCTTAGCTGAAGTTATGACTTAAAAAAGTGATTTAAGCTAAGCCTTTCTACTTTGTTATTTGATGATTTTTACTTTTAAAGTTTAGTTATTAGGAAAAGAACGAAATTTTTCTCGTAGTCAAAATAGAATCACTAGTAAACGATTAAATGTAAGCCTTCTTAAATGTAAACGATTAAATGTAGGCATTTTTGAATGTCTTAATAGCGTAGGGGTAACGTCATGAAGTTTTAAATGACAGATCCTCAGGTGAATTGAACTCTAGTGGGTTCGAAACCCGGCCGCGCTGATCTGAGAGTAAAATCTCGGACATTCACTGGACTGGTTACACAGAAAATGAAATAAATTGCCTAACGGTTTAAACGTTGTTATTAAAAAGTCAGAGATGTCAACATAGTTGAACATTTCACTATAGTGCTTGTTGACTTTTTTTATTGTCAATAATTGTAAACCTAGAAAAAGCAAATTCTTCATGCCAAAATAATTTGATTACTTAAAATGTGGCTGACTTTTTCTTTCGTCCAAATTGTGCTTTTACATAAACTTAAGCTTTTTGTTTAAGCATTAATAATAATAATATCATTTTTGATGAATTCCGACTATAAATAATGAAGATGTTTTTTTTACAAATGTTTGCTCAGTGTATTGAATGTACGCACTCCTCAGGGAGCGACATTGGCGTAAAACTTTGTGTCTTTATTTCTTAGATCTTCAGACGAGCTTACATCGAGATCACCTCTCAGCAGTTATCAACAGAAGCCTGACAGCTTCAGTTTTCCTCCTCTCTTCAGCTTCAACAGTAACATCAGCAGCCTAATGAACACGAACAACACTAGCTACAACAACACCAGCAACAACAACACCAGCAACAACAACACCAGCGAATCTAGCAACACACTCAGCTGTAGTTCTGAAGCAGCAGCCCCTTCACAGCCTTGCTTCAGCTTCCCAGCAGACAACTGTGGGAAGCAGCTGCAGCAGCTCTTCTCAGCCGCTCCGCCCCCTGGCTCAGCTGATCTTGCTGGGTGGTTGTGGTGGCGCAGGGGCTTGGAGAGTTTCTGTCCCCCTCAGGTTGACCCCCCCTATGTGACAGCGGCAGAAGGGCTGTACGCTCCTCCACCAAACCCGTTCCTGTCGTCACCCGTCAACCCCTGGGCATCCTACCTTCATGGGTTGTCTCACAAGATATCTCGCTACGGGCAATCCTATCCAGAATCCTGGAACTCTGAAATACCCGTCTACTATCCACAGGTTCACCTGCAGCTGCAGAACCAGCTACTACAACAACAACAACAACAACAACAACAACAACAACAACTACTACTACTGCAAGCGCGGTACCCCTATTCTTACAGCAGCCTGATGTTCTCCCTACCTGGTAGATACTATCCTTACATCCAGCCAGAGCGTCCAGCTAGTTTATGCGCACCGCCTTTGTTTCCTTCATTTGCTTCTCGATTTTGCTTATAATGATTTTGTACAATAATTAGTTTTCCAATGAAATGTCATTCGTTATTTTTCTTGTTAATAATCAGAATCTACTAAATAATTCAAATTGCGAGAACCTGATGCTTTTATACTCTAGCTGTGTAGGCCATGTGTTGATAATGGTCCCATAAGTGAACGATGGGGATTTTATAAAGGACAGTAACAATCAGCGATATTGAATTTGTGTTTTCATAAATCCTGAGTTGTTTGTTACCCGCTTGACTGTCAGGTGTTTGTTACCCACTCGACTATCAGTTGTTTGTTACCCACTCGACTATCGGTTGTTTGTTACCCACTCCACTATCAGGTGTTTGTTACCCGCTCGACTATCAGAGGTTTGTTACCCGCTCGACTATCAGGTGTTTGTTACCCGCTTGACTATCAGAGGTTTGTTACCCGCTCGACTATCAGAGGTTTGTTACCCGCTTGACTATCAGAGGTTTGTTACCCGCTTGATTATCAGGGTCTCGTAACTAGTTTGACTTTGAAGAATTTGTTGTAGCCCGCTTGACTTCATGCATGAGTAGAGTTGTATTTGTTAAAATTGTCCAAGGGGGGTCGTAAGGGGGGGTTGAAGGTTTGACTTTAGTGAGGGGTCACACATCTGTCGAGGATGGTCGAACCCCCGACCCAGCAACTACAACTATGCTCAGGAGTCTAATCGCCTAAATTAGAATTTTGGTATCGCATCCGAATAACAAGTTTAGTGAACGAGATTCTAGCAGCGTTGTAACATCGCATGTTTGTGAATCCTGGCTAGTCGAGGCTAACTCGTGTAGTTTTAATATTAATATAATGTTATGTTGATTGAAATTATTGAGTAAAAATATGTTTAACTTTGGCCCTATTTGCAGCATTTTGATATAAGCCAATAGTATAACATAACATAACATGACATAATGGCACACTGGGTAAGGAAGCACAGATGCTTGTTTAAGACCCATTTCCTCCTTCCTCTCCATGGTTATTAGTAATCGTTGCCTTTTGATGGCGCATCAATTGCAAGCGGCGCGGATTTAATAATAACCTTTCATCACCCTGGGATTTTTTCCTTCGTATGCCGTATGTCGATGAATTGATGTAACCTCAGTGTCAGCAAGGCTAAGTTCAAATCCTGTATTCCGCTCGTCACTAACACGCCTTCTAGACTGTAAACTGGTGCTTAGTTAGTTCTTACCTTTAAGTTTTTTACCTTTTGGACCTTCTTTTTTCTCCGCGGCTTGATTTTGGCTCAATTGTGCTCAATGTTGTCATTGATGACTGTAGCACTCAAATTGTTGTTATTATTATTAATAATTTAGCCATATTAATATATTTAAATAAAGCTCGTAAGCTTATTGACAATCTTCTTAGAGGGACTAAATACTCGAGTGATTGGTTGCCAACAGAAATCAAGCGACCGTGGTCCCTGAGCGTTTAGTTTGAGTGCTTTCTATGCACCGACAAGTCGGTAACCGATTTTGGTAACTACTCTGATTTTATGCCAAATGCAAAGAAACGATGACATTTAAATTGCAAATGGCATTAACTATAAGAAGATGGGCTGACCCAGCGTCATCATCGTTTAGGTGTCAGATTGCTGATCAGGAGGGGAAGGGTTAAAATTCAGTATTAGCTTCTTCACTGCCATGCTTTTAAGGTTGAAAATTGGCTCAAAATATAATTTTGGCCTATTCCTACTTAAATGATGTTTTCACGCTCTGTACTGCATCGATTTTCTAGTAACTCTATCACAAAAACTTATCCCTTATTCACAAAAGGGCTATACCTTCATGTAGCCTATAGCTTGAAATTAAAATGGCTTTTGAGGTAGTTTTACGCTTTCCATCCTCAGTTCTCAATTAGTCGCTTTTCACGACACATACAATTTGTCCGAGTTTACCTGTGATTTTAGTGTCCCGGACACAACAAGAATATAAAAGTTAATGTTAACGTCAGTTTCCTCACTCGAAAGCGATATCAGTGACGGGCGAGCCCAGGATTTGAACCCCACGCATACTGATCCGCGGTCGAGTGTCTTACGGTATGATACTCGACCGCGTCGAATAGACACAAGAAGAATAGACACAACTCGAATAGACACAACTGGAATAGACAGAACACGAATAGACAGAACAAGAATAGACACAATAAGAATAGACACAAGAAGAGTAGACACAACACGAATAGACACAAGAAGAATAGAAGCAACAAGAATAGACACAACAAGAATAGACACAACAAGAATAGCCTACCTTACTGATCACTCAACAAGGAGATTCCTATGATCCTATCTTTACTTACTTAGTTGCTAGTCGAATATTGTACCCACCACTGCTGTACTGCTTTACTACTACACTGCAAGTACACACAGTCAGTCCTTCTCTCTTTTTTACTCCCCACTGTGTTCTGACAAATGACAGTTCTAATATTTCTAATTTTAAGCTGACGCTACACCCAATGAGTGATTCATAACCAGTCTGTTAGTTGAGTTCATAGTTGTTTATCATATTCGTTTATTACTTGAAATCTGACATACCGCAGAAAACGTACAAGAAATAGACACAACATGGAACAAAAAGCAAATAGAAAATTCAATAATAACTAGATACCAATAGTCCAAGATAATGTTTCATAACAGTCATTATACGATATTCTAATGATAAATTCTTAACCACGAAGGGAGTGCGTTTAAATGAAATTTAGAATGGATTAACCCTCCCACTAAGCTTAAATTGTAATAAATAAAACTTACGTTTATTTAAAAACAATCTAACAACCGCATATAGGTTTCATTCGAACATACATCATACGAGAAGATAATGACACAGTCACGCTAAATAGTAACAATGCATTTTAATTTAATCTTGCATAAACCAAGATTAAATTAGCTATAGTTTTATAGCATCACTTAGTGTCATGCGGGTTATGAAGTTTTTATCTTTCAAAGAGCTACGCTTTGTTGGTATGGCGTAAGTTCTTTTTGCAACGTTTCTTCTGGTTTGATATGAATGTTGGTTTAGTGAGGGCATAAGTGGAGCCAGCAAGTGGTCAGAATTATTACAGACTGACCTAAATAGCTTACTGTCAGCTGACATGCAGAGATTCTCAAAAGTTTGCTCTTTGTTATAAAAACCAGCCCTTTTTGCTCGTCTTAAAAATGCTTCTAGGCGGTTTCTGTCATCAGCAGAAGTAAACCCCCACCAAAATTGTGAGGCGTAGAGTAATTTACTAAGAGTAGAAGCCTGGAACACTATCTGAAGTAGTTCATTTGATAGACCTTTTGTGCGCAAGGAGTATAAAGCAAAAATATTACTCGAACATGAGAATATAAGATTGCATATGTGAGGAGAAAGGAATTGTGACTCCCAAACATTTGAGATTTGAGACTCGTTCTATTCCAGCTAAGTAGGACAATTCAATTGTTTGACGCTTATAGCTAGGTGACTTAAAGATTATTTCCTTAGATTTATTTCTGTTTAGCTGTAGATTGTTTACTGAAGCCCATCTTTCTAAGTTCATCAATTCTACTTCAGTTAAATGTAAATGTGATGATGGTACTATGAGATATGTATCATCAGCACATTTTAGTAAAGAATTTGCTGAATGGATTGTCCTTAGATCAGAGGAAACAACAGTAAATGCAGGAGGACCAATGGCAGAGCCTTGGACAACACTTGCATTTATTGTTTTAGGAGAGGATATTTGACCTTCGAAGATGGTCGTATGAGAACGGTCAGATAAGAAGCTAGCAATCCACTCATTAACAGATTCAGGGATATTCAGCTTGCAAAGCTTTGAAATCATCTGTGAATGTTTGACGGTATCAAATGACTTACTGAAATCAAGAGCTATCACTCTAACAAACGTTTGGTCTTCAAGTATTGAGGATATTTTGTGAAAGAGAGTGATAAGGGCGGCAGTGGTAGAACCTGTTGGTCGAAAAGCAAACTGGCTAGCAAAGTCAAGGTCTGGAGGTGGAGACAAGAGCGCCGGGTAGTTGTCATCCTGGTAACTTTATGTAACCTTTGGCTTGGGTAATATAGCTTCTGGGATTATGTCTTATGGTCTATCTGATTTAGTTTTCTCTTAGGAAACATTCAGCTTTCCGTTGGTTTATTTGCAGGCTTTACGGATTCAACGGATGTAATAATATTACAGCATCATAATGATATAACAAATTCAGATACACACACACACACTCTCTCTCTCTCTCTCGCTCTGTTTCTCTCACTAGTATTCAGCCATATTGCAGGTCCAAGGTACATAAAAACTGTCATAGTCTATGTTTTCTTTCCATTCTTTCCATAAAGAGCACTCCATAGATCAATTTAATACGTTCACAAAAAGCAATGCTTTATATATACATTGTGTAGCCTACAACTTAGAAAAATTGACTTCTAATGTTGCGTGTAGCTTCTTGCGACACGTGCAGTTAACGGTTAGTCAATCTTCAGTGTCCCGGTTACAACTCGGGAAACATTACTACTTCCAATGTCGCTGATATTGGAGTTATAGACATGTCACTGTCTCATTGTGTTTTTTGTTGTTTGTGTTGGAGGCGTCAGGTTTCAGTTCTGCTGAGCGGATTAGCCTATCTCTCAGTGCTTGCTGTCCAACAAACAAAACAATAATTGCTGAATGACAATCTGTCTTGTATATTATTATCCAATAGCTTAGCTGAGAACACATTAATATTGGTAATAATAACAATAATAATAATAATAATGAAGTTGTTCCGGTGGCTATTGAAACCATGGGCCCGATGAATCCCGAAGGAGTTGACTTTATTAATGGCATAGGCAGACTTATTGCAGAGCAAACCGGCGATAAGCGAGAGACATCTTTTCTTTGGCAAAGGCTTTCCATGACTTTGCAAAGATTTAATGCAGTCTGCTTCAACAATTCTTTTAAGCCGATTGATGACCTCGAGTAGCCGGGCGGCGATTCAGCACGTATTGCTCGAATCGTTTTTATCAAACCCCAGGTTCTTTACACCGGGTAAAAAAAAAAAAAAAAAAAAAAAAAAAAAAAAAAATAATAATAATAATAATAATAATAATAATGAAATGCTGCAACTACAGCTGGATTCAATGTTCAAGATTCGAAGGCTTTCCCTCTATCGTTACTAAAGAAGAAACCAGGGTCGTCGTCGTCCTCGCAGGGATCGTCTGTTTCTCCAGTTGATGTTCCAGATTCACTTTCCTTGCTCTCCAGCTATGAACCCATCCTGACTCCGGGGCTTCCCTATCAATCCTGCTTCCGTCCCTTCTCGCCTCCTTCATCTGACGAAATTCTGTCGAGCAGCTCCAACATACTCCATGAGTCTCCTTCTAGGCTTTCAACATCACTTCCCATGAATTCCCAAATCTTTGCTCAATCTCCTTCGCTCCTGCTTGGCGAATTCGCGAACCTCGGCGCAACAGGGTTACCCTCCTATTCTAGCGAAAGACCCTTCTTCTTGTTTTCTATCGAGGCTGAGCAGGCATTGATAAACTCGGAAATCTTTAATACAAAGTCTGGCTTTCCTTTTCCGGGTCCGAAAGCTCCTAGCGGTTCCTCTAATCCAGCTGCAATCCACGTCACTTCCGAGTCTGGATCAGAAGGACTGCAGGTTGTAGGGGACAGCTCAAGGGTGATGGAGGGGCTGAGGAAAGCTCTGAATGAGGAGGATGCAGAGTCGTGGAAGAAGTTTCATCTAGTAGTTCAGAGTGTTGATACAGAAAAGTCCCTAAGTCGGGAGATAGTGCAGAATCAGACGCCACCTGGCAGCAGAACCTCTGGTTGGTCCAGAGAATCCTCTAATGGGGCCGCTGGAGATTCCACAAACATACCGAAAACTGAATCCTACCAGGAAGATTATTCCAAAAAAGTATTTGTCAAGGACTCTGAAATATGTTACGTCGTCCAGGCTTCTGTGGTAGTCAACGCAGCTCTTACATTCGTTTCTAATGCTGACCTGGAGGTGGACTCCCCTAGTCCATCTTCCGAACATCAGTTCAATCAACTGATCCTACGGGAATCCTTGTCCGACAAGAGAAAGTCTGGATTTGCCGGTTCTATCCCAGTCAACCAGTCTAGTAGTGATTGCATATCCCTGTTCATCGATAACTTCTCAGAAGTTAAGGTGGGGAGAGACACTCCGATTCCAACTTTTGAGCAGGCACCTCTTTTTGTACGCCAACTGTGCTCGGTGCGTCAGGGTTAGAAATTGGAATGAAGCCAATGGTACGTGAGTCAGAAGTGCGTTTAATCTACCCTTTCAAGGACAACTTGACGGCCTCACAGGCGGCTGTTACCTGCATTAAGTCAGTTCTGAGAGAGAGTCAGGGTAGCAACCTCACGTATCTAACGCCAGGGTCCGCGGTAAGTGTATCTGACGAGAAGATCAAGGGAAGTACGAAATTTTGCATAGAACAAAGCGATAAGCTGCTAGCATTCAAGAGAAAGAGGGAGAAAAACAATTAGCGGAAGTCCATGAAAGTGATCCTAATCAATATGGTGCTAAAGATCATCTTGAACAATATAGTGCATCATGAACATCGCTGTGCTGATCATGATCAACAAGGTGAAGATCACCATGAACAGCTCGGTGCTGAAGGTTATCATGAACAGCACGGTGCTGGAAGTCATCATGAACAGAATAGTGCTGAAGATCATCTTGAACAGCTCGACTTTGAAGATCATCTTGAACAGCTCGACTTTGAAGATCATCTTGAACAGCTCGACTTTGAAGATCATCTTGAACAACTCGATTTTGAAGATCATCATGAACAGCTCGGTGCGGAAGGTCATCATGAACAGCTCGGTGCTGAAGATCATCATGAACAACATAGTGCTGAAGATCATCATGAACAGCTCGGTGCGGAAGGTCATCATGAACAGCTCGGTGCTGATGATCAACATGAACAGCAAGGTGCTGAAGGTTATTATGAACAGCTCGGTGCTGGAAAACATTATGAACTGCAGTGTAATGAAAATCATCATGAACAACACGGTGCTGAAAATCATCGTCAACAGCATGAGAAGCATGACCGAATTGATAATCGCAGCACTTCATAAGAAACTGAAGAAGAAGTTGCAGTAGTGGTGCTTCATTTCAATCTCCAGAAGCAACAACATTATAATCAGGGCTTTGATCGACAGCGTATCGTGTTAACCGTGAGGCCACCTGGATCTTCTGGCTCCCTGACCCCATCGTATTCCTCGACATACCTCTGCAAGGGGCAGGGTCTCAGCTCTCAGGCCTGGCCACTGCGAGGGGTGACTCCGCAGTGAGGCTATCCACGTGGATGTTCATGGGTCACTAGCGGCAGAACCCGATCGGCTCACCGACTGGGTTGACCCCTCAGATTCTTCTGCGTCCTGACACCACCACCTCTCAGCCGTCGCAGGATGGCTACGCTCAACCCACAGCTGACCAGCTCTCACCGTTCGACGTCAACCGTTCGTCCAGTTTGAAAATCATTGCTCTGAAACAGCCTCTCGGTAGAGCTCAGTCTGCTCCCACGAGATCTGATCAGCAGCAGTTTGGTCCGCCACTGCTACATCAACAGCAGCCTGGTGCTGCGGGAATGAGGCAGGAGCGCATCAGTCAGCTGATTGGCGGGGAGCAATTTTCTATGATATCGGAATTAGAGATGAGCGAGATGGGAGGGGAATCTGAGCGCTCTTCTACATCCCCGGGTGGTGAAAAATTTAAAGAATCGCACTTAAATCAACCATCATCGACAGCATATTCGACTGCGGATCAGTGTGTGCGGGGTTCGAGTCCTGGGCTCTCCCGTCACTGACTGGTGGGGAAACTGATGTTAACGTTGGCTTTGCCAGCTTTTAACTGAAACAGTCTTTACTTTTGTTTCTATTATAATGTAGAATAATTCTTATTACTACTATTATGAAAACCAAATAAAATCTTTCAATTACTATGATTAGTATTATAATAATGATAATAATAATAATATTAATATTAATAATAATAACCAAACGAAGCAGGGACTGGCTTTACGCTCTCCCTATTGCTTCTTGTGGATTTTTCTTGGACAATGAGGGAACTCGAGTGGCTGTTAGCTACCGCTTAGGGGAGAAAACTTGCGAACCTCACATTTGCCCCTGCGGTCATGAAATTGATGCTTTGGGTCTCCATGGTCTCTCCTGCAAACGAAGCTCAGATAGAATGTCTCGCCATCACAATTTAAATGACTTAGTATGGCGAGCACTTTCAAGAGCAGGCATCCCTTCCTCTAAGGAACCAAGCGGGTGGTCTAGATCAGATGTTAAGCGCCCGGATGGCTTAACCTTAGTGCCTTGGTGCAATGGTAAATGTGCCGTATGAAATGTCACGGTCATTGACACTATGGCAAATTCCTACCTGAGTACAACTTCAGTCACTGCCGGTGGAGCTGCTGAACTTTCTGCCTCTAAGAAAATGGATAAGTACCGCGATCTGTCCTTACGGTACGAAGTTGTTCCGGTGGCCATTGAAACCATGGGCCCCATGAAACTCGATGAAGTTGACTTCATTAATGGCATAGGAAGGCTAATTGCAGAGCAAACCGACGATAAGCGAGAGACCTCTTTTCTTTGCCAAAGGCATTCCATAATTTTGCAAAGATTTAGTGCTGTCTACTTCATCAATTCTTTTAAGCAGCTAGATGGCCTCGAGTAGCCGGGCGGCGATTCAGCACGTATTGCTCGAATCGTTTTTATCAATTAAAATCTAAAATTATAATTTATAAACATTAAAAAAATTTGTTAGCTTTAATTTATTAACTTTAATTTAATTAACTTTAACTTTTATTAATATTATTATTTTAATTATTTAATTTCTTATTGTTGTCGTCGGCGCCACCATCTACATCAAAATCATTATCACCATAACAACGCATCATCATCATATCATCATCACCAATATAATCGTAGCCATTGTCATCATTGTTATTGTTAGATTCGATACTAAAACTCAATTTTAAGTTATTTCAACAGTTCACAGCTCGACTCCAACGCTCCAACGTCAAAATATTGCTATAGACAAACTAAATACTGTCTTACAATTCGCAGAAGACAGTTGCCATATGTTTTTTGTTGTATTGCGTCACTGCTTTGAGTAGTGATTATGAGAAGAGTTGAAGGCCATTATAGCGCTGATGATTTCAGCAGAACATGAACATTTCACAAAACCGTTTAGACTCTTAAACTGGAACACTTTACACAAATAATATTTTAGGACGGTTAAGTTGGTACATTCAAAAAATCTCTGAAGACTATTAAACTGTAACACCTTACAAACGTTTAGAATAATTGAAGCCGTAGCACATTTTAAAACTTTCAGGACTAAAGCTAAGTTTAACGTCAGTTTCCTGCCCAAATATTTTGTCTGTAACATATTTTGGACTGGATTTGAATCGTGCACCAACTGAGCCGCTGTCGAACAACTTGCCGACAAGCCACTGACTGAGCCCAGGAGTGCTTAATTGGAATACGTTATAACACTTTTAAGACTATTAAACTGGAACCCTTTAAAAAATCTTCTACAGTCTGTTAAACTAGAGCACTTCATATAACTTTCGTGATGTTTTCGTGTTTCCATTGCTCTTTATTACAGTTTCAATTGCAATGTCACCAGATAAAAACAGGAGTGTGGGGTGGGGTTTTGTGGCTCTGTAATAAATCAGGCCTTACATTGTATTTTAGCTCGTTTATTTGTGCATCGGCAACAATGTCGTACGCAAATAGAAAATATTGCCCTAAGAAATTAGCAAATAACCAAAATAAAAGTTACGAAAATAAAAATTCTAGACTCAGAGATAAAGCTATAAAACAAGTATCCTATTTCATACATATCTGTCTAGTTTGAGGCATGCCTGATATCAGGAATGAATTTGCGTCGAATAGTTGTTGGTTACTAGGAACAAAGCTTAGAGAGAAATGGACTGAGATGGAAATGGGCTAGGTTTTGAAGTGGACTGGAAGCCACAATTAATTTGAGTAATTAGATTCTATAATAGCGGATTCATATATCTATCTAGTGTATTAGACTTTTATTTTGTTAGATGCATGCATCAACGTTACACGATAATAATATTTTATATAGGCTTGCGTGTAGTATGCCCAATTCTAGCATGTTGCCTCAATGCCTTGACATTGATATGGTAATATTTAGTAGCCTATTTCATTATACCCATTAAGCACAGGCGATGTAACTTACAACAGTGCACAGGCACTGAAGGTTGACGATAGCATTCTAATTTTTATTTACTGCAGCCTCAACCTCATCAAAGAGTACACTGAATACTCTATGGAACGTCTACTATATTCAACTTGCTCCGATTAGCTATTTATTATTATTATTTATTATTATTATTTATTGATTGGGTCAACTTGCTCCGATTAGCTATTAATTCCATCGCTGGTATTGTCCGCAATAATTCGGCATTAAATAATAATAATAAATAAAGGTTTAACGTCCGTTTCCTCATACAAGTATAATGTCAGGGACGTCCCCCATCACATGTCACTACAAATTGATTCACCCCAAACGATCTGATAAAAACATGTGCTAAAGAGAAAGAAAAAGATCCTAAACTGTACCGGTCCGGTGATCAAAAAACAGTCAGACAAGATGAATAAAGTCTATGGTGGGAAGAGATGTGTTTTCAACCTACAACGGGGTTTAAGGTCAAGTTAAAAGGATTACCTAATGACTAATAGTATTATTAGGTTTAGAGCATTTAAATTGTGGAGTTAACAGCCACCTCCCATCAGAAATTCTGATATGGACTAATTTGAAGCTTGTTGCTTAGAAGAAATGAGAAGAGGCAAGACCCAGCTAGAAGCTATCTCTCTCTCTCTCTCTCTCTCTCTCTCTCTCTCTCTCTGTCTCTCTCTGTCTCTCTCTGTCTCTGTCTCTCTCTGTCTCTCTCTCTTTGTCTCTCTCTCTCTCTCTCTCTCTCTCTCTGTTTCCCTTCTCGGGTACTGCCTAACTGCAGGTCTGCGGCGTATAACTATTCCAACCAATTTTATTCTCACCTTTTCAGTTTCATTTTTATATGCGAATTTGTTACATCATTTAACCTCATCTTTCTCCGTCAGCCTTTAACACTTTTCGTGCATTCTTCCTTCAATTACAGCTTTCAGCAAAACCATTTTTCTTACATATTTTCCTTATATCCTTATTATTACCATTTCTGCTTAATTAATATAATTGTTCATAAGAGATAGTGAATTAAACGAATAATATAAGATGTCCTATCAAGCTTTTCTTTACATTTCTTGTCACATTTATAACTGCCTATCTTCACCGATTATTTAAAGAACTTCTTTAGTTGTAATTTTGTGAGTGAAACAAAGCTTTTTCATCGTCGAATACCTCTACTTATCCGATATCTACCTTATCCAATGTCATCGCCTCACATACCTTACATATTATAACAGACATATTATAATGTCTCAATAGCGCAATGGTTAGAGGTGTAGATAACGTCATGAAGTTTTAAATGACAGATCCTGAGGTGAATTGAACCCTCGTGGGTTCGAATCCCAGCCGCGCTGATCTGAGAGTAAAATCTCGGGCATTCACTAGACTGGATACACGGAAAATAGACAAAATTGCTTAACGGATGTAACATGTGGTATTAAAAGTGATAGAAGTCAACGTAGTTGATCATTTCGCTGTAATATGGGTTATTATTATTATTATTATACCCACAGGAGTGTGATCCATACCATTGATTTAACAATCTTTATCTTTGGCATTTCTTTAATATCTTTTGTTAGTGGTATTTCTTCCTCTCAAATACCTATTTTAGCTTATATCATCTATAATACTTTTAATCCAACTTGCAATTTTAAAATCGCACAACTTCAAGCAATTTAATTACAATAATTATTTCTTATTAAACACCTTCTATTGCTCAATCATTGCTGCTTCGGAATAGAGGTCGAAAGTAGTGAAAACTAGTGCGTGTCAGATGATGCGGGGTTCAAATCCTGGGCTCGCCCGTCACTGACATAGCTTTCGAGTGAGGAAACTGACGTTAACCTCAGCTTTACCAGCTTTTGGTGGTGATTTTCAGAATCTGTTGAACTCATCGTCCTATTTGTGAATTTTAACAATTGTTCTCTGATTCATGCTCACATTTAAACTTATATCTCGAGTAAATGTTCATAATGTCGACTTATCATCTCTTCAGTCAATTACTGCTTCAGTTCTTTTCAAGGTGTTTATCATTATCACCCAGTTTATTCTATGAATAGCTTTTTCAAAGTCAATAAAGCGTGTGGAAATATCAACATGTAAACTAATATCATATTAAAATAATGTCATTTTACATACTCTATCGCATGGAATATGCTCGACGCTTGCGGTCTTAGACTAGGACTAGACTTCCGCGAACAAAGACACAATACCAGTGAACTAAGACACAACACCTGTAAACTAAGACACAACACCTGTGAACTAAGACACAACACCTGTGAACTAAGACACAACACCTGTGAACTAGGACACAACACCTGTGAACTAAGACACAACACCTGTGAACTAAGACACAACACCTGTGAACACGTACTCTACACCTGTGAACACGTACTCTACACCTGTGAACACGTACTCTACTCCAATGAACACGGACTCAACTCCAATGAACACGTATTCTACACCAGTGAACACATACTCCACACCAGTGAACACGTACTATACACCAGTGAACACGTACTATACACCAGTGAACACGGACTCTACACCAGTGAACTGAGTACGAGTTCACTGAGTACGAGTACCAGGTGTTGAGTACGTGTTCACGTACTCAACACCTGTGAACACGTACTCTACACCAGTGAACACGGACTCTACACCAATGAACACGGACTCTACACCAGTGAACACGTACTCTACACCAATGAACACGTGCTCTACACCAGTGAACACGGACTAAACTACATGGGACTCGGATTCGCCACTCATCTGTAAAAATATTGAATGAGAGCAGTATATAGGACTAGAATGTACTCACCCATCAGACAGCCTGTCAGCAGACACCTTCTCTAGCAGCCTCTCGGCCTCTGCGTAGCCTTTAAAACCGTCGACACTGAGAAACTGTAGGTCTTGTTGTAAACTCTACTGGTCAGATTAATGCTATTGTAAAATTTGGATTGGATATGTAGGTCTTTTGTTTGTTATTTCTGTTTGTTTGTAAGATTTTCTAAGGCATGTTTTAAATATATTTTTTATTGTGCTGGAAAAAGTGGCTCATTAGTTTGCCCTTATGGAAGCGATATTCCGTTAAGACTTGATTTATAGGAATGCATCTTTACATTTATAATTAATTATGACTAGAAGCTGAAACCTCTGATATGCCTACTTGATTGGTGCGTGTTAACATCTTTATGCATGTCTCAATAGCGCAGTGGTTTGAGTTGTCAAGTAACGTCGTGAAGTTTTAAATGGCAGATTCTGAGGTGAATTGAACCCTCGTGGGTACGATTCCCAGCCGCGCTGATCTGAGACTAAAATCTCAAACATTCACAGGACTGGTTACACAGAAAATGGACTAAATTGCCTAACCGTTTAAATATGTGTTAGTTTATTTGAAGTGATACATGTAGATATCAACATTGTTGATGATTTCACAATAATGCGTGTGTTATTATCTATCATATTATACATGTGTGTGCTATCCATGCGCTATGTTGCAAGAATTAAATTATAAAATAAATAGTAATACCAGAAATTCAATGCTTGCTTAATGGCTGGAGCCATTGACTATATCAGTAGGCTCTAGGTACTCAACCGCGGATCGGTATTTGCGGGGTTCAGATCCCCGAGCTCTCACGTCACTGACATCGCTTTCCAGTGAGGACACTGGCATTAACATTAGCTTTTTTAATTCAATTCATCGAAACATTTAGAAATGTAGGGCTATTAAATGTAGGGCTGTAGGACATTTAGAAATGTAGGGCTATTAAATGTAGGGCTGTAGGACATTTAGAAATGTAGGGCTATTAAATGTAGGGCTGTAGGACATTTAGAAATGTAGGGCAATTAAATGTAGGGCTGTAGGACATTTAGAAATGTAGGACAAAACCTAATTATCGACAAATTAAAAGCACATTCCCCACCAATGTTGAATAAAAATTGGTCAACTTCTGCTAACCAAAGTTTTTTCTTGCTTCTACTTATACGCAAAAACACTTCACTTGAGTAGGCCTACATGCGCATAGCTTCTGGAAAATCGAGAACCGAATCTCACAACAGCTGTACTTATTAGTAAAAGGCAACTGCCTTAGATACAGCAGAGCTAAGGTTAAAATCCATATAGTAACGATTTCCTTTCTTTCTAATAATTGTGTGGTCAAACGTTTTAGACTCGTAAAGGTACAACTGCAAACTTAAGTTTTGAAAGTCTAGAAAACCTGAGGCCTACTTTAGTGTCAGTCGCCTGTGTCCAAAGCATGTCGCTGATTGGATTCGAATGCCTTCTCATTTTTAATCGGATAATTTACTCACATGCCATCGAAATAGTCTAATTGCTGATGATTGGTTTGCTTTCTTCTGCATTTATGAATGTCTCAATAGCGCAATAGTTAGAGGTGTAGATGACATCATGAAGTTTTAAATGACAGACCCTGCGGTGAATTCAACTCTCGTGGGTTCGATTCCCGGCCGCGCTGATATGAGAGTAAGATCTCGGACATTCACTGGCCTGGCTTCACGGAAAATGAACAAAATTGCCTAACGGTTTAAACATGTGGTATTAAAAGCGATAGGTATCAACATAGTTGGTCATTTCACGATACATGTAATGTGTGTTACAGTTAAAAGCTTTTAACTTTAGGAAATATTTTACTATTACCGTGGACTCCAGCCGAAGTCAACAATTCACTCGACCTCTGAGAGATGATGACAGAGGTAAAGGAAGAACCAGAAGAGAAGAAGATGGTAGAGAAACAAGAGAAGATTGAGGAGAAAGAACAGAAGAAGATTGAGGAGAAGGAACAGAAGAAGATTGAGGATAAACAAGAGAAGAAGATGGAAGAGAAGGAAGAGAAGAATGAGATGGAAGAATTGGAAGATGAAGATGAGGAAGAGGTGGATCAGAGCGAAGAGATGGAAGCGCTGGACGTGGAGAGTGGGAAGAGCTATGGAGATAAGGTGAGACTCTCGACAATGGACGTGAGGCTGGACAGCTTTCACAGAGCTAGGAACATCAAGACAACGCTACTGCTGCTCTCACTCGTGCTGCTGGTCAGTCTATAGTTCTTGTCATCGTAATAGCTCAGTCAATGTACTTGATTCAACATGATAGAGTAAAACATTGCACTGCAGTGCTTATCTTGATGTTGTTGTTGTTATCGTAGCACAGAGAGAGATATAGAGGAAGAGGGAAAGAGAGAGAGAGAGAGGAAGAGGAAGAGAGAGAGAGAGAGAGAAGAGAGAGAGAGAGAGAGAAGAGAGAAGAGAGAAGAGAGAAGAGAGAGAAAGAAACAAATATATTGTTTAATATCATTACGACGATTCCGGAGTAAATATTAGAGACCTAATTATTATCTAATTATTCCGTGCCAGTGTAATAATTATTACAGTATAGCATTGTTTAATGACCCATCCGGGAAACTGGAGAATAGGCCAAACTTTAATTGCGCGTGTTATAAGATTCGACTGAAAAAGAACTGTGGAAGGCAATGTGAAACCTTCTCAGAAGCCATATTTTCCAAATCATTAAGCAATATAAGGTGCTAAAAAGTCATAGCCTTCTTTGAAGGGAATATCTTGTTGTTCTTTGTAGTGAACTTTATGGAACATTAATATACATTCCTTTAGCATCCTTGTGGAACAGATATGGAGTGAAAATATATTGATACATATATAAAGATGAGCATTGAAAATAAGATTGCTTCATCATTATCTTCACTTAAATCTCAGTTTAACAAGAGTCAGAAATAAGTTTGCTTCAATTCTTCTTAATTTTGTATCAGCGTAAGAAGCAAAGCCACTGAAATTTGTGTGTATGCGAAGCATTACAAGCAAATCTTTTCACTTCATCGCACACAACGTTGTAAACAATAACACAGATTCTAGTGAAATGATCAACTGTGTTGATATCTATCACTTTTAATACCACATGTTAAATCCGTTAGGCAATTTTGCCCATTTTCCGTGTAGCCAGTCCAGTGAATGTCCGAGATTTTACTCTCAGATTAGCGCGGGTGGGATTAAACATGAGTAAACGTATTGTAGGCCTCCTGCTTGTTTGCCAAAAACATATGAAACTAGCCATGCAATTGTTTAGAACTTTTCACCAACAATTTCGCTTATTATTCTAACGACAATCTATAAAAATTATATATTATCTTAAATCAGTATGTCTTTGAATGAAATCCAAAATCCTGTTTAAAGATATTTTACGTCCATTTACTGAGTAAATGTACCTAAACAATCAATTGAATTCGACATGTATCTACTGGGTAAATATCTTGTGAATTGTTATTCTATAAGCTACTATTTAATAACTATGTTGAATTGTACTATAAAATAAAAATTTAGCCTTTTTAGCAGTGATATTAACATATCTAATTGTACTCTTGAGTAGTGACATTATAGTTTATCTTTAGCCTCAAGTGTGAATTAATTTTATTGAAAAATATTCTAGCAATATCAACCATGTTGTGCCCGGGTTGCTGATAATTACATCATCTGTGGACTGCACATATTGTAAAAGGCGCTAAAGCATCAAGATTCAAACCAAAGTCAGAAAAGTCATTCGGTTGGTGAGCGCCTAGGCTCCAAAATTGCCATAAAACTTTCTTATCCCGACCCTTGTTAAGATGGATTCAAGGGAAGAGGGTGATTATGATGACAAGCATTATGCAAATAATAATAATAATAATAATAATAATAATAATAATAAGTTTGTTTCCGCGGTACTTTTGTTGACACGGCATTCCGGAGTGGAGAGCATGATTAAAAAATAAAATTAAAAAAAATAAAATTTAATAATAATAATAATAATAATTTCAAACCCCAGGTTCTTTACACCGGGGTAAAACAAGAAAAACAAAGAAAAACAAAACAAAACAAAATAATAATAATAATAATAATAATAATAAAGGTTTAACGTCCGTTTCCTCATCCAGGGATAATGTCAGGGACGTACCCGTAGCACACATCACTACAGATCAATTCACTCAGACCAATCTGTAATAGAAATGTGCTGAAGAGAAGTAAGGTCCTAAACGAAAGCCAGTCCGATGATCAAAAATGGTCAGGGTAGATTGATTATGTTGCAGCGTGACTACACGAATTAGAATGTCTCAATGGCGTAGGGGTAACGTCATGACGTTTTAAATGACAAATCCTGAGGTGAATTGAACTCTCGTGGGTTCGAATCCCAGCCGCGCTGATCTGAGAGCAAAATCTCGGACATTCACTGGACTGGTTACACGGAAAATGGTCTAAAAATGCCTAACGGTTTAAACATGTGGTATTAGAAAGTGATAGATATTAACATAGTTGATCATTTCACTATAGTGCGTGTTTACTTTTTTTACAGGGCATGGCGTACTCAGTGTTGGGGACGACATTCGTGGACCTGGAGCAGTACTTCCAGTGTGACACTCGCGCTATATCCCTGGTTGTCACTCTGAGTAGCGTTGGGTTGATAGCTGCGTCTCTCATGACCATCTTTGGACTGAACCGACTCTCAGTAGAGCTTAGCCTCAGCGTTGCCATGATCTGTCTCTCTCTCGTCACCTCTGTCTGGGCGGCAGTCCCTTCCATCTACTGGTTCCTCGCCTTTAGTATTCTACACGGCTTTACGTCATCTCAATACATCTGCGGTATGATTGAGCTCTCGTCGTATAATAATATTAATAATAAAGGTTTAACGTCCGTTTCCTCGTACAAGGATGATGCCAGGGACGTCAACATTGAGATCCAAATAGGTAACCTAGACAAATATATAAGTAAATACACTAATAAACTTATTAACAATGAACAACGTTGTGTAGGACGGAATTTTCGTAGTCCATCTTTATCAGAACCTTTGCCGTCACTTTAATGAAAGATAATTTTTATGACGTTTGAAAGATTAACCATACAACCTCAATGAAAGATATACTCTACGACTTTAATGAAAGATAAACTCTATCATAGGCTCTATGTCTTTAATGAAAGATAAACTATATAACTTTAATGAAAGAAAAACTCCATGTCTTTAATGAAAGATAAAGTATATGACTTTAAAGAAAATATGCTGTGTGACTTTAGTGAAAGATACATTTTAATAAATTTTATGACTTTAATCAAAAATATTTTTAAAAATTATTATTATTTTATGGAAGAGAATGTAAGTGAACTCAACATTAGAAACCCTGTCAGAAAAAAAATTGTTGATAATTTCACAATTACATTGATTACCTAAAATGCGATAAATATTAAAATCTATTGTCTTTCGTTTTAGAAATCCAGCCGTACTTAATTCAGTTGTGGGCTAATCATCGTCTGCAGCAGTCAATTGTCCAGTCGGTGTACGCTCTCATCACACTCGGCTTTGCCATTGGGCCGTTCATCATCACTCCCTTCCTGGCCACTCACCCCTCCCAGACTGACTGGAATGAGATGACTGCTGTCAACAACTCCTATGAAAACATTAGCACACTGGAACAAGCTACTAAGACATTCACTGAACAGAGTGATCATGGATCTATGTACGCTGCTGCATTGCGGAACGACCAAAGCTCTTCATCATTGACTTCATCCTTGTTGAAACCTCGAGAGCTGTTTGACACAGATGAAGAAGGTTCCAGATACAACTTAGGATTAGACCCATCGTTAGAGGATCTTTATGATGATCGAGTATATAGAAGAGAAAGTTACTTAACATCGACAGTAGCAGCTAGTGCGATAAACACCACATACCATCCTCCCTACACCGGTAGAGTGAAATACGCTTTCATTTCTGTAGGTTTGCCTTCACTAGTTCCAGCAACATTGTTCCTCATAGTATGTCTATTTAACGGAGCTGCCATTGTACGCAGAAAAATAAAGAAAAAGAAATCGGAAAAACAAGAATCGACTCAGCCTGGCGTGATGACTCAATCTGATCGCAAATTAATGGTAGCGGTGTGCCTCGTGTTCTTTATATTCCACGCCATTGTTGAGTACACTCCTCCGTCCTTCCTCACTCTCTTTGTCACAGTCTTCCTCGACTGGGTTCCTCCTCAGAGCACTATGATCAACAGCGCCTTCAATGGAGCCCTGTGCCTGGGTCGACTCCTCGGCATTCCTCTCTCGATGTACCTCAAACCCTCCACTATCCTCGCCATCAATCTCTTCACCATCCTCTGCGCTGTGTGTCTCATGCTCATGGCCAAACTACACAACGCAGTCCTGTGGCTGTCAGCTGTTCTACTAGGCCTGGGGATTTCTACCAAGTTTGGCTCGATGTTGTTGTGGATGTCTGAGAGCGTGAGGATCACTGATAGGCTGATGGCTGCTATAATTATCTTCAATGCGCTGGGCGCCATTGTGGGACCTCCTCTAACCGGTCAGCTCTTTGTTCAGTACAGTCCCCTCTGTATGGTGTATGTAGTGCTAGCCTCGACCATAGCTATCATAGTGCTCTATGTTGTCATGAGATTGATGGAGCGCAGGAGGGGAAGGTATCTCAAGATAGGCCAAGACGAAGAGAAGAAATAACTAAAAAAATAAATTAATTAACGATATCCTATTATTCGTATCCCGACCTTAGTTAAACTGGAATTCAAGGGAGGATGATGATGATGATAATGATGATAGAAAAATTAACGGTGTAACTGACTGATATGAGAAAAACATGTGAATGTTTAGCCTACAAAGGGTTTCACATATTATTCTGATTATTATTGATTTAACTTGATTTCTAATCATGATAATCGTGAAAGGTTAGAATGTAAATATCTGGAATTTTTAAACATTACTTGATGGCGTAAATTTTTAAGCAGTTCAAAATTTTGCTAATGATTTTCTTATGATTATCAGGATCGATTGTCTAGTAAAATCTTTGAAATAAAAGCAATATGATATCCATTGTAGTGTTAAGCTGTCAGTAAAATTTCAGAAATTTATTTCACAAATCCAAGAGGACACTGCCAATCCGATATAAGCCTCAGAAATTATATTATGGAATTTATTAGATTTATTTGGTCTTGTACATTTTTGTACAAACCGGTTCACTCTACCTTATCAAATTAGCAACTTAGTAACTTAGAAACATTATTGACAGCTTAACACGTGAAGTTCTCTGACGATAGAATTATCAAGTTTCAATAGGTATAGCGTATGATTTGACAAGTGCACAATATAAGTGCACAATATAATGTTTCATGCATTATATTGTGCACTTGTCAAATCATACGCTATATCTGTTAGAGATGGGAATCGAACCGAACCAGTACCTCAGATATACAATACGTACATCTCAAATGTACGTATTGTATTTCTGAGGTAGGCAATCATATTTAGGAATAAACTGTTCTGGCACGAAGATATTTAGTACCAGTTGGACATGGCTGAAATGACGTATAGCAAAATAAATTTAACATTGTAACTTAAAATCATAAATGTAATTTTTTATTATTTTATTATTCACATCGCATTGTAGAGAATATAAGAGATCTGGAGCTGTTAACCTGATATAAAATCTTATATATATGATCTTTATCCACCAAAATGTATGGCAGCATAAATAGAACAAGAACATGACATGAGAAGCAATACAAACCAACATATATTAGTATACATCGACATAAACAAACAAAGGAACAAACTCCGTGCAAATTATGAAACTATTAAGTGCACATAAATGAAATAACATGAGATAAAATAGAATAAATTAAGGATTTGACGAAATGTTTCGGGTATACATGCAGTTGTTATCAAAATAACTTAACAATTAAGACCTTTAAAGTAGTTTCAAAATAAATACCTATTTTTTCTATTGAGTCACAATTATGAGCATCATACTTATTTATAACAATATATAATCAATATAGTCCAGATTGGTTAGTTCTGAATTACAATATAAGTTTTCCGAAGTTATTAAACTATGCAAAAAGTTAAATCTATAAGAGTTATACTATAAATCAAATGACCGCAAAACCATTGACAGTATAGTGTTCCTATCATAGGTACTAAATATTTTCGAATTTTTTTTATTATAAGCTGAGAAAAACTCTCTCGATTCAGTTTTAGTGAGACTCATTGCAGCAATACCATGTAACAATACTGGAATAGTTTGACAACGTACATGTAATAATTCAAGTAGAATGTTTACAGACAGAAGCTTTCATTCCCAATATACCAAGTATACAGTTTATCCGGGTATGAACGTTTCCTCTGCAATTTTTCCAACTACATTTAAGTGTTCTGGCTTGTGTATAATATTAACATCTAAATAATTTATATTATCTACCCAGTTAATGCTATTCTTCATAATGTACAAGGTTTACGGGCAGCCAGACTGGACTGCGGAAGATGAATAAATGTAGTATGAATGATACGACATTGAAATATGGAATGAAAATTAACATCAAAAAGACCAAATTGATGAGAGTGTCCCAGAATAGAGATGAAGTCAATGTTACAATAAATGGTACGACATGGGAACAGGTAAAACGTTAAAAAAATATTTAGGCCATATTATAACATATAATAGGAAATATGAGACTGAAATACGCAGTAGGATTGTACAAGCAAAAGAGGCTTTCGGTAATAGGAAAGTACGTATAACAAACAGTCTAAAGAAATAAACCAAGATACTGTAAAGATAGTGAAACTTTTGCATGGACCACGCTACTATATGGATGTAAAACATGGACCTTAAGAAAGGAAGATGACCGGAAACTAAAGGCATTGGAAATATGGTTATGAAGAAGAATGGAAAGGATTAGCTGGAGTCAAAAGGTTACAAATGAGGAAGTTCTGGAGAGAGTTGGTACAGATTGACATTGATAAATGTAGTTTGACAGGACACATTCTAAGGAGAAAATCTATACAAGAGGTCATAGAAGGCAAAAAGGCAAAACCTTGCAGCAGCTAAAAACATTGCTCTAGGTTTCCGGCAGATAAGGCTATGAGTTTCAGAAATCGGTCAGACTGTGCAGCCTAGATTCCTTTATGGCTAATCTACACTGATGAAGTGAGCGGCTGAATATAAGATAAACTGTTGTTTTTAAAAACTATAACTTTTACCATCGAGTTTATAACCTCTGGTATTAACTAAGATGTCATTTTACCATTTGATACAGCTAAAAGCTAAGGTCAGAGCTAAGGTTAACGTCAGTTTCCTCACTCGAAGGCGATGTCAATGACGGGTAAGCCCAAGATTTGAGCCCGCACATAATGATCCGCGGTAGAGTATCTTAACGACTTCGCCACAAGCTCCAGCCAGTGGCAAAGTAATTAGGAGACACGCCTCCTACCGTGATAACATAACACAACAACAATTAAAAGGCTATACTGTCGTCCATGACAACATTGAGCACTATGGAGACAAATTCAAGTCGGTGATCATCTGTACAAATCAATCACAGCCAATGAAAATCTGTGACAACCAAAATGTTTTTGATCTATACAGAGTCCGATCAGCGCTAATATCTCAATTCTCGTTAAATATAAACATTTTTAACATTCCTCCTACCTAAAACCGTGAATCTGACACACTGGCTCTTTTTCAAAGTCGTGTATTTTTATGCGCCGTGTTTGAAGATCATAGATCATAACTGATTCTCGTGTTGACGCTTTATGCATACGTAGCGATGTCCTATTTATTTGATTGGCCTCAAGTGTTACAGAATGTTACTAGCAATTGTTCCAATTTTAACTTTCACTGTCAAATAAATTGAAATTTGAGACGGCAATTGAGAGTGATGTTGAAAAGAGAATCAATTAATAACATATCTGTTGAGTCAGTACTTGCTAGCACTTGCACAGCTATAAGTGCCTGATTTAAATGCTTATGACATCGTAGTTAGGCCTGTGTTTAAGTAATGTGGTCTTAACCAGGTCAGGCCAGACGTTATGAAATGGTTACATTTTATGAAATGTTGATAGAGTATTGTAGACATTCAAAAGATATATGTCCCAATTGTTGCACTTACAGGTATAAATAAAATATAAGAGACTTAACTGAATAAATGAAATTAATGTTTCGATTTTAGAACAAATGTTTTGTTTTCTGGTATTCGATAGTTTACAAATTACAAATAACAAAGTTTTCAGTAGCTTTCGATGTTTGCTATACTACCACTATAATAACTAAATAAAAACTAGTAATAAGGTGCACCAAATTAAATTATGTGTATAATTCAATTTATCAGCACAATTACATAGGCTAGTAATTACTATTATATAAACTGCATGATAGCGTGAAGTTAACAGCAACAAATCAATTCGTCTTTGAATCATTATTGCTTAAGAGCTGTTATAACTTAAAGAGAAAATTGAAATAGATAACATTTGTTTTCATTATTCATTTTATTGCTGCTATATGGTTGTGAATGTATGTCTCAAAGCAGTGGCAGATCTCGAAGAAGCAGCCTATGCTCTGGAGGTAGGAGCAGGAGGCAGTTACAATAGGTGTGTAGATCAGAGAGTTAGATGAGAATTATATTAAGATCAGTGCCCTAGAAATTAGTGAGAAATAGAACAGTATACTTTTATTTATTAAGTCATAGGAAGCCCTTTAACATTATTAGTTGAAACCTAGCGGTTTTAATGGTAAACCTTGAATGTATTGAAATTGTAGTGTTGCAGAATTTTGAACGATCATACCTTGCTTTCTAACAAAAGAGTAAAAAAACATTTAGGGTTTTAATTTCATATTAGGACTTTAAACATATATCTGGGACAATACATACGGTAACAAAAAAGTAAAAATGTAGGAAAATATTAATGGTATTTCAACTGTACAAATAGTCTTGCAGTACGATCATATGAAACCAATATATAATTATGTATAAAAATACCTACACACGGGGAAAGTGTGCCAAACAAATACAGCAGTTGCTAAGCTGTGTGAACTGGGAAAGTCTCTCTAATTAATGATTAGGCCTATATCACCATTTATTAATTTAAAAAGTCAATTGGAACATTAAATAATAGATCGTCTGTCAGTATTGTCTGATTATTAAGGCTTATTAAGTTTACATCCCGTGTTGTGCTCGGGTGTGGTTGGACCACTGCAGATTTGGCAACCGCAAATAATCTGCCGCATGTACGTAAGGGGCGACTAAACGCAGGAGCTGAGGATGGCAAGAGGGGACCAATCTCACCATGAAATATTTTTCCCCAGTATAAAATGGCAATTAATCCATCTGAGGAAAACCACCATCCATACGGGAAACCACCTCAGAAGCCATACTTTTCCCAAGCAGTAGGCTACATAAGGTATGGGTAAGGCATAGACTTTGTGAAAGTATTAACTTGTTGATCTAAGGAGTGCTCTTATGGAGTGAGAAAGCAGACTTGAGTATGAATATGTACCTTGAACCTGACTGTATGGTTAGTTTCGTAGCTCAACGTTATCTACTTTGAACTCAGTGGAAACTCAACTGAGCAGTGACCTCGTCGCAAGCAGAGTAGTTGAGCAGTAGATGTAGATTTAGATGTACCAGAAAGTCTCCTAACAGTTAACAGTTATATACATTGTACTGTGTTTTAGGAACAAATTACCCTACTCGAAACCCTGTGCATCAAGTACTGTTTTATGCTGTGTCTTGTTTATGGCTGGAAAATAGCGTAAATGTGACCGTAACAAGTTTTAGTAGGCATCAGATATAAAAAAGCCCTAGTTAATTATATAATTGATTCAGCAAAGAACGCACTAAATCTTCGCCCGGCTACTCGAGGTTTTCAAGTTTAAAAGAACCGCTGAAACAGCCAGTGTTGAATGTTAGATAAGCATAATCATGAGCATCTTCATCATCATCATCATCATCATCATCATTATCATCATCATCATCATCATCATCATCATCATCATCATCATCTTCCCTTGGATCCCAGTATAGTTAAGGTCGGGATTAGTACCTTATTAGAATTACTGATTATATTATTGCATATTATTTTTATTAAAAAGTAAAGGAGAGTTTAACGTCAGTTTCCTTTCAGATAGCATTTCAGTGACAGTCAGTGTATTAGTACTAATTTTATTATTGTTAACTCCTAATAATGTAATTCCTTGCTTATTGTTAGATTTTCTGTTTTAATATATTCTTATTGTTCTTATTATTCTTCTTCTTATTTTTTACCCGGTAGCCGGTGTAATGTGTAGCCGGTGTAAAGAACCTGGGGTTTGATAAAAACGATTCAAGCAATACGTGCTGAATCGCCGCCCGGTTACTCAAGGTCATCAATCGGCTTAAAAGAATTGTTGAAGCAGACTGCATTAAATCTTTGCAAAGTCATGGAAAGCCTTTGCCAAAGAAAAGATGTCTCTCGCTAATCGTCGGTTTGCTCATCAATAAGTCTGCCTATGCTATTAATAAAGTCAACTCCTTCGGGATTCATCGAGCCCATGGTTTCAATGGCCACCGGAACAACTTCATATCCTAAGGACAGATCACGGTATTTATCCAATTTTCTAGAGGCGGCGTGAACAGCAGCTTCACCGGCTGTGACTGAAGTCGTAGTTCTTCTTCTTCTTCTTATTATTATTAATAATACTTATTATTTCTGTTTTTAGTATTATTATCATTATTATTATATTATCATTATTATTATTGATTCTAGCATCATTTATCGTGATGTAACTAGTAGAGACTTTGACTGTTGTATCTAGGACTTTCTTCTGAGCGCATATTTTATCAGCCTATAACTGCTATTTCATTAGAATGATGCAAACTTTAAAATGTTCAGTGTTCTAGAAGTGACCTTTCTTTAACTGTGTCGGCGCCAAGACTCTTATACCGTTAGCCCATCTGTGAATGTATAATAATGTCAAACATACACTCAAAACCTCTAACTCCCAAGTGCTAGCAGGTCTATTCTATATATAAGTATATAATACATGTACAGTAGGTATTAGTTTGCAATTTATTGTGCAAACTTGAGGTTTAGCAGTAAGTTAAAGCTTTGGTTGGATACCTTTTGTTATTTTTTTAAGAATTTTATTACATCGGCAATATTTTAAAATAGTTAGCAGTTGTTTTAAGCGCATTGTTCACCGTTAAATTTAATTGTTTTTAGTTACATTTCTACAGTATGGCTAGATGTATTACATTTATCTTTTATAGGACTTCCATGTGTACTTTCGAGTTAGAGATATCACGAATAGGATTGACGACTTAGCAACAATGTTGAGCAATTTGTACAAATTTTTGTCTAGCCTATCTTGATAGGTGTCTTCTGTTCTATTAGCCAGTAAGAGCCAAGCAGCTTGTAAAGGTTTTATGCTATAACATGATGGCCGATAATGCCGTTATATATGAACTTTGAACTCCGGAGGCTATTTTAAAAATAGACTTCCTACATTAAGATAGTAGCATAGCTTTCCCTATTTTCTTGACCCACTAAGAAAGGTGAAGCTGTAATAACGCAAGATTTAGATTTTGGTCAAGTCAATCGAGTAAAGTTTCGGATGTACAAATAACTAATAAAGTCCTTGCTTCCTGCGGCAATTCGACAGAAATTAATGCTGACCGCTTCCTTCATTATATTG
Organism: Enchytraeus crypticus; assembly: GCA_905160935.1. Lineage (NCBI taxonomy): Eukaryota > Metazoa > Annelida > Clitellata > Enchytraeida > Enchytraeidae > Enchytraeus > Enchytraeus crypticus. Next base: position 63,460 of record CAJHZI010000667.1, on the reverse strand, counting down.
TGAAATCGACTTTGTTCAGACGATTCTAAGCTATGTCATGTAGCTACCTCAGCTACAGCATGTAACCACTGTTAAACCACTGTGCCTCGTTGTGTACGATTGGTTTCTTGCCGAAATATTCTCTGATATATAATAGTGAATAAAGCTGTAAGTTCTTAATAATGATTTATTATCATATAAAGCTTTAATAATATATAATAATGATTACTGCTGTAAAAAAGCTATGCTAAACGTCAGTTTCCTTATCACAAGTGTACTGTCAGAGACAGTTTGAGTTCGTACCACATGACCTCCTATATATGATATCACCTCCTCCTCTTCCTCCTCCAGTGGAGTTGTCAGTCGATCACCAGGCTGTACGTATACTCCGTGGTGGTAAGTACTTAAACTTGTTTTCTCTGGTTCCTTGCCTGGTGATCCTGTCACTGATAAGCCTGTCGCTGATATTCCTGTCGCTGATAAGCCTGTCACTGATATGCCTGTCGCTGATATGCCTGTCGCTGATAAGCCTGTCACTGATATGCCTGTCGCTGATAATCCTGTCGCTGATAAGTCTGTCGCTGATAGGCTATGGCTGAGAAACTTATCACTGATAAACTTATAATTGATAAGCCTGTCGCTGATAAGCCTGTCGGTGATAGGCTATGGCTGAGAAATTTATCACTGATAAACTTATCATTGATAAGCCTGTCGCTGCTAAGCTTGTCACTGATGAATCCCACCGAAACTCTATTAAACAATATATTTGAGACCATATATTAAATCAAAATAATTTTGCTGATTGGCGTCCCGTTTGTCATCTGCTGATTATATTAGGGACGTCTCGGACAGCATGCGTTACCCTCGTCTATTGATTCGAACAGGGCAATTGAATCCTAGCCTGAAAGAGGAAGAGGTTCTAAGTGACGAAATTTATCAATCCATATAATAACGTCGTTATTCAAAACAACGTTCATAACAGCGTCAGGTTATTACTTTATAATAACCTGACGCTGTTAAGTATTATCGAAAAGCGTTAGCTAGTAACTGTTAACGTTATGACTGCTGCTCGAGCATGTCAGAAAACTAGAAGTAGAAGTGATTAAGAGTTTAGTTGTTGACAGTTTCTGCAATGATTTAAGTACTAAAGGCTCTAGCCATGACTTTAGAGCATGCATGATATGAAGTAAATCATGAAAGTTTCAAAATTAGCACCCGATCTGCTAGAAACCTTGTGACGAAGTAAAGAAACTTGTGCAGATATTAAAAGGGCTTCTTTTACTACAAATATCAACTAGAATATTGGGCTTTGGGCATTACACTGAAGTCTTATCTTGTGAGATTTCATAGTTTGAAGTATTTAATCAATAATGAATCAATCAATCAATCAATAAGAATTTAACGTCCTGTTCCTCGCCATAAGGCAATGTCAGGGACGTCAATTGATGATCAAGCGCCATCGAGTGGTTGAATTGATGCAAGCGTCATTGAATTGTTAAATTGATGCAGGCCCCATTGAATGGTTGAATTGATGCAAGAACCATTGAGAGGTTGAATTGATGCAAGCGTAATTGAATGGTTGAATTGATGCAAGCGTCATTGAATGGTCGAATTGATGTAAGCGTCATTGAATGGTTGAATTGATGCAAGCCCTAATGAATGGTTGAGCATGCTTGCATGCTATGCGCCTGGCCGCTGGCTTGAATTTGAAACTCATCCCTACAAAGCTATGACTAAACCCTTGTGATAAATTAAACTATACACTTGGCTTTATAGCTTCATAGGTTAATATGCGATGAAAGTTATCGTAAGTATGACTTTTGCAGGCACAATTAACGCGCTACTGAAAAGCAGTACCTGTAGCGTCGATTCATTTCGTAGGCCATTTCTATGTCGGTCAGTTGGCCGATATACAAGTGCTGTGCAAGTATTAGTTGAACCAGATATTCGACTAAAGTATTGTCTCAGTACTAAATTAACATTAGGCCAAATAATTATTTCCTCAAAAAGCTAAAATACACAATCAGAAATGAACAGCATATTCGCAGGTCATTGACACCAGGCCTGTGCTTCAGAACACAAAATATTGGACTAAAGTACAATCAACGGTAGAAGCAAGTTACAAATAGTACAGTAGTACAGTATGACCAATGTTTCAGCAAAAAGTCTGGCTATATCGTAGCTTTGTATGCGTACTTGATCTAATGACTTGAAAAGGTCTCACTCAATACCCAATATAGTAATTTTGACAGCATCTATACTTCTACATGTACATTAAAACGATTTGCCACTAGAGTGTCATAGGGCATTACGTAGTGCCTTCGGGCCTTTGTATCCGTTCATGAAGAACACTTCATGGTTATTAGCAATCGTTGCCTTTTGATGGCGCATAAGTTACAGCCGGCGCAGATTTTAGAATAGTTTCTCAACACCCTAGGGATTTTGTTTTATTCAAAGCTGTCAACAATCTGTCTTCCAAGGTGTTAACCTATCCTAGTACTAACCGGGCCCGACGTTGCTTAACTTGGTTTAGTTGACGCGTTTCTAAAACAATTTGTTCTAAATCTATCTCAAATTTAATGATTAAATGCATCAATGTATATTTAAAATATATACTATATGAATGTTATATAGTTCTTGTGATTCAACACAAATGTGCTAAATTAAGCAAAACTGAAAATTAAGCGAAACTTTTCGGAGGCTGGATGCTGATGTGCAAAGAAGTAGGTCTAGTATTAACACTTAGTACTCGACTAACAGTTAGTTAACGACTAAGAGTTAATATCAGATAAACAGTTAGTGCATGCTTAACAACAAATGCACGACTAACATTAGTATACGAATAACAGTGTCAAATAGATAGTAAGCCTCTAACTGTTAGTACACGACTAACAGTTAGCACACGACTAACTGTCAGTACACGACTAACAGTTAATGCAAGATTAACAGTTAGTACATTTCAAACAGTTAGTGAATAAATAGCAGTTAGTACACGTCTAATTACAGATAGTGCGTGACTAACAATTAGTACGCGACTAATAGTTAGTACTTAACTAACAGTTAGTATACTACTATCAGTTAGTACACTACTAATAGTTAGTACTAAACTAACAATTAGTACACGACTAACAGTTCGCACACGACTAACTGTTAGTACATGACTAACTGTTAGTACACGACTAACTGTTACTACACGACTAACTGTTAGTGCACGACTAACTGTTAGTACACGTCTAACTGTTAGCACACGACTGACTGTTAGTACATGATTAACAGTTAGAACACTATTAACATGTACGTTCCTCTACTAGTTCATTAGAATATAACGAGAACGAGTATGTGCTTTAACTAAGGCTCAATGCATTTGGTTTATGTGCGTACTACTACTGTACATTAATAAATCAAATCGGGTAGAATCTGACGCATGTTTTCACTAGCAAGAGAAGACCCACAGTATTGACCCCTGGCACGGCCTTGAGAAGATTTTATAATGACATGGTCTTACAAATTGTTCCAGCTACACTCGACTCTACTCTCCCTGGCACATGCTTCTGTAGTGCGAATGCCCCGGGCCCCGCTTAGACTTTTTTTAGATATTTCATTTTGCCTTAACCAGATAAATAAATCTTCAGGCTATTACATCGACACGCCTGAGCGAATCTGTACAAATGCTGAATATAGAATGTTTTATGATATAAAATATACGGACGTGTTGTGAAACTTAACAGATAAGCCTTTACGAGGCTACTGTTGGTCGGTTAGAAAATTTACTTATTATTCCTATACTAAATAGTCTCATATGCAGCATATGCTCCAAAGGAAAACAGAAGGATTATTTAAAAGAAGTTACAGAAGAGTGCATTAGAATATTTATTTAAATAATATCTCGGTAAGAATTAGGCTAAAATTTTAAGTTTTAGAACAATATATGAAGAGATTTATTGGTGTATGGCTAAGTTAATCATTATTAAAAGTAACCTAAAAGATAACAGTTTTGTGATTTATGTTCATGAGCAAACCTATATTTTTGAGTGTTTTATTCGAATTATTCATTCGTCATTTTCATTGCTATTACCAATAGAGCTGCTTGTGCCCAAATTCACGGCACGCATTCCTAATCACGTTAACTATTCATCATGCATAATTTATTGAGCATTCTATTAAATTATACAGCATGATTCTATTATTTACGTGAAATTGTTGTTAATAATAAATTAAAAATAATAAATAATAACAATAATAAGTAATAATAATAACCTCCGACAATTTCTATAGCGGTGTCATGGCCAGTGTCCGGTCTTCGAGACCGCTTTACAGGTTCCTGGCAGGTTGTTAATATGCTACATGCAGTTTAAGCTTTGGAAATATCCAATCTTTGGTGGCTCACTCTGGCCAATATAAGCCTCTTTTATTTGTTCTATCTTCAAAAATTGATACATGTTGGTAGGCAGAGATTGTACTGGATTTCAGCAAATTCATTAAAAAATTACGATATTACTTAACTTATGTAGGCCCCAAACCTGAAATTTATTATACTAGTTGTTACACTGAAATTTCTTATACTATTGGATGCATTGGAAAATTAATATGAAGTTAATTAAATATTAATATAGCAATAATTTCTTTAAAGTTTGGATGACGATTTCAACAGAAACTATGATGGCAGCATTTAGAAGGAAACAATGACGGAGACTCTTTTTGAAGAAACTATGATGGAGACTTTTTTGAAAGAAACTATGATGGAGGCAATAGAAGAAAACTATGATGAATGCATTTAGAAAGGAACTATGATGAAGGTTGAAAATATGATGGAGGCATTAGAAGGAAACTATGATGAGGGCATTTAGAAAGAAACTCTGTCGGAGGCCTTAAGCATAGTCGTAAAATTTCTTCAACTGCACGACATGCATCATTTTCTTGATCCTGGCGTTATGTCATTTTTGTATGTTCATTATCACATCACAGTATTGTATTCTAGAAGCTTTGGTATTAATCAATCAGTATGATACGATTACTGAACAGTTACTGAATTAAGCAATAAATATTAGAAATGATACGACGTTGCTATACGCCTTAGCATGGAGACAAACCAAACAACTAAAAGTGAGATTTCTTATCTTATAGAAATTATTATCGACGAAGAGATGATCCATAGTTCAAGATCCATATCAAGTAGAAAAGAGAATAAAATTGTGCTTTTATTAAATGCACGTGGCTTTATTTTGGATCTTCTTGAATCTATAAGTAGAACTAAACAGTTGGCGGCTGTAACAAATTGTCTTTGCATTACCAAAATGTTTGAATGTCTCAATAGCGCAATGGTTAGAGGTGTAGATGACGTCATGAAGTTTTAAATGACAGACCCTGAGGTGAATTGAACCCTCGTGGGTTCGAATCCCAGCCGCGCTGATCTGAGAGTAAAATCTCGGACATTCAATGGACTGGCTACACGGAAAATGGACAAAATTGCCTAACGGATTTAGCATGTGGTATTAAAAGTGATAGATATCAACATAGTTGATCCTTTCACTATAATCTGTGTTAATATTATTAAAATACAAAGATTTTGCAATATTTTGTAGTGAACCTGATATTTAGCATTCTTACAATCGAAGTGTTGGCAAGATGTCGAAGGCTGAGGAGGTGATGGGAGAGACGAAGGCGCTAGCTGCTGAGACCAACAACAACAAAGACGAGGAGAGGAAACTGTCTGTCCAGCCTCTCACTGGAAGCTTCTACAGGGCGCGAGCCCCTAAAACCATCGTACTGCTCATCGGCATGGTAGTCATGGTAAGTCCTTACGATTTAACTGTGATTTAAAACAATTAATATATATATATATATATAACATGTATAGACTATGTATAAATATGCATTTATATGTAAATATGTATAAATTCCCGTGTTGTGCTCGGGTGTGGTTGGACCACTGCAGAATAGGGCAACTGCAAACGATCTGCCGCGTGTACGTAAGAAGCGACTAAAGGCAGGAGCTGAGGATGGCAAGAGGGGACCCACCTCATCATGAAATATTTTCCCCCAGGACTAAATGGTCATTAATCCATCTAAATGAGCAAGGCAACGGGAAACCACCTCAGAAGCCATACTTTTCCCAAGCTATAGGCTACATAAGGTATGGATAAGGCATATACTTTGTAAAGGGATTAACTTGATGATCTATGGAGTGCTGCTATGGAGCGAGAAAACAGACTTTGAGTCTGTTTTCTATATGTACCTTGAACCTGCCACTTGGCAGTGCACTGAAGGATGTATCAATATATATATATTACATACATACTGTATATATATATATACGCATATGTATATATACACATGTATATATATATATATATATACAGTATATAATGTATAATTATATATATAAATTATATATAGATAAATGATATATATATATATATTTTCTTTATTTCAGGCGTAATATATATATATATATATATATATATATATATATATATATATATATATATATATATACTAGATTTTCTGCTTGATCGCACCGTTTCAAAGTCACTCCCCTCTAGCACCTCACCATCATCTCTTGCTACCTCTTTCCTCAACTTTTTCGATGACAAAATTGCCAAACTCTATAGCTCTATACCCACCAACTCCATTGACACCGACAACACCATTTCTGTAAATATGCTTGAGCCACCACTACTTTCTAGGTTGAACCAGCTAAACCGGAAGAAATACGCAATTTTATTCTTCGCTCAACCGACTCATCTTGCTGCCTTGATGTTATTCCTACACGGTTACTGAAATCCTGTGTTGATGTTTTAGTTGCTCCTATTACATACTTAAACAACTCTCACTCTCAGAAGGTATCTTCCCAACCTCCTTCAAACAAGCAGTTGTATCTCCTTTGCTAAAAAAGCCAGCTCTATCAAAAGATGACCCTTCCAGTTACCGTCCTATTTCCAAACTTAACTTCATCTCTAAACTTCTTGAAAAGGTAATTTATACCCGTTTATGCACGCATCTTGATTCTTTCCCTTCTCTCTCTCATTACCAATCTGCCTATAGAAAACTCCATTCTACTGAAACCGCTCTTCTCATAATGATCTTAGCCTGGCCATGAGTAGTAAACAGCTTTCTGCCTTGGTTCTTCTAAATCTCTCTGCTGCCTTCGATACAATTGACCATGGCAGTCTAATAAATAGGCTTAAATCTTGTTTTGGCATTTCTGATTCTGCTTTTTCCCTTCTCACATCATATCTCTCATGTCGCACACAATCGGTTGTTATTGGTCAAAATCGCTCTTCTGAACTACCCCTCCTACGCGGTGTTCCTCAAGGTTCAGTGTTAGGTCCATTGCTCTTCTCTTTATATATCACTCCTCTTAGCTACCTGCTTGCTCAGTCTTCCATAAATTTCCATTTCTATGCAGACGACACTCAACTGTATATTTCCTTTTCTAATCATGATTCTGATCAGAAACTGGCTCATCTCTCATCTTTTTTAGACAAGGTTTATTCCTGGTTTTGTGCTAACCGTCTTGCTGTTAATCCCTCCAAAACTGAATACCTTTTAATTGGCACTCCTTTGCAAAAAATGCAATTACTAATATTTCTGTTAATTTTCTGAATCTTGCTCTTTCACCTTCTCGATCCGCCAAAAACCTTGGAGTCATATTTGATGAAAACCTTGATTTTAAAACCCATATCTCTTCTGTTTGTCGCGCTTCTTTCTTTCGGATTCGCCAGATTAGGCAAATACGCCCATCTCTTACTAGAAATTCAGCTACTACCCTTGCTAATTCTATAGTTCATTCAAAGCTCGACTACTGTAATTCATTATTATATGGATTGCCTACTTCTTCTCTCAAGCGTTTGCAACAAGTCCAAAATTATCTTGCACGTATTGTTTGCAAGTCCTCTCGACTTTAATTTCGCTCTCTTTGTCTACTTGGCAGTCTTCACTGGCTCCCTGTTAATCAACGCATAAAATATAAAATAGCTTTATTAACTTTCAAAACTCTGCGATTTGTCAAGCCTTCTTACTTATTTGAAATTCTTCTTCCCTATCGTCCCTCACGTGCACTTCGCTCCACCGATGCCAATCTTCTCTCTGTTCCAAATATTCTCACTTCATTGGGCAGACGTTCTTTTTCTTACGCAGCACCCACAATCTGGAACTCCTTACCTGCTAATCTTCGCTCTTGTTTTTCTCTTTCAACATTCTCTAGCAAGCTTAAAACTTACCTTTTCCCACCATATACATAATCAATCTACCCTGACCATTTTTTTGATCACCGGACTGGCTTTCGTTTAGGACCTTACTTCTCCTCAGCACATTTCTTTTGTAGATTGGTCTGGGTGAATTGATCTGTAGTAATGTGCGCTGTTGGGAACGTCCCTGACATCATCCCTGGATGAGGAAACGGACGTTAAACCTTTATTATTATTATTATTATTATATATATATATATCTGCATATATATAGAAGAATAATGGAAAGAATATATATATCTGCATATATACAGTATATATATATATATATATATATATATATATATATATATATATATATATATATATGTATGTATGTATGTATGTATGTAAATGTATAAATATATAATATTCTGTACATATGCATGTATACATATGTATATATAACGCTAAGAACCAACGTAGCCAATTCTTCTATATTTCAATGATTATAACGATAAATATTTATAAAATTATAAAATTTAAATAATTAAAAGATTAGAAAATTTCAATATTTTCCATTATTCTTCTATATTCTTCTATATTTTCAAATCTTGCTTTTTCTCCTAATCTCAATGCTAAAAACCTTGGTGTCATATTTGATGAAAATCTTGACTTCAAATCTCATATCTCATCTGTCTGTAATGCATCTTTCTTCCAGATCCGTCAAATCAGACAGATACCGTCGGCTCATGATAGATTTTAATTCATAATTCTTCTTAACTCAGTAGCTAATTCTAAACTTGACTATTGCAATTCATTGCTATATGGCTTACTTTCATCTTCTCTCATACGTTTGCAACGCGTTCAAAATGATCTAGCACGTTCAAATACTCAATGCTAATACGTACAGAGACTGTAGATATAACTTTTAAATGTAACCACATACTTTGGAGGATTGGACTAAATTTCTTGTTTCTCATTACTTTCAACTGCTCCTGTTTAGTCACGCTAAAGACACGCAACAGTTTAAACTAAGAGTTTAACAATACAGACGTTTAGTATTTAGAAAGGAAGGTTTTAAACTTGCGGATGCTCAGACTCGAAATGTCAAAGTGTTAAATGAGCACTTCATTAATTCATTAAGAACTGCACATGAAGCTGTTGAACTGTTTCACGATGTTGTTGTTGTCACGTGTAGGGAATTAAACTGTTTTACGATGTTGTTGTTGTCACATGTAGGGAATGTCGTTCTCTTTGCTCGGCTCAACGTTTGTGGACTTGTTGGAGTTCTTTGATTGTGACGCAAGCACTATAACCCTAATGATGCCCATTAGCAGTGCCGGGCTGATCGCTGCCTCCATGATGGCTATCTTCAAACTGAACAAACTATCAGTGGAGGTCAGCATTATGCTATCGATATTCGCCCTCGCTTTGGTAATCATCCTGTGGACAGCAGTGCGCTCAATCTACTGGTTCCTCGGCATGTCCATCTTCCAAGGCTACTTCGCCTGCCTCCTACTCTGCGGTAGGTTTAAACCTACATTTTATTCTTACTGTCAGGCGCGAATTGAAGATTGCTTTATTTGCCTGACTTATCTGAGATTTGAACCTGGTCCAGGGCTTTGTAAATATTCTCATATATTTTCATTTTCCTGATATGTCTAGGCAGACAGTACCTTCATTGGTACTTTCCCTAACATAATTTGGTGCCCAGACCCGGGAAAATGAAAATAGTGAACGATGACGTCATCTATGTAGGAATGCGCGAAATGAGAAAACGGTCTCAAGATAATGTCCATCGCTTTTTGAAAACTTCTCGCAGATGGTCGCGTCAGACATTCGAATAGCTAATATGCACATTCGATCATCGCCGTCAGTAAACCAGATGGTAGTGTCCGACTCTGCACAGACCTCCGAATGGTTAACAGTGGTACCATCAATTGTGCATATCCCTTAGTCATCCCTGACGATGTTCTCATGCGTGTGAGTTCTTCCACGTTCATTTCGACCTTGGACTGCACTTCGGGATATTGGCAGATCCCTCTGTGAGAATCAGATCGGTATAAAACGGCTTTTCACTCCAATCGTGGTTTACTGGAATGGGTGGTGACACCGTTTGGACTTAAGACCGCCTCTCAGACCTTTCAGAAAGCGATGGACATTATCTTGAGACCGTTTTCTCATTTCGCGCATTCCTGCATAGATGACGTCATCGTTCGCGCCCTGAGTTGGAATGATCATCTACAGCACCTTGAGTCTGTGTTTAAGGCCTTTCGCAGTGCCGGTATGACTCTGAAGTTGACCAAGTGTAAGTTCGCGAAATAGAGGGTTAATTACATCGGTCATGTGGTGGGTTCGGGTCAACGCTCCATTCAAGAAAGTAAGATTGCGACGATACTTGAAATTCCAGAACCGAAAAATAAGAAACTTTTGAGGTCGTTTCTTAGTATGTGTTCTTTTTATAGAGCATACATTCAGGATATTTGCGAGAATCTCTGTACCTTTAACGAATTTAACGAAGAAAGGGTCTCCTGAGAAAATCAAGTTTAATCAGGAAGAACGTGATGCTTTTGAAGTCCTGAAGTTAGCCATTCCTCATTCGGCTACACTTCATTCGCCTTCTCATTCGCTGCCGTTCATCATACGCTCTGATGTTAGTGATTTTATAGTTGGGACTGTCTTATCCCAGTCCTTTGATGGCCAGAAGTACCCTATCGCCTTCGCCTCGTCGAAGTTGTCAGGCCCTCAGCTGAATTGGTCGACGATCGAGAAGGAGGCGTATGCCATCATCTTCGCTCTCCAGAAGTTCGACTACCTCGTCTATGGTCGTGAAATTCATTTGTTCACCGACCACAACCCCCTCCAATATCTCGCACTCAGTTCTCCGAAGTCACCGAAACTCACCAGATGGGCTCTCAGCCTGTCTCGCTACAACGTCACGGTCCACCATGTCGCTGGCGTACTCAACCAGACCGCTGATTGTCTGTCCAGGTGCATAGAGTGATCGTTGATGGTAGCGTTGGGGTGCGTTTTAATTGCGTTAACTCGCGTCTGAGTTTAATTCATACTAGATATATATGAAGATATATCAGTATGGCAGCCGAGGTCTCCATCGATAACACTGTTAGGTCTACAACTATATATATAGGTAGTTTATATACATATGTGTTATTTCTTTAGTGTGTGCTGTGTTATTTGCTTGCTTAGTTTGTTGTCTATCAGTCCGTTTATCGCTTCATCACACCTAGTATTCATCTCGGAGTTGCTGAAGGTGGGGAGGTGTCAGGCGCGGATTGAAGATTGCTTTATTTGCCTGACTTATCTGAGATTTGAACCTGGTCCAGGGCTTTGTAAATATTCTCATATATTTTCATTTTCCTGATATCTCTAGGCTGATAGTACCTTCATTGGTACTTTCCCTGACACTTACTTTCGTCATCATCTTCTTTCCTTGAATCCCAAATTACCCAGGGTCAGGATACGAACAGACAGTCTCAAATCCTCTCTGTCCTACGTCATATCATAGGTCAATTCCCTATTTGATACATATCCATTCGATTACATATTTGTAGCAATTTCTGGAGCTTAGGCGCTCACACACCAAATGCCTTTCTCTCATCGGTTCTTAGTGCTTTAGTCGCCTTCTACGACACGTGCCTTCACCGTTGGTCACTTCTTCAAACAACCCGGACACAACACGGGGAAATTTTATTCTTACATTAAAACTAAATAATAAATCAAGGAAGGAAACAAGCTGAAGAGCACAGATTTATGAAGCGTTACTTAAATATGCTACACTTCATATCTGTGATAATTATAATTAAAATGAATTTTTATCATTTGACTGTTACAGAAATGCAACCTTACTTTCTGCAACTCTGGGCTAATCATAAACTTCAGAATCCGCTTTTGTTGGCGATCCACTTCTTCATGACTCTTGGCCTGGCTCTTGGTCCATTTGCCGTCATACCATTCCTGGCAGACAGACCAGCAGGCTCTGGTCATCACATGCCTGTCCCATCAGAGGAACTGGATGAGACGGTCACTGCGGAAATGTCTTATTTAAATAATTCTCAGCAATTGTTCATGAACGCTACAAGAAGAGAGTACACCGGCAACGTCAGGGCAGCGTTTATCTTCCTGGGACTTCCCATACTGGTCCCCGGTGTCATATACATGATCATCTGCTTAAAGACCGGAGCATCATTCTGGCGTACTAAACAAGATAAAGCACAACATCATGATGGCTCGGCTGCCAATGCCAGGAAAAAGTTGAGTAAGATTGATCTCAGGATCTTGATCATCATCGCTCTGTGTTTCTACATGTTCAACGCAATAGCGGAGCTCACTCCTCTCTCCTTCCTCACGTTATTTGTCTCACAGCTGCTCGGATGGAGGCCTCCGCAGAGCACTCTCATCAATAGCGCCTTCAACGGGTTTCTGTGCATCGGTAGACTGCTCGTTATGCCTTTCTCTGTCTGTCTCAAGCCTCGCACCATCCTCCTCATAAATCTCTCTACCGTTCTAACAGCGGCGAGCCTTCTACTCATGGCCCAAGTACACAACGCCGTCGTATGGATTGCAGTCTCGCTCTTGGGTCTCGGAATTTCCACAATATTCGGCACCATGGTTCTGTGGCTGTCTGAGTCGATGAAGGTGACAGACCGCATAATGGCGGCTATCATCATCAGTAACGCAGCTGGGTTGATGATTGGTCCAGCGATCACCGGTCAGCTGTTCGTCAAGGTCTCGCCGATGGGTATGACAGTGGTCATCTTCACAGCGGCACTCGCCACTACCACTCTCTACATTGTGCTGCGAATACTGGAGCGTAGGAGAGCCGCCAAGCGTCCTGTAGAACTGGAAGAGAATGGCGAGAAGAAATGATTGAGGCCTAGAATATTTGATAAATATATCGGCTACGTTGCTTTATAAAACTAATGATTTTGTGCATGTCAACATAATTTAAATTATTCGTTTAATTAGACATGGCAGAGTAGGAGCGGAGTTGTCAGAACGAGAGTTGGCGTACTTTGCTTGAAGTGGAGAAGTTTATTGCGCAGCTAGCACTGCTATTACTGAAAATATAGTCACACTTTCAAGCAACCGTGTCGATTATAATTACATCTTTAACTAAGCAGCTTCATTTGGAGATTAAAACGGAAACAAGGTCACTAGTAACACTATACCAAGTATACACATTCAATGGTACATTTTACATTTAAAATCAAATAGACAGAGCTTTATGAAGTAACCATTTGCTGTACATATAACGGGCAACTTTTATACTAGGTGAATCTCTCCCTCTCTCCCTTTCTCTCTAGTATTCTGCCAAATTTCAGATCCAAGGGGCATATTCATACTAAGAGTCTGTTTCCATATTCCAGAAATGGTACTTAGTAGATAAAAAAGTTAATTACTTCACAAGAGGCCCTATCTATATCTTATGTAGCAATAGCTTAGAGAAAAATATAGCTTCAGAGGTGGTTTCTGGTTGCCTTCCTCAGTTCTTGCTTAATCGTCTTATGACATATGCAGTTAAGGATTGATCTATTCTTCAGGTGTTCTTTAGGTGTTCCAGACGTGAATAAATGTGTACAACATGTTGCAATGTTTTGTGAGGATAGTTATCACATGTGGTAGAGGATTTCCCTTTAGAGTAATTGCTTCTGTCTTCCTGTTTGTCTCTCTTCGGAAATGCTTGTGCACTGCAGTATGCGCAATAATAATTAATACTTAATTAATTGTGTAGTTACCGTGAAAGCAAGGTCTAGGCCTAGATATAGGCGTAACCACGACCGAAAGTCTAGGGGGGGGGGGGAATTATGCGAATATTTCTTACCGTTAGACCTAATATTGAATTTCTTTTTATTCAGCATGCAAACGATGTTGTATTTGGCATTTACTGGTGGATTTGGGAGGTTCGACCCCCTTGGTAGATGTGTGACCAGTTCTGCTAAAGTTTCTCCCCCCCACATGACACAGTCCTGATGTCCCCCAGTACAGGATACACAATTATACACCACATGAGGTTGTGGTGTATAAAAAGGCGGTGAAAATCTAATAGAGAGAGTAACAAAGAAAAGTAGTTAGATTCTGACATCTCTTTCTCTCTCTCTCCAATAGAAGGTAGAAATCCAATATATTTAAATGTTAGTACATGTATAAGTGTTGATTATACACTGAATATCGGTGGACTGTGCAGTATAATTTCAGAAAGAGTTGAAACAATATATCTATAAATTAATACATTAAATCAGAATTTAACGTAACTGCGGACTGCTTTATACAATTTATTTTAGTATTGGAATGTAATGCCTGGTAGCGACTCTTCGTGAACTGTGTAGCATTTATGGTTCTACCGTTAATTAACGTTGAATATTGATCAATTAATTAATTCCTACTCTTCTATATGGATTTGTACGAAATAGTAAATCTGAGTTTACTAATCTCGGTTTCCCTCAGGCAAATCGGTCAACTAGAACAATAGGAGGCAACTGTCAATATATAGATACTCTGATAACTCCACCGAGCAGTTTAATATATTTATGTTATATTTTAACTTCCTTCTTCTTCTAGTATTTAGTTAGTCCTTTGAAGTGGGAAAATTGGACTGGTATCGTCTCTCATCGATGCAAGGTAGACTAGTATATAGATATAAGCAATCTAATTAGGTACTTTTGATCAATGTTTGTTATGCGCGTATGCATTCATTTGCATAAATTAATGGCAAACTTGTCAGTATGAACCATAACATTTCTTATTAAAATAACTAATCAATCGGTTAATTTCCATTATGAACTATCGCGCATGGGCGTCAATCAGTGAGGATTGTTAACCTTCGTTTCCCGGTAACCAGACAGCTGACGAACCGGACAACAAAATTTAAATCCATGGTCAAGAGGAGTTTGCTACAGATAGCACCCCCGTAGTAACAGTAGTCGTATCGCACCTAACCTAGGAAGGGTGTAACATCAATTTCCCCTCTAGAAAATAACTGCGTTCATGCGAGTCATATCGAGTATAGGAGGCAGCCAGTGGCGGATCCAGGAGGGGCCCAGGGAGCCCGGGTCCCCCCTTAGGCCTGACGAAAAGAAAAGTTAAACTATATTTTCATTGTTTCTATGGCAATTTTTATGTGTCAGTATGTTTGTAAAAGGGATGTGGTTAGGGTGGGGGGGGGGGCGGAGACGGGACTCAGTTCCAATACGTTAAATTTGTTGAAATATGGGATTAGGGGCCCATATTTTGTATAATAGGAGCCCTGCAAATGAAGGGGCCCGAAAAATATGGAACTTTTCACTAGCTCTCAATTTTCGCTTAAACCACTGTATAAGAGGAAAAAAGGGTGCTAGTAAAAAATGTGAACTCTATCCCGCAGCAGTGGTGCAAGCAGCCTGGGAGGGGATTATGCCCCCCTCCTACCGTCATAATTAAGGCACTTTTGCAATTCGTCCAGATCCGCTGAGTTTCTTCAGAGGTGAAAAAATTAACCAATTTTTTTCCAAAGTTTCTGAAGGATTTTAGGCACTTTAGGTTTTCCTCTCACTTTAGTATGGGTATGAGTGGTGGGGGGGGGAGATACACTCACTCTACTAGACGAGCTCAGTAGTGAAAACATTTTGAGCATCCACCCCCCCCCCCCCCCCCCATAGCATTTTTCTGATTGGGTCACGTGTCCAGAAGAAGGCGGGGCGTAAGCAAAAAATGTGTACATTCTCCAAAAAATTTCGGGCCCCCCCTTAAACAATTCCTGGATCCGCCCCTGGAGGATGTTAACTCAGATACTACAATTATCGTATTGGCTACAATCACACAAATTAATACGCCAAGCTTGGTAATAATATAATGAACGGATAAGTCGCATCAAAATTAATATACACTTTAACTACGGTCGTTCAAAGCGCACCGTTCATAGCGACTTGCGCTTAATGGTCCAAAAGGTATTCCTTCCTTGTTTCATGGACCTTAAGGAAGAAAGCTATTAGGAAACTAAAGGTATTAGAATTGTGGATTTGGAGAAGATTGGAGACGATTAGCTGGACTCAAAAGGTTACAAATGAGGAAGTTCTGAAGAGAGTTTCATTGTAGAAAATTAATTTAAGTAGACCTACAATTATATTACGTTAGATTTCGACTTCGACGAATAAAGCCAATATTAAATAAAGTGTCTTTTTTCGTTTAGTATCGTTTATTTGTTCATAACAGCACATATTATACAAACAATAGGAACGTGTACATACACGTTCCTATTGCTTTTAGTTAGATAAGCAAATAACAATACGAAATCTTCAATAAACAAATTATAGCAGAGAACTAGTTAATTCCTTTAAGCCTTTATAAAGTGAATTTTGAATTTTGTGGAACATTACTGATTCAAACCGACTATGCCCAGTGGCGGATCCAGGGGGGCTTGGGCCCCCCTTAGTCCCGGCGAAAAAATTAACTACATTTTCATTGCTTCTATGCCAAATTCTATATGTCAATATGTTTGTAAGGGCAGTGATTAGGTGGGGGGGGGGGGGGGGGGGGGTACGAGAGGGAACTCAATTCAGATGGAACTAGCTCAATTGCTCAATTTTTCAAACCTGGGATTAAGGGCCTATATTTGGTATCCTATGAGCCCTGTATGATGGAAGTGGGCCTTAAAAAGGTTGATCGTTTCTCTTGCTTTCAATTTCACTTTAACCACTATATAAGAGGAAAAAGGAAGTAAGTAAAAAATGTGAACTCTGTCCCGAAGCCCTGATGCAAACAGTCTTGGCTGAAAGGGACTTAAGCCCCCCCCCTACCACCAAAACTAGGTCACTTTTGTATTTGAGTTTCTTCGAAGGAGAAAAAATTAGCCTGCTTTTTCTAAAATAAATGTAGGCTATGTTGAATTTTAGGCATTTAGGTTTTCCAATGCCTTTTGTACGGGTATGAGGGGGAAGGGGAAAATAAGGGGATACACTCACTTTATGAGTCGAGCGGAGTAGAGAACAAATTTTAAGACCCCCCCTTGCGTCACATACACCGAAGAAGGCGTGGCGTGTGCAGAAATGTTTTCACCCTCGAAGAAAAATTTGGGCCCCCTTAGAAAAATTTGTAAGAGGGGGTGGGGAAATCAGGACTCTGTCTTACAAGTACAGGATACATAATAGGGGGGACATGTGGAGTATGCAAAACTTTAGCAGAAATGGTCACACATCCATCAAGGGGTGTAGAACCTCCCAACTAAACCAGCAAATGCCAAATACAACACTGTTTGCATGCTGAATAAAAATAAGTTAAGTATTAAGTCTACCGGTAGGAAATTTTCGCATAATTCCCCCCTAGATTTTCGGTCGTGGTTGTGCCTATGTCTAAGACCTTAATTAAACGATAATTACACAAATAATTAAATAATAATTATTGTTGCACATACTAAAGCGCACAAGCATTTCCGAAGAGAAACACAAACAGGAAGACAGAAGCAATTTCTATAAAGGGAAATCCTCTACCGCATGTGATATCTAATTAACCATCCTCACTAAAACATTGCAACTTGTTTAACACATTTATTCACGTCTGGGACACCTGAAGTACACCTGATCAATCGTTAACTGCATATGTCATAGGACGATTAAGCAAGAACTGAAGAAGGTAACTAGAAACCGCCTCTGCAGCTATATTTTCCCTAGGCTATCGTTACATAAGATATGTATAGGGGATAGCCTTTTGTGAAGTAAATAACTTGTTTATCTGTTAAGTACTATTTAAGGAGTATGAAAACAGACTATGAGTATGAATATGCAACTTGGACCTGCAATTTGGCAGAACAATAGAGGAGAGGGAGTAGAGAGAGATTCGTCTTGTTTAAAAGTTGTCCATGTTATGTACAGCAAATGGTTACTTCATAAAGCTCTGTCTGTTTGATTTTAAATGTAAAATGTACCATTGAATGTGATGGCTGGAGTTAGTGTTACGAGCGACCTTGTTTCCGTTTTAATCTACAAATGAAACCGCATTGCCTAATAAATGATGTAATTAAAATCGACACAGTTGTTCGAAAGTGTTTTCAGTAGTAGCAGTGATAGGCGCGCAATAATCTTCGCCACCGCAAGTAAAGTACACCAACTCTGATTCTAACAACTACGCTCCTACTCTGCCATGTCTAATTAAACGAATAATCTAAATTATGTTGACATGCACAAAGTCATTAGTTTTCTAAAGCAACGTAGTAGATATATCAATCAAATACTCTTGGCCTCAATCATTTCTTCTCGCCATTCTCTTCCAGTTCTACAGGACGCGAGGTGGCTCTCCTGCACTCCAGTATTCGCAGCACAATGTAGAGAGTGGTAGTGGCGAGTGCCGCTGTGAAGATGACCACAGTCATACCCATCGGTGAGACCTTGACGAAGAGCTGACCGGTGATCGCTGGGCCAATCATCAAACCTGCTGCGTTACTGATGATGATAGCCGCCATTATGCGGTCTGTCACCTTCATCGACTCAGACAGCCACAGAACCATGGTGCCGAATACTGTGGAAATCCCGAGACCCAGGAGAGAGACTGCTATCCATACAACGGCGCTGTGTACTTGGGCCATGAGTAGGAGGCTCGCGGCGGTTACAACGGTAGAGAGATTTATGAGGAGGATGGTGCGAGGCTTGAGGCAGACAGAGAAAGGCATAACGAGCAATCTACCGATGCACAGAAACCCGTTGAAGGCGCTATTGATGAGAGTGCTCTGCGGAGGTCTCCATCCGAGCAGCTGTGAGACAAATAGCGTGAGGAAGGAGAGAGGAGTGAGCTCAGCTATAGCGTTGAACATGAAGAAACACAGAGCGATTATGATCAAGATCCTGAGATCAATCTTACTCAACTTTTTCCTGGCATTGGCAGCCGAGCCATCATGATGTTGTGCTTTATCTTGTTTAGTACGCCAGAATGATGCTCCGGTCTTTAAGCAGATGATCATGTATATGACACCGGGGACCAGTATGGGAAGTCCCAGGAAGATAAACGCTGCCCTGACGTTGCCGGTGTACTCTCTTCTTGTAGCGTTCATGAACAATTGCTGAGAATTATTTAAATAAGACATTTCCGCAGTGACCGTCTCATCCAGTTCCTCTGATGGGACAGGCATGTGATGACCAGAGCCTGCTGGTCTGTCTGCCAGGAATGGTATGACGGCAAATGGACCAAGAGCCAGGCCAAGAGTCATGAAGAAGTGGATCGCCAACAAAAGCGGATTCTGAAGTTTATGATTAGCCCAGAGTTGCAGAAAGTAAGGTTGCATTTCTGTAACAGTCAAATGATAAAAATTCATTTTAATTATAATTATCACAGATATGAAGTGTAGCATATTTAAGTAACGCTTCATAAATCTGTGTTCTTCAGCTTGTTTCCTTCCTTGATTTATTATTTAGTTTTATTGTAAGAATAAAATTTCCCCGTGTTGTGTCCGGGTTGTTTGAAGAATTGACCCACCGATGACTGCACGTGTCGTAGAAGGCGACTAAAGCACAAGAACCAACGACAGAAAGGGCATTCGGTGGGTGATCGCTGAAGTTCCAGAAATTGCAAATAAAATTAACAAATGGAAGTCTCAAATTGGGGATTAACTGATGATATGATGTAGGACTGAGAGGATTTGAGAAAGTCTGTTCGTCTCCCGACCCTGGGTAAACTGGGATTCAAGGGAAGATGATGATGATCAAAGTAAGAATAAAATAATTTTGGAAATTAATGTAGTTAAACCTACCACAGAGTAGTAGGCAGGCGAAGTAGCTTTGGAAGATGGACATGCCGAGGAACCAGTATATAGATCGAACTGTCGTCCACAGGATGATGACCAGAGCAAGAGCGACTATTGATAGCATAATGCTGACCTCCACTGATAGTTTGTTCATTTTGAAAATAGCCATCATGGAGGCAGCGATCAGCCCGGCACTGCTAATGGGCATCATTAGGGTTATAATGCTTGCGTCACTATCAAAGAACTCCAACAAGTCCACAAACGTTGAGCCGAGCAGCGAGAACGACATTCCCTACACGTGACAACAACAACATCGTAAAACAGTTTCATTCCCTACATGTGACAACAACAACAACGCAAAACAGTTCAACATCTTCATGTGCAATTCTTAATAAATTAATGAAGTGCTCATTTAACACTTTGACATTTCGAGTCTAAGCATCCACGAGTTTAAAACCTTCATGCCTAAATATACACGTCTGTATTGTTAAACGCTTAGTTTAAACTGTTGCTTGTCTTTAAAGGACTAAAAGGAAACAGTTGAAAGTAATGAGAGACCGAAGTTGCAGTCCAATTTCCCAAAGTATGTGGTTAGATTTAAAAGTTATATCTACAGTCTCTGTACGTATTAGTATTGCGTATTTGAACGTCCTTGAGAATTCTGAACGCGTTGTAAACATATGAGATAAAATGAAGGGAAGCCATGTAGCAATGCATTACAGTAGTCAAGTTTAGAATGAACTATTGACTTAGCAAGAATTCTGGATTAATTTTTATCATGAGATGACCGTATCTGTCTGATTTAACGGATCTGTGAGAAAGATGAACGACAGACAGATGAGATATGAGATTTGAAGTCAAGATTTTCATCAAATATGACACCAAGGTTTTAGCATTGAGAGTAAGAGAGAGAGAGAGAGAGAGCAAGATTTGAAAATATAGAAGAATATAGAAGAATAATAGAAAATATTAAAATCGTGTAATTTTTTAATTAATTAAATTTTATAATTTTATAAATTTTATCATTATAATCAGAGAAAGTATAGAAGAATTGGCTACGTTGGTTCTTTGTATTTTATATACATAAGTATTTATGCATATGTACAGTATATTATATATATATATATATATATATATATATATATATATATATATATATATACAATGTATATATATATACTGTATATATGTGAATATATATACTTAGTATAAGTACTTAATAATAATAACGGCACACTGGGTCAGGAAGCACAGATGCTTGTTTTTCAAGACCCATTTCCTCCTTCCTCACCATGGTTATTAGTAATCGTTGCCTTTTGATGGCGCATCAATTGCAGCCGGCGCGGATTTAATAATAACCTTCCATCACCCTGGGATACTTTCCTTCATAAGCTTTGACCAACATTCGTTCTTCCAATGTGGTCACCCACAAAGTACTAACCGAGGTCGATACAGCTTAACTTCGATAATTGACGGGCAACTAAACCAAGTGCGCTAATCCCGCCGTCAATTATTTAATCGATTTAAGTAACTTGTTTTACATATATATATATATCTATATATATATATATATATATACTTGTATAGGTACTTAATTGTTTTAAATCACTTGTTGTATATGTATATATATATATACATACTGTATATACAGTATGTATATATATATATACAGTATATATATACAGTATGTGTATATATATATATATATATATATATAGGCTATATATATTTAGAATATACTTAATTGTTTTAAATCACTGTTAAATCGTAAGGACTTACCAGGACTACCATGCCGATGAGCAGTACGATGGTTTTGGGGGCTCGCGCCCTGTAGAAGCTTCCAGTGAGAGGCTGGACAGACAGTTTCCTCTCTGTCTCTTTGTTGTTGTTGCTCTCAGCAGCTAGAGCCTCCGTCTCTCCCATCACCTCCTCAGCCTTCGACATCTTGCCAACACTTCGATTGTAAGAATGCTAAATATCAGGTTCACTACAAAATATAGCAAAATCCTTATATTTTTAGTAATGTAAAGACTATTTATTCTAGCCAGCAACTGTTTAGTTCTGCATATTGATTCAAGAAGGCCCAAAACAAAGCATCGTGCTTTTATTAACAGCAGTCATAGTCTCTTTTCTACTTGGTTTAGATCATGAAGTATGGATCATCTCTTCGTCGATAATAATTTCTATAACATCAGAAATTCCATTTTTAATTGTTTGGTTTGTCTGCAGGGTAAGGCGTATAGCAAATCGTATTATGCAAGGATCGTATTATTTCTAAAATTTCTTGCAACCATTTATCTTAATTCAGTAACTGTAGAGTAACCGTATCATACTGAATGATTAATACCAAAGTTTCTAGAATAGAATAATGTCCCACGTGGTGTTAAAATGAACAGTACAAAAATAACATAACGCTAAGATCGCGAAAATGATGCATGTCGTGCAATTGAAGTAAATTTTATGACTATGCTTAATGCCTCCGACATAGTTTCTTTCTAATGACTCCATCGTAGTTTTCTTCTATTGCCTCCATCAGAGTTTCTTTTAAAAATTCTCCATCGTAGTTTCTTGAAAAAGAGTCTCCGTCATAGTGTCCTTCTAAATGTTTACATCATAGTTTCTGTTGAAATCGGCATCCAAAATTTAACAAAATTATTGCCAAATTAATATTTTATTAACTACATATTAATTTTCCAATGCATCCATTAGTAGGCCCCTATAAAAAATTTTAGTTTTAGTACAAGAAAGTTTAGCTTTGGGGCTTACATAAGTTAAGTGATATCGTAATTTGTTTAATGAATTTGCTGAAATCCAGGACAATCTCTGCCTATCAAAATATTACTAGTTTTTGAAAATAGAACAAATAAAAGAGGCTTATTTTGGCCACACTGAGCCACCCCAAATAGGATATTTCCAAAGCTTTAAGCTGCATGTAGCATACTAACAACCTGCCAGGAGCCTGTAAAGCGGTCTCGAGGATCGGACACCGGCCATGACACCGCTATAGAAATTGTCGGAGGTTATTATTATTGCCTATTATTGTTATTATTTATCATTATTAATAATTTATTACTAACAATAATTTCACATAAATAATAGAATCATGCTGTATAATTTAATAGAATGCTCAATAAATTATGCATGATGAATAGTTAATATTAATGAAATTGACAAAAGACAAATTCGGATCAAACAGTCAAGGGTAAAATATAGGCCTACTTCTGAACATAAATCACAAAAATGATATCTTTTACGTTACTTTTCGTAATGATTAACTTAGCCATATACCCATAAATCTATTCATATAGATTGCAAATTGTTCCAAAACTTAAAATTTTTAGTCTAATTCTTACCGAAATATTATTTAAATAAATATTCTAATGCACTCTTCTGTAACTTCTTTTAAATAATCCTTCTGTTTTCCTTTGGAGCATATGCTGCATATGAGACTACTTAGTATAGGAATAATAAGTAAATTTTCTAACCGACCAACAGTAGCCTCGTAAAGGCTTATCTGCTAAGTTTCACAACACGTCCGTATATTCTATATTCAGAAAAAAATTCTATAAACATTATATATTCAGAATTTGTACAGATTCGCTCTCAGGCGTGTCGACGTAACAGCCTGAAGATTTATTTATCTGGTTAAGGCAAAAATGAAATATCTAAAAAAGTCTAATTGGGGTCCGGGGCATTAGCACGACAGAAGCATGCGCCAGGGAGAGTCGACTGCAGCTGGAACAATTTGACCATATCATTATAAAATCTTCTCAGGGTCATGTCAGGGGTCAATACTGTGGGTCTTCTCTTGCTATTGAAAACATGCGTCAGATTCTACCCGATTTGATTTATTAATGTACAGTAGTAATACGCACATAAACCAAATGAATTGAGCCTTAGTTAAAGCACATACTCGTTCTCGTTATATTCTAATGAACTAGTAGAGGAACGTACATGTTAACAGTGTTCTAACTGTTAATCATGTACTAACAGTTAGTCGTGTGCTAACAGTTAGACGTGTACTAACAGTTAGTCGTGCACTAACAGTTAGTCATGTACTAACAGTTAGTCGTGTACTAACAGTTAGTCGTAGGCCAACTATTAGTCATGTACTAACAGTCATGTACTATCAGACATGTACTAACAGTTAGTCGTGTACTAATTGTTAGTCACGCACTATTTGTTTGACGTGTACTGCTGCTATTCACTCACTAACTGTTTGACATGCACTATTAGTCGTGTACTAACTATTAGTAAAGTAGTAACTGTTAGTACTTTACTATCTATTAGCCACTGGCCGGAGCCAGTGGCGAAGTTGGTAAGATACTCGATCGCGGATCAGTATGTGCGGGGTTCAAATCCTGGGCTCGCTCATCGCTGACATCGCCTTCTTTCGAGTGAGGACACTGACGTTAACCTTACCTTTACCAGCTTTTTGCTTTGCTTTTAGTCGTGCACGAATGGTAACTGTTAGTCGTATATTTGCTGTTATTCGTGCATTAACTGTTAATTTGATACAAACTCTTAGTGGTTTACTAACTGTTAGTGGAGTACTAAGTGTTAATACTCGACTTCCTTCTTTGCATATCAACATCCAGCCTCCGCAAAATTTTGTTTAATTTTCAGTTTTGCATATATTAGCGAATTTTAAATGAATAACAGGAACTAAATAACTTTCACATACTGTTATATTTTGAATATAGATAGATGCATTTAAATATTATATTTGAGATAGATTTAGAGCAATCTGATTTAGAAACGCGTCAACAAGACCAAGTTAAGCAACGTCGAGCCCAGTTAGTACTAGGTCAGGTGAACACCTTGGAAAACCGATTGTTGACGGTTTACGGCTTTGAATAAAACAAAATCCCCAGGGTGATGTGAAACTATTCTTAAATCCGCGCCGGCTGTAACTTATGCGCCATCAAAAGACAACGATTGCTAATAACCATGAAGTGTTCTTCATGAATGGATACAAAGGCCCGAAGGAACTGCTTAATGCCCTATAAGACTATAATGGCAAATCGATTTCCATGTACAAGTACAGCAATGCTGTCAAAATTACTATATTGATTATTGAGTGAGACCTTTTCAATTCATTAGATAAAGTAAGCATAAAAAGCTACGATATAGCCAGTCTTTCTGCTGAAACATTGTTCATACTGTACTATTTGTAACTTGTAAAGTTGCTCCTACCGTTTATTGTACCTTAGTCCAGTATTTTGTGTTCTGAAGCACTGGCCTGCTGTCAATGACCTGTGAATATTCTATGCAGTTCTGATTATGTAGAGGGAATAATTATTTGGCCTAATGTTAATTTAGTGATGAGACAATACTTTAGTAGAATATCTGGTTCAACTAATACTTGCACATACATTACTACTTGTATATCGGCCAACTGACCGACATAGAAATGCCTGATGTATGGCCTAAAAATGAATCGACGCTACATGTACTGCTTTTCAGTAGCGCGTTAATTGTGCCTGCAAAAGTCATACTTACGATACCTTTCATTGCATATTAACCTATTGAGCTATAAAGCCAAGTGTATAGTTTAATTTATCACAAGAGTTTAGTCATAGCTTTGTAGGGCTGAGTTTCGATTGCAAGCCAGCGGCCCCGGCGCATACCATGCAAGTATGCTCAACCATTCAATTGAGCATGCATCAATTCAACCATTCAATGGTTCTTGCATCAATTCAATCTCAATGGTTATTTTCTAACAAAGCCGACGGGTTTTGCTCAAGTCTAATTTGATACTAATTAACAAAGATAATAAAGCAAGCACTAAAACTATTGTTTTTACTCAATAGTTTGTAAAGACAGAAGGTTTGGAGAATTGATCGCAGTATCCCTCTGACTACAACTATTTTGCTCGGCACGATAGAATTAATTCTACTTTATATTGACTTCCCTCGCATTGCCTTGTGACTAGTGTTATAGTGCAATATTATTACTAATGTTGTTGTTGCTCTAAAATTAAGATGTTGAATTTTTATTGTTTACAAAGTGTTTTGAGTGACGTGTTAACTTCACTTCCGGTGAATCGTTCTTATTATTGATGACGTGGAGAAGTGTGGTGTGCAAGAAGCACGTGTTTTAGGAGATACGTATAGTTTTAATATGTCGATTAGAGGAATGATGAAGTGTCAGAGCCTCCAGCGATCTCCGAGATATTCTATATGTGGAACTGGAAGATAAGTTGAATACTATTAATCGTGATTTTGTAACTTAACAACGAGGACAGCGACGGAGACGACACTAAACAGTTCTGCTGCGAGCAGTGCGGCCGAACATTCAGACGTGCCAGTCAGCTAACGAAGCACATGAGCAAGCACAGGGTGTACGAGTGTGCTGTGTGCCTGCGCCAGTTTAACACCGACGTGCGACTAACGCTGCACGAGAAGACCCACACTGCGGAGGAGATGGAGGAGGCTGCCTCTGCTGGACCAATCCTGAAGCCCGATACAACGATATACGAGTGCACGGTGTGTCAGAGAGTCCTCTACGACAAGAGAACTCTCAAGGTTCACATGAACAGCCACACCGGCGTGAGGCCTTACATCTGCGACGTGTGTGAGAAGGGTTTCAAGTCTCCTCAGGCTCTGCGCGTGCACATGCGTCTGCACACCGGCGTCAGACCGTTTGCCTGCACTATGTGCGAAAAGACGTTCGTGCAGTCGTCAAATCTTATTGAGCACATGCGCAGACATGGAAAGAACAAGAAGTAGTCGTGTAAGATATGAGGCGACAAACACATGAAGCGATCTGACCTCATACGTCACTCCAATGCCGCTCACCCGGAACTCTCGGTTGGATCGGTCGGTCCTACGAAAGCCATCAACTATCCGTGTCCCGTCTGCGGAAAAATCCTCAAGTTCAGAACCCCCATCAAAGGTCACATGATGATCTACTCGGGCGAGAGACCTTTCCTCTGCCAACAGTGCCCGCAGTCATTCCGTGATCGTAGCGCCATGAGAAAACATCGTCTTCTACGTCACGGGGGTGCTAAGCACGAGTACATGTGCTCAACTTGCGGTGCTTCGTTTGTCCTGGCTGCGTCGTTGAAGCGGCACATGATGACGCACAGCGACTATAAGGCGTACGGGTGCAGATAGTGAGCGCAGGTTCAAGTCTCACTCTGCGCTGCGTGCACACGAGAGGATGAACACTGGTGAGAAGCCGCACGTGTGTGCTACGTGCGGGAGGGCGTTCCTTGATCACACTGGCATGATAAAACATCAGAGAACTCATATGAATAACACGATGTGAGGAGAACTCATGCTACTAAATTACATGAAGATTGTGGCATGATAAGTCATCAGAGAACTCATATGAATAACATGATGTGAGGAGACGTCGTGGTAGGAACTCGTGCTACTAAATTACGTAATGATTGTGGCATTATGACTGAATGGGTATTACCAATCAATCAATCAATAAGAATTTAACGTCCGGTTCCTCGCCATAAGGCAATATCAGGGACGTCAAGTGAACCGGATAAAA
This sequence comes from Enchytraeus crypticus, assembly GCA_905160935.1. Lineage (NCBI taxonomy): Eukaryota > Metazoa > Annelida > Clitellata > Enchytraeida > Enchytraeidae > Enchytraeus > Enchytraeus crypticus. The sequence goes on along the minus strand of CAJHZI010000667.1, from coordinate 36,079 downwards.
GTTTAGATAAATGGACTGCTGTGTGTTCTGAATTTAACGTACATAGCTACTGAGCTATGTGGTGACAGCTCTTGTATATATAGTATATGCGTATACTATATACGTATGCGTATATGAAGCGTAGTGCGGGCTAAAAGCCAAAGCCATTCTTGAAAGTGTTTATAGTTGAAGCTGTGACTAATTGGATGCAACAATAAAAAGACTCTTTAATGCATCATGCCGTTTTCTTTATGAGACTGTATGGTGTGATATTACTTTAGTTGATGTCGAAAATATAGCAACAGTCTTTAGACTCGTTTAATAAAGTGTGTGATTGTTTGTATAAATCAAATTTATGCTATGTTTAAATAAGTTGCTTCTTTTTTCTCACTAAGGTGCCGTTTGTGTATGTGAAAGCTTGTGAATATTCAAGATATGCATTTCTAATTGTATCAAATTTACTCATTGGTACAACCCTTCTACCTGAGACGATGTGAAATTTAATCGACAAAAGATGCCCCGGAATCCAGTGTTAAACAGTGCTGCATATGTTAATAGGCTCAGTCTATTTATGCTAATTGTCAATTGTAGATTTACTGATAAATTTCGCTTAAAGTTGAAATGTATGTCACGTAAGTAATCCTAAATTTCTGGCAAAAACTTTAAACAAACTGAAACTGTACTGTAGACATATTGTTTAAATATTTCCAACGTTGCTTTTGGATAATTAAGCAACTAGATGGTCTCATTAATTAATTTCACATTAACTAAACTATTTTAAATTAATTCCTTAATTTTTAAAGTGTTCGTAAATTGATTGTTAGATTGAACTTTAATATAAATGATGTAGTTATTGAAACTTCATTGATAAATTTACTAGAGTTTTGTTTTATTGTTTTAACATTTTCTGCATTATTTTCACCACAAATGAATGAGTGAAGTTTAGAAATAGATGACTTGTAAGATGTACGTTTGCAAAAGATAATAAATATAAAGGTTTGAGGTTCGTTTTCTCATTCAAGGCTGATGTCGGGGACATAATTCTACCTATGCAACTTTTGCCAAATTGTGTTGCAATTCTACTGTGCCTTTCATATTAATTTCGGTTCTCAAGTGTGTAAGTTGTAGCATATCAGCCTGGTATTTTGCGAGTTTGATGCTCTTATGTACAATTGTATTTTGGTAACTCGCTTACTACATCACTCTGTTACAAATTGTGGATTTAAATTTCCATCATCATGCATTCAGACTTTTAGCAAACATTTCTACCTCTCGGCTGGTTGCTACGGAAACTATTCACTCTACAGTAAAAGCTTTTTGCATCATTTCTCTTAGTCATGCACTTGTTCTGCATGTATCCAATTTGTTAAAGGGGTCTGGAATTTGGTTACCACTCCGGCGATAAAAGCATAAAATCTTGTGTGTAAAATGAAATAACTCAACATCTTCAATAAGTTTAATCGATGGAAATTGGTGGGTTAAGAGATTTCAGAGATACCGTTAACAACAGGTCTGATCTGTAAGTGTGGCTGACTTTCTCTGTCACGCCAGCTTTTACAGTCCGAAAAGCTATGAAATAACAGCTGTTGAGTCCAATCAACACTCACTTTGTTGACGAATTATAAATTATCGTGCTGTTTTTGCGATTAGCTTTACATTTTGAAAGCTCCAGATAAATGTTAGATTTGGACTGTCTTAATAAATCTGTTTAACTAAAGTAATCATAGGTATTTTTATGCTGGTAACTTATTATAAAAATATCTGAGTTTTCATGTGCTGTTTTGATACATTGACCTCTACGTGGTCTATCACTAGTCAGTGTAATGTCTTGCTGCAGTTATCGATGTTCTACGAAAACTTTCACTGTAGGTTTCAATAGTCAGTACTAATTTAACGTTCATTTCATCAGCTTACGACAGCACCATGAACGACTCTAACTAGTACCCATCACCAAAGTGTCACATAGGCTAAGTATATAAATTAAGGTGTATAAATTAAAGTATATAAATTAAGTATATAAATAAAGGACGGCGGGATTAGCGCACTTGGTTTAGTTGCCCGTGAATTATCGAAGTTAAGCTGCATCGACCTCGGTTAGTACTTTGTGGGTGATCACCTTGGAAGACCGAGTGTTGGTAAAAGCTTAGGAAGGAAAAAATCCCAGGGTGATGGAAGGTTATTATTAAATCCGCACCGGCTGCAATTGATGCGCCATCAAAAGGCAACGATTACTAATAACCATGGAGAGGTAGGAGGAAATGGGTCTTAAACAAGCATCTGTGCTTCCTGACCCAGTGTGCCGTTATGTTATGTTATGTAAAGGCATTTAGAGTGATTGAATGTTGAAATATGAATTAATATTTCTGCGAAGAGTTGTTTTCAAGGTCCTAGTGCTGGAGATATAGTAATTTGTAAAAAGCTGTTGAGGGCAGCGTAGTTCCTTGTTAAGGTCTACTTGAAAGCTTTACCTTTTTATTTCCTTAATCCTTAAATTAATGTTATTGTATACGTCATTTCTATGTCCTATATATTATTAAATTATTTAGAAGACATGAATTATAGAAGTCCGCCTTTTCATTGAATAGATCAGTTCGGTTGCTGAAAACATATTTTGTTGCATGTTAACACTGGTTTGTTTATGTTGATCTGATACATATATTTAAATGTTAATGTAATGGGTCTACATTAACTTCGATATAATGCATGCATATCTTTGTAATGGGTGTCAGAGTTAAACTATAAGTGTTAAGTTTTTCTTTAATTAATATCCGTGTAGTACATGTAGGTTGTAAAGTAAATAAAATTTCTAAAGAAAGCTTGTATTAGAAATTTTATGAGGAACTAGAACATTTCAATGGTATTCTATGCAGTGTTTACGTTTTCTTGTCCACTGTTTACATTTGATGTCCCCGATGTTCTATTTATAGCTATTACCGAAAGGATCTATTAATAGGTAAATTAAAGAAAGTGTCACAACACATTAAAGACAAGTATTATAATAATAGTATAAAAACATGATTATTATAATTGGGGGCTCGTAGCCGGTCGTTTGAAAGCAACAGGCCCTTAATTTTATTGAAGACCTGCCTTGAGAACGTCTACTCGGGAACCTGTTGACTTGTTTATTTATTGTACATAAGTAAATGTGAAAAGGACGATCAATAATAACGCAAGAGTTACATTTTAATCAATACACTGAACAGTAACAAGATGTAGAATTTTAGAAATTTTATTCAGCTCTACGGCTGTAGAGCCGTAGAGCTGAAGCTTAATTTAACTTAACTGGTTAAGGAGGTCACAAAGACCTGTAACACCAGTATTGGCTGTAATTTCATACCTCTAAACATAGAGACCAGACCCTAAAGGGGAAAAATAAAGATACAAACCTTGACAAGTTGATAGGCTTCAAAAGAAGAAGATTAGAAAAAAACTAAACACTCACCAACAAACCACACACGCATATGACCAGCTCAAGTATAAACTTACACACAGGTATACAACTATGCAAAAATACACATATATACATGCACCCATGCGTGTTCACATACATGTACATGCATACACACCAACACACACATTTGCACATATATACATACAAAAATACGTACAAACACTCAAATACTTGCATACATACATACATATACATACATACGTATATCCAAACATACCCCACATCCATATATATATACAGATACACACATAAATATGCATATATATACCTACGTATACATACATACACATGCACGCACATAATAATAACAACAATTAGAGTGCTACAGTCATCAACGACAACATCGAGCACCATTGAGACAAAATCAAGCCAGCGAGCAAAAAAAGAAGGTCCAAAAACGGTGCAAACTCCAAAATCCAGAAACTCAGTTCAAAGTAAAGGGTGTTAAAGAAAAGGTGGTTAAAGCGCAGGTCGCTGCTCATGGACACTGGATGGAAAAAAGAGATGGAAAAGATAGGTCTTCAACTGCTTATGGAACTGCTCATAAGAAAGCAAAGGCTGGTGTGATTAAAATGAAGATTTCCGAAGATTGGATGGAAGAGAATTCCAGATCTGAGGTGCAGCATGCTGGAAAGCACGATTAGATAGCTTAGAGCGTGAAGGTAAGCTAGGTCTCGCAAGAGTAATTAACTTAGAAGACCGAATAATAGCAGGCTGCATCACTTTAATCAAGTGAGACATACAAGTTTGTCCAGGGATGGTGATGGACTTATAGGTTAGCGAAGCTGTTTTGTAAATGCTATGCTCTTTAATCTTTAGCCAGTGCAAAGACTTCAAAATAGGCGTAACATATGAGGACTTGGAACTACAAAAAGTTGCTCGCGCAAGAGAATTCTGAACAAACTGCAACCGATCTATCTCACAGCCAGGGAGATTTAAAAACAGGGAATTGCAGTAGTCCAACTTCGATTGCACAAGAGCAGCACCAATTGTAGCAGCTGTCTCACGTGACAAATATGGACGTATTCGACGAAGATCGCGGATGTGGAAGAAACATGCTTGTGAAGTTTTAGTTATGTGTTCGTGGAAGGTTAGGTGTTTATCAAGGATAACACCGAGATTTCTCACAGAAGAAACAGGTGATATTTTAATACCCGAAGATAACGAAAGAGTTATTAATTAATATATATGTTTCTTGATATATTTATTAATATATCAAGAAACAGGTGATATTTTAATACCCGAAGATAACGAAAGAGTTTTCCCATTCAGGTTCAGAAGCTGTTGAGGTGTCCCGACCAACAAGAATTCAGTCTTGGATGGATTAAATGCCAAGAAATTAGCAGACATCCAAGAGGATATAGACTGAAAACTTTGTTGCAGGAGGGTTTCAGCATTAGAATAAGAGTTAGAGGTGAAACAAGTGTACATTTGAGTTTCATCAGCATATAGTTCATGATCAAGAGAATGAGAAGAGATTAGAGTGCTTAGGGGTGTTGTATAGAGGTTAAAGAGGATAGGACCAAGAACGGAGCCTTGAGGCACACCATACTTTAAGTGAGAAGGCGAAGAGATGTACTCCATCACTTCACACTAAAAGAATGATCCGTCAGATAGGAGGAAAACCAATCAAGAACAATTCCACGAACACCAAACCGGGAAGAAAGACGTTCCAGAAGAATATTGTGATCAGTGGTATCAAAAGCGGCCGAAAGATCAAGCATACATAATCCAGTTAAGCGTTGTGTGCACATGGCATTAACAATAGAATTGCACACAGATAGAAGCACCGTTTCAGTTGAACGATGCTTAGTATAAGCAGCTTGATGCTTATTAAATAGATCATTGTAAGAGAGATGAGTAGAAAGCCTCTGAAGAACAGTTCCTTCAGTGAGCTTAGCTATGTATGGCGGATTAGATATAGGCCTGTAATTCGACAATAATTCCTTATCCAGTGTGGGCTTTTTAAGCAATTGAGTAATAACTGCACGCTTAAAAGCGCGAGGAAATTTGCCAGTAGAGAGAGAGAGAGAGGTTAACAATTAATGTTAATACTGGAGCAAGTATGTGAATACACTTCTTTAAAAGAGAGGTTGGGATAGGATCCAAGTCACTATGTTTAGCTGGAGAGTGTAAAACTAATTTAGTAATCTCATCAATTGCAACTGGAGTGAAATTAAAAACTCATCTTTGGAATGATTCTCTACTGGAGTATGAGGAGTAGAGTTAGGAGCTGGAGTGATAGATGCTCTAAGATCGCTTATCTTATTTGTAAAGTATTTGGAAAATTGTTCTGGCAGTGACTCCACATGAGTTGAAGGAAGAGAAGGAGAAATAGATCTATGTAAAAGATCATTAACGGTTTTCCATAAACTCTTGACATTCACAGCCTTACTGACCAAAGAGGAGTAGTACTCTTTCTTAGCATTAGCAATAGCAGTACGATAAATCTTGTGTTGCAAATTAGAAACAGTTTTCCAAAAATCTGAATGGGTATGACGCCACTTTCTTTCAGCTCTACAGCATGCAGCCTTTAGCTTTCTCAGACCAGAAGTATACCAAGGGTTAGATTTCTTAAGCTTCTTGGTAGTTAGAGGTGCATGCTTATCAAGTAGAGATGAAAGAGTAGTGTTATACTGTTTTACTAATTCATCAAGATCATTAGCAGGAGACTTGATCAAAGTCGAATTTTCAAGATCAGAACAAAAGAGATCAAGATCAACGTTATTTACACACCTAAATGAAACAGTAGGTGAATTTTTAATAGTATCTGGCTTAACATGATTATAAGTGAATACAACAGGAAAATGGTCTGACGGCGAGTGAGATAAAATAGTAACACTTAAAGGATCAATAGCAGAGAGACTTGGTGTAATAACAACATCAAGTGTATGATTGTCAACATGAGTAGCAACATTCACATGTTGAACAGCATTACAAGAGGACAGCAAAGTATTAAACTGCTGAGTTAAGGGATCAAGAGGATTATCAAGGTGAATGTTGGGGTCACCTGTTATCACAAAGTCTGATTTAGAAGTAGTAAAGAAGGAGAGTAGGGTAGAAAACTCCGATAAGAAGAGAGAGAAAGGTTTGGCATAGGGGGAAGAAGATAGTGGTCTATACACTGCAACAACATGCAGAGTACATATGCTAAATTTACCAGTGACTGAAATTGCTTCAAATGAAGAAAATTTGTTACAGTCATTGCTAAGAAGGGTAAAGGGCTTCCTTAGTAGGAGAGCAACTCCACCACCCTTAGCACCAGATATCGTAGAGTCACGATTTGCAATAAACATATCATAACCTGGAGGAAGAATAGACATCAGTTCAGAAGGAGTGATTACATACATACATACATACATGCACACATGTACATATATATACACACATACATTCACATATGTAAATATATACACATATACACACATATATATACATGTACACACATATATACACACATGCACAATTACACATACACCTACATATATAAACATAGAATACACTCACTTGTATATACACACATCGACCTTACAGACAAAAATATGCAAGCATGCATATAACTACATACTAGGCATATCAACAATTTGCAAAATATAGTCATAAATTACTTACACGCATATATGCAGAAACATATATAGACATACATACATGTGTACAGACATACCCACACCTACACATACACACACATCATACAAGCCTTACCCACATTCATGAATACCTAGAAACCAAGTACCCTCATGTGGTGTGCAACTAATCAGCCTATCTACACAAAATAAACAAACAATTTATCAATTCAATGTATTTCTTTCCAATACTTATCTAGCCTATTCTTAAAAGCATTCACTGACTCTGCCTCTACTACATACTGAGGTACCACTTTCCATATATTGACTACTCTCTGACTGAAAAGTTTCTTCTAATCTCTAATCTGGATCTAACGTTTATTATTTTGAATCTACAGTATGTCCTCTAGTTCTAGCATAATCAGATAATTTGAAAAATTCTCCACATTCGATATTGTCAAAACCTTTAATTATTTTAAACACTTTAATTAAATCCCCTCTGGTATGTCTATCTTCTAAACTAATTAGACCTAATACATCTAATCTAGATTCATAGCTTTGACCTCTACAGTCAGCAATCATTCTAGTTGCTCTCCTTTGAACTCTTTCCATACATTCTACATCCTTCCTTAAAAAAGGTCTCCACGCTTGTACGCAATATTCTAATTTAGGTCTTACTAATGCTTTATATAATTTAACTATTACATCCTTATTACGACTTTTTATAGTTCTCCTAATTAAACCTAACGTGAGATTAGCACAATTTACTGCTGATTTACACTGCTCTGAAAATTTCAGGGTATTATCAATAATGACACCTAGATCGTTTTCTTTAATAGATGATTTTAGTTCTTCGTTGCCAAGCTTATATTGATTACAACTATTGTTGTGACCTACATGCATAACTGTACATTTATTAACATTGAAGCTCATCTGCCAAGTAGTTGCCCAATTATGCAAACTGTGTAAATCTCTCTGAAGTGATAACATATCCTCTAGATTACCTATATTTTTACATAATTTGGTATCACCAGCAAACTTACTCAAATTGGATATTGTGCTGTTGTCTAAGTCATTAATGTATACCAAAAATAAAATTGGACCCAACACTGAACCTTGTGGAACCCCACTAGTGACACTGCGCCAAGAAGAATCGTGATTTGAAATGCAAACTTTTTGTCTCCTGGAGGTTAACCAACTTCTAATCCAATTCAGGACAGAGCCAGTAACTCCATGAGCTTCAAGGTTACAAAACAATCTCTCGTATGGGACTTTATCAAACGCCTTTACAAAATCCAAATAGACAATGTCTACTGGATTACCGTTATCAACATGCATTGTGACGGAATCCATAAAGCTCAAGATGTTTATTAGACAAGATCTATTTTTGGTAAATCCATGTTGACTATTTCTAATTAATCCATAACTATTGAAATGTGTAACTAAACTATCCTTAATAATACTCTCAAACACCTTACCTATGATACTAGTCAAACTAACTGGCCAATAGTTCTCAGGTTTGTCTCTTCTACCTTTCTTGAACAAGGGAGACACCCTGGCCTCTTTCCAGTCTCGAGGTACAATCCCAGTTTCGAGCGATAGATTGAACAATTTAGTAAGGGGCCCTACTAATTGGTGTCTCAGCTCAAATAGCAACTTGGGATGAAGATCATCTGAACCTGGACTTTTATTACAGTTAACTTCACAAAGTTTCTTTAACACTATTTCCTGGTAAAATCTGGTAAGTTTGGAAATTATGTAAAATATAAAACCTAAAATTGCAAAGAAAGCATATAAAATGAGACCAAACAATATGTCGTCCTCTAAAGATTTAGATTGGAATATGATAAAGTATATAGCAATAAATGACGAACTATTGGATTTTGTCCTAACTTCAAAGAACGAGGAAAGGCAAATAACAGTGGACGAAATAAATCAAATATATGAAGGAAGTAAGTTAGCGATTAGCATCAAAGAAAATGAGGAAATAGAAGATGAAAAATGGAAAAAGAGTCATACTTAGAAAAGTTGAATTTAGAAATTGAATTTTTAGGACACGCTGATGAAATTTATAAAAAATACAACAGAAAAATAAATCCAATTCATAAAGAATTTAGCACGCCACAAGAAGAACTGGCTTAAAAATCCGGTAACCGAAGCTAAACATGAAACTGAAGAAGAAACTACCATCGGAGAAGACTTGAATGAAGATAACATTGTAACTGAAGAAACTAACATTAGAAGCAAGTCAGAGGAGGTTAATCATGCTAATGACTGCACACATTGTGAGTCAGATTTAATTGATGATGAAAAATATCGCGGCGAATCAGTGGAGATACAAAAAATTATTGACAAGTCGATTAAAGAGAGAACGGAGACAAATACGTGGAAAAGCGACAACGATGAGGAGTCGAGCATTGTTGAAGAAGAAGCATTAATTAACATTTGTAACAAAGATGAAAATAAAGTCGAGAGCAATGTTGCTAATTTTGAGATACTAGAGGAGGAGAAAACTCTAGTAGATTTTGATGTTAGGTTGAACATCGTTGATTATGGAGATGTTGTTATTGATAAAGAATCCATGGAAGTTAATCTTAGTGACAAGAGTGGAGATTTTGAAATAATGGATAAAAAAGCGGAGAAAGTGATCCACGATGATGATCGACAAGTAGTAGATACAGATATCGGTGAAGAAATACATTTGGAGACGATAATAGAATTGTGTAACAACAGCAAACACATGAGATATCAAAGAGGAAGTTGAGAAACAAAATAATTTGGAGATGCGTTACAAGTGATTGGCTAACCAAGATGATACAAATGATTAAGCCGTCATTTTCTTTGATCCTAGAAATAATTTTTGTCATGAAACAAAATAAGACAAACCAGTTAATTAAGAGATCCTACAACCACCGGCCTCTGGCAAAACCGACTTATTATAAAATTTATTAATGACAAATCATAATATGACACTAATGAGATGGTCACTAGAATTACATGAGTTCAATATCAAAAATAACATACAAGCCAGGAAAACATAATTTACTTCCTGATATATTAAGCCGACCTACAGAATAAAAATGTAAACTAACAAAAATACACTATATTAACTGAATTAAAAATATATGCCAATTAGTGATAATAGCAATGCATTAATTTTATATAAATTATTGATTTCATTGAAGAATGCATAATTTACTACGTGTATCTGTATGTTATGCAAATTAATTAGCATATTTGGAAGTTGAATTGCACATATTGTGATTATTTTTAATATATTACGAGATGTACATACAGTCAAATATAAATACAGACATGTTGAAGAATTGCTTGATTGTTGTATGTATGTTATGACATATGCGTTAAACTGAAATGAGAAGAGAGACGTTATTGTGTCTTTTTAAATGTTAATTATGGGCATTGTATTGTAAATTTTTGAGGCGCTACAGTGCGACTTGTTAAATCGTGTAACACTAGATACATTTTTATGCCAGTATCTAGACTTTTCTTTGAACATGCTGTTTCCTATTACTGGAAATCGTTAAAGAAGTAGAGATGATTGAGTAGTCTCGAAAATCTGACTGATGGAAGGACAGAGAACAGAGGTGATTTGTCAGTTGTGTAATGTTATTTGTTACACTTTCAGGTTTGTTAGGTATAGACTTGAGAGTATGGGAAAAACAAAACACTGCATAAAACATTCATGAATGCACATCTGTTATTGAGGCAATATTTGATTAATATTGATATGATTACTACTTTGTTACAGAAAATGAGAACTTCAGGTCAGTTCAGGTCAGAGCAGAGCAGAGAGATGCGAGAGAGATGTACAACAGCTGAGGCTCTAGTTCGCGCCCCCCCTCAAGTTCATCCCCGACCCACCACCCCATTATTAGATTATAAGCTAAAATTATGTGGTTATAATTATATGATTGTCATTATATTATTAGCATTATATGATTTATTTTCCCCCAGGATTAAATGATAATTAATCCACCAAACTGAGGAAAGCAACGGGAAACCACCTCAGAAGCCATATTTTTCCCAAGCTATAGGTTACATAAGGTATGGATAAGGCACACACTTTGTGAAGGAATTAACTTGTTGATCTAAGGAGTGCTCTTATGGAGCGAGAAAACAGACTTTGAGTATGACTATGTGCCTTGAACCTGCCACTTGGCAGTGCACTGAAGAAGATGATTTATTCATGTGAAAATTGCTACATAATGTTATAATGATGATGCTAATTTAAATTTTGGAATATTGGGAATCATATTAAATGTATGAAAGAGTCAGTAGAATAAATAGAACTGTATTCGAGAAACTATTCGTTAACACCTTGCTCTGGTTAGGAATTATAATGAATTATAATGTATTTAGTAGGCCTATTAAATTTATTTATACTAATATGCTGCAGTAAGAGGAAGAATTAATATATTATATGTAAATGTAAAATATTCATGAATTTTGTAATTTTGTTGTCATGTGATAATTTATGAGAGCAATTAGATGACTGAAGGCTTACATTTTAATTGAATTAAGACGTCATATTATAATAAGGCCTTTTTAAGAATGGCAAATAAAGGTGATTTGCTAAAATTTAAATGTACTATGTGAACTGAAGTAACTGTATGTCGATATACGTATTTTATCTATTTGTAGGGACAATCAAAGTATTGCTATTGGGTACGATCTGATACTCTCTGATATTATGCCATGCTTTATGATACTGTAAGATATGTTTTGAAGAAGGCATAATTGATTCTTATTGTTTATTAATATTGCTACTTAATCTGTTGTCAAGATGTGGTATGTTATGGCATGGAAGATTGTAGTGTATTACAATAACAAGTTATTATATTATAAATTTGAATCGCATATGAAATCGCATATTATACGACGCGTTATAATGAACTGTTTTTGTGAAAATTTGATATGATGTTGTTAGTATTGTTTATTGTAGCATTGAAAAGAAATGTTACATATGTTGACATTGTATATGAAAATTGGTAATTACAATGCAATGTATTACGATGGGAAATGTGTAATTTCATTGAAAAGACAAATTGAAATTTTGATGATTTGAAGTAAATTATTTGGAGTAAATTATATGTGATTGAGATTGTAAGAGGTTGTAAGATTCATTTAAATAGTCTAGATTTTTGACTAATCATTGATCATTATTTTTTAATAAAGTTATATGGAGATGAGATTTTTGATCTATGCAATAGGGTAAGACCTGATATTTAATTATTAATTTTTGCAGCAATGTAACAGCAGAAAATTTCATTATTTATATTTGATAGGCAATGTTAAATATATATTGAAGATTACAGATATTTTAAGCGTTTATTGAATGCTAATTGATGGACATTCCAAAAGTCAATTAGATACCTTTATTTATGTAAATAATTATTAGATATATTTATCTAAGTTAAACGTTTGAAAAATATTGTCTAAGGTATTTATATATAATTATGAATTACATTGAGAAGACTTCTGCACCATATTTCATTAATTGATATATTTTGCTGTAACTTTGATTGTGTATCTAGATTAAGGTGTTTGTACAAATAAGAGGTTATATTGTATATTAACATGGCAATTGAATTATGTGTTTATTTTAAGATGGTAGAATTTAGAAAAAGCAAAGTCGACGCATAACTGAGATGGAACTATTTTAAATGTCAAATCAAATAGACTCTATTGATTACATTTACTGTTGTGTAGTTTAAAGTTAATGTTGCTGATGTTAATTGTTGAAGATTGTTACAGTTATTTGGTATAAACATGGCAGACGAGATTCATTAATTTTATTTAATACATCTACTACAGATACTGATATGAGATATAAGTGATTGATATCAACACAGTTGATCATTTCACTATAATGCGTTTTTACTATTTTTAAACTCCTTTTTACTCTCCAATGCGTTCTAACAAATGACAGTTCTAATATTTCTAGTTTTAAGCTGATGCTGCACCAATGAGAGCTCCATGACGAGTCTATTAGTTGAGTTCATAGCAAAGGCTGTCATTATGGTAACTTTATGTAACCTTTGGCTTGGATAATAGAGCTTCTGAGATTATGTCTTGTTGTCTATCTAAGTTAGTTTGCTCCTAGGAAACATACAGCTTTCCGTTGGTTTATTTGCTGACTTTACGGATTCAACAGATGTAATAGCCTTATGTCAGAAACAGAATAATAATTTGATAGCACATATACAGACACACACACACACACATTCTCTCTCTCTCTCTCTCTATTTCTCTTTCTCTCTCTATACCACTCTCTAGGATTCTGCCATGTTGCATGTTCAAGGTACATAAACACAATCACAGTCTATTTTTCTTTCCATAAAGAGCACTCCATAGATCAAGTTAATACGTTCACAAAAAGCAATGCTTTATCTACCTTATGTAGCCTACAGCTTGGAAAAATGGACTTCTAATGTTGCTTGTTGCCTCTTACGACACGTGCAGTTAACGGTTAGTCAATCTTCCGTGTCCCGGTTACAACACGTTAAACATTATTGCTTCCAATGTCGTTGATATTGGAGTTATATATAATCTTTATTTCACCAAAGTCATGGCAGTAAACAAAAACGAAAACAGAAAACAAACAAGTATCACCTACATATACAACATAAGATATATCATAAATAAAACTAAACAGAACTAAAATTCTTACTAAATAGATAATTGTTTAAACCAAAATTTACCTATTCAGTATTTAAAACTAGACTTTCAAAATATGACCAAAACCTAAACCGAGTCACAGCTGGTGAATCTTTTGTCTGGAGTGCATATTTATTTTTTAAAACTTTGTAATCCAAATAGTCAGAATTGTCTAATTCTATTTTATCATTTAACTGATTAACGGCAATTAATTTACTCAAAAAGTTATACCTATGAAAATCAAGTAATATTTCAAATGGCCAGAAACCACAATACCATTGACAATTCAGTACAACATTTTTATCGTAAGATTTAAATGTTTTAAAGAAAATACTGTTATATACATACGTAAAGTCTTTTAATTCCGAAAAGGACAAACCGGAGGCCGCAATACCATAGAGTAAGATCGGCACCGCCTGAGCGAATATTAATTTTAATAAAACATCAATATGCACCTTTGTTCCAAGTCTCCCCAGTATAGTGTTAACTGAAGTATAAAATTTACATTTACTCTCTTTCCAACAACATTTAAAAGATTTAGCTCTTAAAATATTTATTCCCAAATACTTGATACTATCCACCCAATTAATACAAGTTTCTCTAATTTGCAATGGCTTGCACTGAAAATTGTGCCTAGGACCGATGCGCATACAGTGACATTTCGATACATTTATTGGTAAATCTAACTCTGTAAAAGCCATGTCACAAATATTAAATAATTTCTGAAGATCAGTGACAGAGATACTCAATAAAATAAGATCATCTGCATACATAAAACTATTATAACAGTTATAATTTATGAAACAACCTAATTTAGAAGCTTCTAATTTGTCTAAAACTGTGTCAACAAAAAGGGCAAACAAAGAAGGTGAAAGAACCCCACCTTGTTTAACTCCCGATAGCAGTTGGACACAATCCGATACAGAATCAGCCCAATTTACAGTTGTACTATTTTTGCTGAACCAATTTTCAAGAGTATTAATGATACATGCATTTACTTTTCTACATTGAAGCATATGTAATATGCCATAAACATTACATTTGTCAAATGCTTTACGCAGATCAATAACACCAACATTGACAGTACTCAGCTTGACATTGAAATACTTTATGACCTTTCTTACGGTATGTATTGCATTAATACATCCAACATTATCTTTGAAACCAAACTGCCTACTTGAAGTTGGTAATTGAATGAACTTTTTTATACTATGTTCAAAAACTTTGGAGATGACGGGGCATATAGTGATCCCCCTAAAATCATCAGCTGAGACGACCCTTTTACACCCTTTGAATTTTGGTATAGGTGTAGTTCTACCGATACCAAAAGCGTCGGGAACCAATCCAGTGCGAAGCATTATATTGAAGAGCGTTTTAATTATTATCAACACAGATTCATGGGCATACAACAAATGTTCGATCATCAGACCATCACTACCTGCAGCTTTATTTAACTCGAGACAATTAATAGCATTTCCCAAGGATCTTATATCGATAACAACATCATTTGCTTCGGAATTATATACCAATTTTTGCTTTTCGTATGTCTCTTTAAATTTATTATGAAATATTTCAGAGTTTGGTGTACAAGCAGATTTGAAATTATTTGCTATGTGGTTAGCAATGTCACGATTATTTTGAAAGCCATCAACCTTTATTCTATTGAAAGTATTATTATTTTTAAAATGACCCTTCCAGCATTTCCAAAAATTATTGGCTTTCGTTTCTAAAAGCTGTTGTTGTAATTTATCAGATATTACTTTAGTTGAATTGATTTTAGCAAGATTAACAGCTTTCTTGTAATCCTTATGAGCTTTCTGCTTAGCATCATATAAAGGCCCTGCATTGGGCCTCCCAGCTTTTTTCCACTCACTAAACTGTTTAGCGGAATAACCCTTAACCTCAGTCAAAGAACTGTTCCACCAAAATTTTTTGACCCCTTTCTTACTTCTATTTTTAATAGTTTTCATAGAAGCATTGTATAATACGGTAACAACTTCATTGTAAACGTTATTAATAGATGATTGATTAAATAACTCAGGTCTACTATCATATAGCCGGTTAATATCAGTTTCATTTAGTAACAAGAATAATGGGTAACATTCTTCTCTTGTCATTTTATAGTATTCTGTTTTATTAGAATTGACCCAGTCTAGATTGAGTTTAACATTCGGAGTAGAAGTGCTAATTTCATTGACTGCTTGTAAATCGTTAACAATACATTGCACAATAGCGTCACGCCTGAGGTTCAATACAACTGGTAAGTGATCAGACAGATTGTCAAAATCATTAATAGTAACTAACGAATGTACAAATCTCATATTAACATTACTGACAAGAAAATGGTCAATGTATGAATAAGCATTGCGCTTCTCCACGGCGAAAGTATACATAACTTCGCTAGGAATCTCAAGATGTGCATTACACAACTCAAAACCTAGGCTATTAAATCTAGCATTAATAATTGTGGATTGAGTATTCGTCTTCAACAAATTGCAATTCATGTCACCCCCTATTATTGCATAGTTATAGTTAATTCCTGCTATATCGGACTCTAACCTACTGAACGTTAACTCCAACTCGTCACGCTCCACTGCCGTTTTACAAGTAGGAAGATACATATTAACTAATAATAACTTATCCAATGCCACAATCATATAACGATCCTCACATGCAACAACAGATACTGAATTAAATAAGCTACATAATTTAATGTCTAACAGAACGGCCAAACCTTTAAAAGGACGACCACGTAAAATACTATTCTTCAAAGTGTTTTCCATTGAAGAAGAACTGTACACCACATATTTATCATTGAAAGAATTAAAATTATTTAACTGATCAGGAGTCAACCAGTGTTCCTGCAGGAATATAATACCAGTCTTATAATTATTGCACATTGATTTTAACATAGTTATGCCTTGATTAAAACCATGCATATTGTAACTTACTAACTTTACGATATTATCATCTAATTGAATAGCATGTGTAGACATCCTATACAACTAAAAGTTTCGGCTGTGGTTTAAATACCCATTCTCTTATAATCAGATGTGGGCCGCATTCAGAGATGAATTTATTAACATCATCAGCATCAATATTGACCCTGAATTAGAGTCAATTAGATACCTCTATTTATGTAAATAATTATTAGATATATTTATCTAAGTTAAACGTTTGAAAAATATTGTCTAAGGTATTTATATATAATTATGAATTACATTGAGAAGACTTCTGCACCATATTTCATTAATTGATATATTTTGCTGTAACTTTGATTGTGTATCTAGATTAAGGTGTTTGTACAAATAAGAGGTTATATTGTATATTAACATGGCAATTGAATTATGTGTTTATTTTAAGATGGTAGAATTTAGAAAAAGCAAAGTCGACGCATAACTGAGATGGAACTATTTTAAATGTCAAATCAAATAGACTCTATTGATTACATTTACTGTTGTGTAGTTTAAAGTTAATGTTGCTGATGTTAATTGTTGAAGATTGTTACAGTTATTTGGTATAAACATGGCAGACGAGATTCATTAATTTTATTTAATACATCTACTACAGATACTGATATGAGATATAAGTGATTGATATCAACACAGTTGATCATTTCACTATAATGCGTTTTTACTATTTTTAAACTCCTTTTTACTCTCCAATGCGTTCTAACAAATGACAGTTCTAATATTTCTAGTTTTAAGCTGATGCTGCACCAATGAGAGCTCCATGACGAGTCTATTAGTTGAGTTCATAGCAAAGGCTGTCATTATGGTAACTTTATGTAACCTTTGGCTTGGATAATAGAGCTTCTGAGATTATGTCTTGTTGTCTATCTAAGTTAGTTTGCTCCTAGGAAACATACAGCTTTCCGTTGGTTTATTTGCTGACTTTACGGATTCAACAGATGTAATAGCCTTATGTCAGAAACAGAATAATAATTTGATAGCACATATACAGACACACACACACACACATTCTCTCTCTCTCTCTCTCTATTTCTCTTTCTCTCTCTATACCACTCTCTAGGATTCTGCCATGTTGCATGTTCAAGGTACATAAACACAATCACAGTCTATTTTTCTTTCCATAAAGAGCACTCCATAGATCAAGTTAATACGTTCACAAAAAGCAATGCTTTATCTACCTTATGTAGCCTACAGCTTGGAAAAATGAACTTCTAATGTTGCTTGTTGCCTCTTACGACACGTGCAGTTAACGGTTAGTCAATCTTCCGTGTCCCGGTTACAACACGTTAAACATTATTGCTTCCAATGTCGTTGATATTGGAGTTATAGACATGTCACTGTCTCATTGTGTTTTTGTTGTTTTTGTTAGGAGGAGTCAGGTTTCAGCTCTGCTGAGCAGATTAGCCTATCTCTCAGTGCTTGCTGTCCAACAAACAAAACAATCATTGCTGCAAGCAGTGACAATCTGTCTTGTAGCAGTGACAATCTGTCTTATTATTATCCAATGGCTTAGTTGAGAGCACACTAATAATAATAATAATAATAATAATAATAATAATAATAATAATAATAATAATAATAATAACATTGTGGTGGTTAACACCTTCATCACACAGTTCAAGGGAAAGTTTGACTTCCGCACCACCATGCTGTACATATATGAGCGCCACTTCCAGAAGATCTCAGACAGGAGTCTGTTCACTGGTTTGAGGTCCACCACTCACTTTGGTCGACCTGATTTCCCGGAAGTCCTGAAAGTCGTTATGAAGGAGCATCCATCGACTAATGTATTCGGGGTGTTCAGCTGTGGACCACCTCCCCTCACTCACAGCGTTGAGCAGGCTTGCTCCAGGGACAACGCCTACACCAGCGATGTGCTCTTCGTTCATCATCACGAAATCTACATTGAAACATGGATTCTTTAACAAATAATTACCTTAAACTAATCTTTTGCATAATAATAATAATAATAATAATAATAATTTTAAAAAATGTTTTAACGTCCGTTCCTCATACAAGGATGATGATGTCAGGGACGTCACTAAGGTCATCGATTAGAATTACAGTTGAACCGCATGAGGCCATTCTCATTCACTTAATAGACTTTTAACGTTAGATTCGCATTTAATTTCAAAAGCTGTTGAGGCAAATACGTATTAGGAAAATAAATCCGTTTGCTTAGCACCTACCTCTATGCTTTCGGATGCTTTTGTAGCAGAGACAACAACACAGCTTTTAATGCTTTCGCTACTTGATTACGTTACTCTATTTAAAGATATTTGCTAACCAATCATCTTACACCGTTGCCAACGACTACTGGATTTGAGTTACCCATATTATCTCTTCAGTCTAATCTAACCAAGCCCTGTGGGTCTTTAAAGGCTGACTGTTGTCTCTTCAGTCTGATCTAACCAAGCCCTGTGGGTCTTTAAGAACTGACTGTTGTCTCTTCAGTCGGATCTAACCAAGCCCTGTGGGTCTTTAAGAACTGATTGTTGTCCCTTCAGTCTTATCTAACCAATCCCTGTATGTCTCTAAGAGCTCACTGTTGATTGTATTTAAAGCGCATCAAATAATATCATCACATTTTTTAGGACGTCACATTCAACTCACATTTCGTTTTCAGGTCAACCCTTGAGTTGTCAGTGTTAACTGCCTCACCAAAGGGGCATGCATGAGGCTCACAGAAGGATATTGCCCATTTGAAGCACATCCTGGAGGTATCCGCAACTTGAAAGCGGTAGTTAAGCCAGCCAACCCAGAGCAGCTTGAATTTATACTAATATTTTTAAGCCATTGGTAGTAAAAGACCGCACTTGGCAGCTAAAGACCCTGGGTTAAGATAACAAAATATATCTTATTTGAAAAAGGTTTTTAAAAGCTTTTAAAATGAATCGTCTTAGCTCCAGGATGCACTTTCAGCGAGTGATCCACGGCAGTGTAGCGCTGGTTTGAACTTGACAGTCGCTGATGCATGATTATTTTTGTTTTTAAATCACGGGTGTAGAAACCCGCGGTTTGATAAAGACGATCGATCAATATGTGTTGAATCGCCGCCCTGCTACTCGAGATCATCTTGCTGCTTAAAAGAATTGCTGAAACAGACTGCATTAAATCTTTTTGCAATCGAGCAATACGTGCTGCGTCGCCGCCCGGCTACTCGAGGTCATCAATGTGCTTAAAGGAACTGCTGAAGTAGACTGCATTAAAGCGTTGCATGGTCATGGAAAACTTTTGCCAAAGAAAAGATTAGGCCTAATATTACTATTACTATAACTACTTTGATTACTAGTATTTTAATATACAGCCATCATCACTTTAGAGGACATCTCAGGATTTGAGGTCAGTTCAAGGTCATCTAGCGCTTCAAGGTCACACGGAGCTCCGTCCCACTTCAGAAACTTGGATTCGTCCAGTCGTTCAAAGCAAGTCATGAATAGACAGATCTCCGTTCTGTGATCACTGACAGGTCTGATGTGTCGGATTTAATTATTGTATTTTAATTATTTTTACAATTTACGTAACATATTTCATTCACACTTGAACATACCTGATGATAAAGATGACGAATGATGGTGATGATGATATTATTAATAATGATAATGATGATGATCGGATTGATAACGATAATAATGTACCTAAGAAATATTTTAATCCAACTATTTTTATAATTATTTTATCATTATTTTATCATGATAGTTGTATTTTAAACTTCCTTGTATGCAGCTTACGCGGAGATAGGTGCTATGAACATATCAGCCCTGATTGGCCCCTACTAGCAGGTCCTTGCAGTATTATTATTATTATTAATATTATTATTATCTAAATTGCCATTATGTTTATTATTATTATTCCTATTATTCCTATTGATCAATTTAAATCCATAATTATAATTTGTAAACATTTTAAAATCTATTAACTCTAACTTTTATTAATATTATTACTTTAATTTGTTAAATTTTTATTGTTGTCATCGATATCACCACCAATATCAAAATCATGATCACCATAACAACGCATCATCATCATATCATCATCACCAAAATAATCATAGTCATTGTCATCATTGTTATTGTTAGATTCGATACTAAAACTTAATTTTAAGTTATTTCAACAGTTCACAGCTCGACTCAAACGCTCCAACGTCAAAATATTTCTACAGACAAACTAAATAGGCCTACTGTCTTACAATTCGCAGAAGACAGTTGCCATATGGTTTTTGTTGTATTGCGTCACTGCTTTGAGTAGTGATTATGAGAAGAGTTGAAGGCCATTATAGCGCTGATGATTTCAGCAGAACACGAACATTTCACAAAACCGTTTAGATTATTAAACTGAAACACTTTACATAAATAATATTTTAGGACGGTTAAGTTAGCACATTAAAAAATCAAGGGGCGGATCCAGGAATTTTTTAAGGGGGGGAACCGAAATCTTTTTTACACATTTGTGTGTACACATTTTTTGCCTTCTTCGGGACATGTGACGCAACCAGACAAAATTCTGTGGGAGGGGGGGGGGGCTAAAAATGTTCACTACTGCGTTCGGCTCATAGTGAGTGTATCCCCGTATCTTACCCCCAACCCCACTCATACCCGTACTAAAGTAAGAGGAAAACCTAAAATGCCTAAAATCCTAAATTTGTTTTGAAAAAAAAGGTTAATTGCTTCTCCTGAAGAAACTGAAACTGAGCGGATCTGGACGAATTGCAAAAGTGACCTAATTTTGGCGGTGGGGGGCTTAAGCCCCTCCCAGCCAAGGCTGTTTGCACCGGGACAAAGTTCACATTTTTACTTACACACATTTTCCTCTTATAAATTGGTTAAATTGAAATTTTAGAGCTGATGAAACGGTCAACATTTTTCGAGCCCCCTTGCATTATACGGGGCTCCTAGTATATCAAATATGGGCGCCTTGTGGGGCCAATATTTGAAAAAAATTGAGGTAATAGAACTGATTCCCCTTTCGTACACCCCACCCCCATAACCACTGCCCTTACAAACATATTTACACATCGAAATTGCCATAGAAACAATGAAAAATATTATATTATAAAATTAAAATTAAATTAATTTAATTAATTAATTAATTAATTAATTAATTAATTAATTAAATTAATTAAAATTAAAAAATATTATAAATTTTTTTATCGGCTGGCCTAAGGGGGGGCCCGGGCCCCCTGTGTCCCCCTTTGGATCCGCCACTAAAGAATCTCTTAAGACTATTAAACTGTAACACCTTAAAAACATTTAGAATAATTGAAGCAGTAGCACTTTTAAAACTAATACAGCACTGAATCTGAACCGTGCACCAACTGATCCGCTGTCGAACAACTCGCCGACAAGCCACAGGCTGAGCCCAGGAGTAATTAGTATACGTTGGTATTGGTGTACGTTGTAACACTTTTAAGACAATTAAACTGGGACATTTTAAAAATCTTCTATAGTCCGTTAAACTGGAACACTTCATACACGATTTTCTCGTATTTCAATTGCTCTCTATTACTGTTTCAAATGCAATGTCACCTGATAAACAGTGGCGGATCCAGGGGGCCCCCCTTAGGCCCGGCGATAAAAATTTTTAGACTATATTTTAATTGTTTCTATAGCAATTTCTGTGTCAATATGTTTGTAAGGGCTGTGTTAGGGGATTTGGGGTGGGGGTACGAGAGGGATACTCAGCTCTACTAGCTCAAACATGGGCCCATATTCGGTATACTAGTAGCCCTGTATAATGGAAGGGGGCCCGACAAATGTTGATCGTTTCACTAGCTCTCAATTTTCACTTTCGCCACATTTGGCCTATACGTGGAAAGGAGGGTGTAAGTAAAAAATGTGAACTCTGTCCCAGTGTAGAGTGAACTCTGTCCCAGTGTCTCTGTAGCAGTGGTGCAAAAAGCATTGACTGGGAGGGGCTTAAGCCCCTCCCCCCACCGGAAAAATTAGGTCACTTTTGCAATTCGTCCAGATCAGATAAGTTTCTTCAGAGGTGAAACAAATGACAAAACAAATGAAGGAATTTAGGCATTTTAGCTTTTCACTTCAGTACTTGTATGAGTGCGGGGGGGAGGGGGTAAGATACACTCACTCTATGGGCCGAGCGCAATAATGAAAAATGTTGAGCACCCCCACAGCATTTTTTCAGGTTGTGTCACATGTCCAGAAGAAGGGGGGGTGGGGTATGTAAAAAATGTGTACTCTCAAAAAAAATTTCGGCCCCCCCCTTAAAAAATTCATGGATCCGCCCCTGCTGATAAAACAGGAGTGTGTGGTGGGATTTTGTGGCTCTTTGTCATTAATTACGACGTAATGCTACATTGTATTTTAACTCGCTTATTTGTGCATTGGTAACAATGGAGCACGCAAATAGAAAATATTCTGCTGAGAAATTAGCAAATAACCAACATAAAACTTACAACAATAAAAAATTCTAGACTCAGAGATAAAGCTATAAAACAAGTATCCAATTTCATACATATCTGTCTAGTTTGAGGCATGCCTGATATCAGGAATGAATTTGTGTCGAATAGCTATTGGTTACTAGGAACAATGCGTAGATAGAAATGGACTGAGATGGAAATGGACTAGGATTCGAAGTGGACTGAAGCAACAAATTGAGTAATCAGATTCTATAATAGCGGATTCGTTCATATATATATATATATATATCTAGTCCATTAAACTTTTAGATTCTTAGATGCATGCATCAGCGCTACACGATAATAATATTTTATTTAGTCCTACATGTAATATGCCCATTTCTAGCATGCTACCCAAATGCTTTGACATTGATTTGGTAATGCATTTACTAATTTAAGTAGCCTATTTCATTGTATCCATTACTCAGAGGCGATGTAACTTACAACAGTGCATAGTCACTGAAATATAACAATAGCATTCTAATTTTTTTTAATGTACTGCAGCATCAACCTCATCAAACGTGTACACTGAATTCTCAGTGTACACGTTTACTATGTTCAACCAATGGGTCAACTTGCTCTGATTAACTATTCATTCCATCGCTGGTGTTGTCAGCAATAATTCGGGGTTAAATAATAATAATAATAACTAAAAGTTTAACGTCCGTTTCCTCATACAAGGATAATGTCAGGGACGTCCCTCATCGCATGTCACCACAAATCGATCTATTCCTTATCACTACAACAACACCAGTGAACTAAGACATAACATCAACCAACCAAGACACAACACCAGTGAACTAAGACACAACACCAGTGAACTAAGACACAACACCTGTGAACTAAGACACAGCACCAGTGAACTAAGACACAACGCCAGTGAACTAAGACACAGCACAAAGGAACTAAGACACAACACCAACCAACCAAGACACAACACCAGTGAACTAAGACACAACACCAGTGAAATAGGACACAAAACTAAGATACAACATAAGTGAAATAAGACACAACACCAGCGAAGTAAGACACAATACCAAAGAACACGGACTCTACACCAATGAACAAGGACACTACACTAGTGACCACGGACTTTATACCAGTGAACAAGGACTCTACACCAGTGAACAAGAACTCTACACCAGTGAACATGGACACTACACTTTATCACGAGGGATACTAATCTTTTCTTTTATCACGAGGGATACAATTCTACTTCTCTATCACGGGGGATATTGTCAGACACGGTATTCGATATGTCAATAAAACATTAAGATACAAGCGATGTAAAAATTGAAGAGTGCGTGTCAGTATTAGGCTTACAACTCGGATGAAATTGTAATGAAGTGCAATTCTGGTTACTAGTAAATTTGTCAATTCAAGTACTGTACCGACTACCGATTTGTTAAATATTATGAACCACTAAAGTGCAATTTAAAACAAGCACTGCGCCAATCCAGACGAACCAGGTTCTTTGACATTCTAGTAAGAAATAGGTAAACTTTAATTGTTAGACGCGTAACGTAGTGAATTGATAATTAATGATGATATTACCCATGATATTGATTCTATTTTTTCGGGACCCTCAAAACCTCTGCAGGTGTTTGGTGGAGGTTTTGGGAGGAAGTTGAAACACCCGTATATGTATACAGTATACATATATATATATATATATATATATATATATATATATATATATATATATATATATATATAACCAGTATCATACGTGTACACATAATGAATACATGAATATTCTAATTGTCCGATAGCTTTTTGCTTATGAAATTTCTTTCAGTGAATTTTGCAAAGAAACAGGGACTAATGTGCGCTGCAAGTTATGACAACTTGCAGCGCACATTAGTCAAGGTGCTACCTTGCTTTAATTAGTAGCACTGTTGCAAATTCTAATGAAACTGGTAACATTTTATTTTACTATCGGGAACCATAAAACCTCAATCATTCGGCAGATGAACGAATTTTTTATTTATATAGTTCTTAATAACTTTAGATTTGATTTCTTTGCTCTTTCAGAAGGCTTCGTTTGCCTGTGCAATACGCCTAATTCTACATAAGCTTATATCACAATGAACTAACAAAGAGATATGTTATATAAGGAAGAATATCGATAGCCTAAGAGTAGATATATGGTACCTTCAGTACACAAACTCTAAAATTCCTAATTTTCGCTCACCACGCTCGCTCAAATTAGGAGTTTTAGAGTTTCTCCACTGAAGGTACCATATATCTACTAAAGGCTCAATTTTTAGAGCCTAGTTGCCCCTTATTTTTTCTCTCGAGCAAATATCTTGAAAAAATTAATTTTTAAATCGACCCAAATATTATAGGACTACTTTATGTTGCTCATTAATATTTGAGTGAATGTAATTTTGCGTACTAGATTTTTTCATTCATATAATTTTGTGTACTATAAATGGTACTAACAAATGAAGAGAGCTCCATAAACTAAAACCATTTTCTAATTTACAGTTAGATCGTAATCAAGTGGAAATAATTTTAACCCGTAAATTAACGGACAAAGAATGGAAATCATACACTAAAGACTATCGTAAAATATTTACTCCCATAGCTAAACAAGCTGCTGCAAAGCGAAGATATATAAAGCCCTTTGACACAGAACAAGATCTTCAAAATAAATACAAAACAATATTTTCTAAGATAGTCAACAGAAAATTTAAAACTGATAAAGAACCTGATAATAAATATCATTTCTTAAAACCTCTGTTTAAAACTGAAGATTCCGATGATGAATTTTCTATACGCAAAGTATATGAATACTACAATGAAATGTACAGAACAACACTAACCCATTGGAAAGTGTCTGGTACAGCTAATTTGTTCAATATACACAAAATAATAATTGAATTAGTTGCAAAGATGACAGAGTATTTACCCCAAAACATAAGAATTCAAGTTAGTATTCAAACACCTTCAGGCAAGGAACCCCATACGTGCTTACTATCAAAAGATGAAGTAGCCAATAATCTTACAGAATGGACCAATTACTTTATAGATTACTATGATATGAATATTGAAGAATTAACTTTTAAATTAACTGCAATTGAACTACCTCAAGGAACTGGAAGACCGAATGTTATATCTAATCTCGACGATAAACATTGTATAGTTCAAATCAAGAACACTGACACAATATGCTTAGTAAGAGCAATATTAGTTGGTTTAACTTATAATCTAGATAAACTACAGGAAGTTTTTAAAGATAAGTTAACTGTTGAGGAAATAAGAAATATAAATTTCCGGAGACAAGGTATCCATACCAAAATCAATGAAGGTATATTTTCAGACAATGAAGTAAAATATTTACGTCAAGGAGGTGAAAAGAAGTTACAAACAGTATTAGCTCAAGCTTTTCACAGAATATACTCTATTCCTATTAAGGAATCAGGAAATGATTTCAGTGATATAAAGATAATAGAAGAAAAACTAGATATAGAAGTGCAAATATACAGTATGGACACTAGACAGATATACGCAGGTTTATCCAAACCAACAAAAATTTATTTAATTTTAAATAATAACCACTACAGTGTAATATCTAAACTTCCAGCTTTTCTAGGAACCAATGCTAGGAAATGGGAAGCAGCTGAAAAACTGAAATGTGAGGCGTGTAAAAATCCTACTCAATGTAATAGAGAAAATAAAATTAAATGCAAAACATGCGGAAAGGTATTTTATAGTCAATCATGTTACGATAATCATATCAAAAATAAAAAATGCATCGAACATTCATACGTATGTCAGAATTGCTATAAATTTTTCAAAGTTAAAGATAGAAAACCTGAGGATCATAAATGTGGAGAAAAGTTCTGTTCAAACTGTAAAAAGTGGCATATTGGAGAACATAAATGTTTTATGCAAAGAAAGAAATTAAGGGAATCTAGCGAAAAGTACATATTCTATGATTTCGAAACTACTTTAGATAGTAATGGAAAACATATAGTTAATTACTGTATAGCTCAGTACTTTAACGGAGATGAGTATATATTTCATAACGCCAATGATTTTTGTACATGGGTATTTACTAAAAAGCATAAAGATTATACTGTTATAGCTCACTATGGAAAAGGTTACGATTTTCAGTTTGTACAAGAATGGCTCATATCTCATACACAAGTTGCAAAACCAAATGTAATATATAACGGACAAAAAATACTGCAACTTGAGGTGAAAAGAGGTTATAACATAAGATTTATAGATAGCTTATCTTTTACAATGCAGCCTTTGAGAGATTTTCCTGAAACCTTTGGATTAGTAGAATTAGCTAAAGGGTACTTTCCACATGAATTTAATAAAGAAGAAAATCAAAACTACATTGGAAAATATCCTGATAAGAAATACTATGGTTATGAACAAATGGTTAAGAAAGATAAAGAGGTGTTTGATAAATGGTATGAAAAAGATCAGACCTTTGACTTTAAGAAAGAAATGTATAAATACTGTAAATCTGATGTAGATATACTAAGAAGGGGTTGCTTAAATTTAAGAGAACTATTCCTACAGATATCCGAAATAGATCCATTTCAGTACATGACGATAGCTTCTGTTTGTCAAGCTATTTTTAGAAATGAGTTCTTACCCCAAGATACTATTGGTGTTATAAACGAGATTGAAACCGATAATTACTCAATAAAATCAATAAAATGGCTTAAACATGAATCTTTAAAGCAGAATATAAATATTAAACATGCTTGTAATGGAGGGGAACATTGCATTGTAGTAAATAACGCTCAGAAACTAAAAGTAGATGGCTTTTGCGCAGAGAATAATGCAATATATCAGTTTCACGGATGTTACTTTCACGGATGTCCTAACTGTTACAATGAATTAACAATGAATAAAGTATCAGGTGAATATATGTATAAATTATATGAAAAAACTTGCAGAATTGATAAAGCAATACGAGAAGCTGGATATAATTTAGAAACTATTTGGGAACATGAATTTGATAATAAAGCTGAAATGAAAAACATATCTTTAAGTGAATATGATTTAATGGAGCCCCCAAACATAAGAGATAGTTTTTTTGGTGGTAGATGTGAAACGATAAAGCTACTTCATGATTGTAAAGCAAATACTGAACAAAGAGGAAGATATATAGATGTAGTAAGTTTGTATCCTACAGTTATGTATTACGATAAATATCCTACTGGTCATCCTACTAGAATAATTAAACCTCAAAAATATGATTACAATTGGTTTGGTTTTATATATTGTAAAGTTATACCTCCACGAAATTTATATCAACCTGTACTACCTTACAAGCAGAAAACTAAACAAGCCCATAAACTATTATTTGGGTTATGTAGAACATGCATGAATAAAATAGATTTAAAATGCATTCATCAAAAACCTGTAAAATGTAAATCAGATTGTAAAGGTAAAAAGTGCGCAGAATGTATATCTGTTAGAAAATTTAAGAAGCAAAACTGCAGTGAATGTTACAATATTAGAAATGGAGAATGCTTTCATACAGATGATGAAAGAGCTATTACAGGGATTTGGTGTACTAATGAAATTGAAAAGGCTCTAGAAAAAGGCTATAAGATTGAACAAATTTATGAGGTACAACATTTTGAGAGCACTAGTAATGACTTATTCAAAGGGTATATAAAAAAGTTCTTGAAAATTAAACTAGAAAGCAGTAAATTTGATTGTTCTGAAGAAGAGTATAGACAAAAAGCCAGGGAACTGGGTATTGAATTAGGTAAGTTAGAATATAATCCAGGTTTAAGATTTATAGCTAAAATATGTTTAAATTCATTATGGGGTAAATTTGGTCAAGTACCTAAACATAGACAAAATAAATATATAGATAACGAGGTAGAATTCTATCAAACTGTACTGAATGATAAAATAGAAAGCTTGTCTCTATCATTCTTAAATGATTCCATAGTTTATGCATCCTATGAAACTAAAGATCAATTCGTAAAAACAAGTTATAATACTAATATTTACATCGCATGTTTTACTTCAGCTTGGGCTAGATTAAGATTATATGATATGATTGATAGATTGGGCAAAAGTGTATGTTACATGGATACAGATAGCGTTGTTTATATTGAAGATGAAACTAATAAGTACATATTTGAGAAGTACATAGGAGATTCATTAGGAGAATGGACAGATGAATTAAAAGGTAAGTACATTGAATTTTGGGCTTGTGCTCAATCAAAAGATTATGGATACATATTAGATGATGGAAAATACAAAGGAAAAGTTAAAGGATTCAGAGTAACAGCTGAAACTGAGAATAAGATGAATCACCAAGCTAGAGTAGATCTTATTAAAGGTAGTATTTCTAATGTGGATATTAAATATACTCAATTTACTATTAAAAATAGTCAGATATTTACAAAAGATTTATTAAAGCAATGGGGATTTCAATTTGATAAAAGACGTATAGTAAGAGTGAGCGATAATGAAATATATACATTACCATATGGATATTGAAATTTTATTTTAATTATTTAATTACCTAATAAATGAGTGATCGTATAACAGGTGATTTAATTAGAAGAGTGAAAAAGTATGATACAGAAGAGGAAAGACAGCAAGCAAAATTAAGAGCTTATAAGAAATATGCAGCTAAAAAATACTACTGTGAAATTTGCGATAAAACCATGACACTGTATAATTACTCAGACCATATTAAAACCGATATTCATTTGAAAAATTTTCCTTCATATATAGAATCCTCTAATAAATAAGAGGCACATAAAATGGACACCCGAGAGGAAGATATTTTAAGTTATTTAAGAATGATATCAGAAGAAGAAAGGTTAGGGTTTGGGTATTCTTCTTCTATATCTATAATCAAGACTCATCTTAATGAGAAGCTTAAACAAGTGCGTAGCTCAAAAGAAGTAATAACTTTAGAAGATATAGCTCTGAGTAAATTATTATTAATGAAAATTTATGGGGAAATATCAGTCGACGACAATAAAAAATTAGAACACATGTTGAAATATGGAATTAATACCGATAAACTTACATTTGATACTTTCAATTTAATATATAGGATATATGGTCAAAATTTTCAATACCCAGTTTGGTACTGGAACAGTCATTGTAAAGGATGTACAAGATGTTTAGGAGACGTCATAGGATACACTCGGGAAAAGAGAGGTTGGTGTATACATTGCAACTGCAAAGAATTTATTGCTTTTAGGAGAGGAACCGTAGCAGCAAATGAGTAGCAAATTCTTTTGCAAGTAGTAAATGAATACATCCAATGTTACAGTTAAATCTTATCTACCTTCAGAAAAAGAGAGGGTAAGATCTAAATTGCAACAAGTTAAAGATAAACATAGATCCTTTACTCAGGCTAATAAGCAAGGAATTCCTAAAGATTTTAATGAATTGAAATTAATAAAGTATAGGGAACATGCTATAACATTTTTAAATGAATACATGAATATAGATAAGAAAACTACTAAATCAGAATATTGTAAATCCAATCACATAAGTCATAATTCCCTAAATAATGCATTAAAACTCATGGGCCATGCAACTACTAGAAAAGCGCCTAAAGCTAAACCAATTAAGACCAAATCAAAGCAATCTAGACCTATAATAAAAGCTGGAAAAATTCTTAATGATGAAGAAATTAATGAAATAATTGAGAATAGTCTAGCCAATTTATCATTAGTAAATGGATCTGATACCTAGAGACGAAAAGCTTAAATGGAGTAATGAACTGAAACCAATTCTTTCCGAAATGAATAAATTATCTGATGCAGATAAAATACAAGGATTTAGAAATGAAGTTACTGATAAATATGTTGCATATAAAGCTCTAAACTATACTATGCAGCAATTGACTCTAGTGGATTGTGATAGAGAAATGTTAGAAAAAGAAGTAGAAGAGTTAAAATATAAACTTGAAAACTTAGGGAATTATGATGAAAATAGATTAATGGAATTTAGAAATAAAACTGTAATTGTTCCTTCTACTGATTGTGAAATAAATGATAGAGCTAAAAGAATATTTATGCGAAATCAAGCTAGAATAAAGAAATTGAATGAGAATATAAGTAAACAGTTAGCTAATAAATGAGCAGTGAAATAACGAAACTTGAGCGAAATATAGCATTATTGATAAAACAGAACAACCGTCAGAGATGGATATGTATCCTATTATTAATATCGAATATCATTACACTAGTTAGTTGGTTTTTTCTTCAACAAAATTGGTTCAACAGTGAATCTGAAACATAATAAAGCCCTAAATCTATAAACATTAAATTTTTCTGCAATAATAACTCTAATTCTTCATTATTTCTATTTGGATCTAAATCCCTCACAAATTTTGAAATAAAGCGTCTAATTTTCATTAGAGGTGTACCCTCTTCAGGTGTTGTAATTAATTTAGAGCGAACTAGATATAGTTTCAAATCCGTAAATATTTTTCTCGGTAGTTCTTCAATTATTGTTATAATTAAACACAATAAATCAGTGATATACATAGAAAGAATTCCTTCCACGTCAGAATGGATTTCTTCAGTATTATATAATTTATTATATTTAGAAGTAATATTCTGTAAATAAGTATATTTTTTATTAAATTCTTCAACATATTTAATAGGAAATTCTTCAGAATATTTCATTACCATACTGTCCACAAGAAGACAAATGAACATTAGTTTCTTAGTATTAACATTATCACTCTTATTTAGAAGATATTTTTTCCTTGAATCTGTATCATTTTTCAACAGACTAAAATATTTTTCACAATATCCCTTACTAATACCATCTGTATCTGCTTCAGGATCTTTAACGTTAATTATACGATTATTATTCATGTTTAAACTACCAGTCATTGAATCTCCATTTTTACTTAGCTTTGAATTTAAAACAGGTTGCACAGTATCTTCTATATGTAGAGTGGCTAGTTGCACTGCAGCTAGAGTAGTTTCTTTTTTAATCTTGCTTTGCAAGTTGACAACTTCGTTGGCAATATCGGTAACAAACCCTTTTGTAGCTACATCGTTATCATTAATTGGTAATGTTACATTTGTTATTCTATTATCATTTAAACTGATATCTTCAGTAATATTTCGATCAAGTTTTGTATCTAAAGCAGCCTGAAAGGCTACCTGGACTTTGTCCAGAATTCTAGATAAGGTTTTAATACTAGAATCATTTACCTTTTGTTTACCTATAGAACCAGATTTTAAAATAGAGTTGTTGTTCATTTACTATATTTTAAAACCAGTAAATCAGAACAAAGTTCTGCGACAACAAAGTTGGAGATGACTCAATACAGTAATCACGGAGTTAAACTTACACCTGGGCAGGCAACTAAAATTAAGCATGCTTATGATAATGGATGTGAAGTAATAATAAGACTATCTAAAAACCAGTTAACGGGAGATATTATTCTTCCTTTATCGGCAACTCAATTAAATAAAATTAAAAAAGCTAAGGGTGGAGTGGAATTGAAACTTAGCAAATCTCAACTTAAGCATATGGAAAAAACTGGAGGTTTCTTACCACTACTTGCTGCAATTCCAGCAGTTCTAGGTGCTTTAGGTGCAGCAGGTGGGTGAGCTGGGGGTATAGCCAGTGCAGTAAATTCTAGTAAACAAGTATCTGAAACGGCGCGACATAATCGAGAAATGGAGAAAATAGAAAAAGATAAAATAGGGGTTAATGGAAAATCCATTTTTGGTCCAAGATCAATAAGTGGAGATTTATTATTGCAAGCCTTAAATAATTATGGTTTAGGAGGTAATACAAGAGGCCTTAGAGGTGCTGTCTGGGGTAACGGTTTATACTTAGAACGAGAAGGATCAGGAATTTTACTTAAAAAAACAAAACCTTGCAAGTGTTAACTTTTCCTAAATTTCTACGTAAATTTCCTTTACCACTAAAACCTTTAAGTAATTTTGACATTATAGATAAATGTAAATCAATTAAAAATTTTAAAGGAGTTTTTATGAGAGATGAGTTAAAAGGAAAGATTAGCAATGACGAAAGCTTAATATGCAATATGGATGATACCAAGGTCAAGGAACCCATTGGGTTAGTCTTTATAGTAAGGGTAAAAATTGTTATTACTTTGATAGTTTCGGATTTGAACCACCATTAGAAATTAAGAATTATTGCTCAGAAAAGGATGGGTATTTTAGTACGTATAAAATTCAAGCTAGAGATGAAGTTATATGTGGTCATTACTCTATATATGTTATTAATGAACTTAACAAGAGGCAAAGTTTTCATGATATATTGCATGAATTATTCCAAATCTGTCGAAGACAGCTAGCAACTTCGTAGCTAGTAAATCAGAACAAAGTTCTGCGTCAACAAAGTTGAAGAACTAATGTCTCTAAAAACAGACTTTTCACAAATACTAATACCTCTATATGGTAATAAAAAACACAGTAAGCATGCTGATATTTTTCCTAAAAATGTATTTATGATAATAGCCGGTAGTACGGGGTGTGGAAAAACTAACCTGATGCTTAATTTCTTACTAAATAAAGTTCTGAAATATGATGACGTGATGATATACACCACAACCCCTTTTCAAGATGCTTACAGATATCTCCAGGACAGTAATGAGGAATTTAAGAAGCGCAATGGCATAACAAATGACATTATTACTTTGTACAATTCTAATGAGTCGAGTATTGTAAGCCCTGAAGAACTTGATAAAGATAAAACCCATATTGTAGTTTTCGATGATGTTATGAATGAGGATCAAAAAGTTATGACAGATTACTTTTGCAGAGGTAGACACAACAATGTAAATGCATTTTATTTATGCCAAAGCTTACATCAGTTAAAAAAGCATGGAATACGACAAAATGCTAATATATTTATTTTATTTCATCAAGATAAAAAGACATTGAAATATTTCTATGATACACATATTTCTGGGGATATGGGGTTAGAAGAGTTTGAAAAACTTTGTGATAAGCATGGTCTAAGAAGCACGGGTATATTGTTATCAATCTTTGGGAACCTCCTGAATGTGGAAGATATCTCTTAAATTATGATACTTTATATTTACCGACTAAAGTCTGTAAAGATCTTCCTTCATCAAAGATGAAGCAGAACGCAGTTCTGTATCGAAGATGAAGTATATATTCCAAACATATTCATTCATAGAAATACATAGAAATAATACATAGAAATACATAGAAACATCTAGAAATACAAAAATAATATTATATAAATATGATGGTGAAATTTGATCCTACAACGTACAGTAAGGTTAAAAATGAGGTTAAGGAAATGTTCCGAGATGAAAAAGTTGGTAAACAACAAACATACGAGAGTCAGTCAGAATTATTCAAACCAATCATAAATACTACTAAAGAAGCTATGCAAAATGTTACTGATGAGAAACAAAATTTAAATAAAATTTTAGCAAATGAACAAAGACTTGCTTTAAGAGATGTGATACAAGAAATGTCAGGTCTTACTGATGTATTTAGTGAACCAAAGGAATCTACTCCAATTACTCCAAGAGTTAACTTAAATAAAGAATTTAACGAAACAGATATAGAAAATTTAGAAGACTTAAGCTTTCCACTTCCCAGTGAGGTGTTTCATAACATTGATGAAATTCCTGAACTTCTAAGAGAGGTTACAACAAAAATAAAAAGTCTAGCACAAGAATTTCGAGATGATCGATTATCTAAGAAGTCGGATAGAGAGAAAGAGATATATAATTCACAAAGGGTTACGTTAGATAAATATAAGAACAGGTTAAAGTATATTCAGGAAAGTAAACAAGTAGTTGGAGAGGGTAAAAAGAAAAAGAAACTTGTTAAAAAGAAATGTGGAAGAGGGAGACCTAAAACAAACTATGCTTTAGTATATAGTGATGCAAATGATTTACTTCAAAAATTGGAAGAATATATTGCTGCATATCACGCAGGTAATAATGGAGTTTATAATACTATTATTACTATTTTGGATGAGTTATTGAACAATAAAATTATCTGTAAGGATACCCATGATCAAATCTTAAAGAGTAATAATCTTCACTTATAGTGACCTTTGGTCACGTCTTTACTGATTTAAAATCAGTAAATACAAATGGCAAAGCTAACATTATCTAGTAATACAACCGATTTTACCACAACTCTAAATCCCCCAATATTCCTCGATACAAGTAAAAAATATGAAGCAGCCTTTTTATCATTACACACCTATAATTCTGTACCAAATATTACAGAAACTAATAATAAATTTAAATACTCTACAGATAAGGGGGTTAGTTGGAAAACGATAACATTTGAAAGGGGTGCTTATGAACTGGCTGAAATTAATTCAAAAATAAAGCTCACAGAAGAAATTTCTGAAATTGAAATAGACTATTATAAACCAACGTTTAAAACAATACTTGTTATACCTAATGAAAACTATATGGTAGATTTTGGAGTAGAAAATTCGATAGGTAGAACTTTAGGATTTACAAATGAAAAGTTGGGTTTGGGTACTCATCAATCACCAAACATAATAGATATAGAAAAAGTAAACTCAATACTGGTACACTGTGATATCATTATTGGTACTTACGTTAATAGTTCTCGATCAAATGTTATATATAACTTTACACAAAGAGTAAGTCCAGGATATAAAGTAATAGAGAGACCAAGTCCTGAATTAATATTTCTTCCAGTTGTAGGAGGACCCGATATACAAAGTATTAGGATATGGTTAACAGATCAGGATAATAAACCTATTGACCTAATGGGAGAAAAAATTACTATTGATATACTGATTAGAGAGGTCAGATCTTTTATATCTGTTTAAATAAAGATGATCGTAAAACAGAAGAATCAAATGTATGTCCCTTCGGGGGTCCAGAACAAACTTCTGTACACCTCTAAAAGAAATATGATATATGGTTACGGTTTTGTAGATACGCTAAAAGATATTGGTTCTTATATTACTCAAAATAAAGATCTGATTGCTAAACCTATGCTATCATCTTTATGGGAAATAGGAGCTTTCGCTCTTA